>OY987323.1:10260997-10470762 GCA_963920655.1 Geranium rotundifolium
TGCTCACAAATGTTTGTTTTGTCCTTTTCGGTAAAAATATAATACTACCATTACTCAAATTTTTTGAATGAAATTTCTATCTCTATACTATATCATATTTATATCTCCGGTAATTTCTTACCCTTCGAAGCAGTTTGGTAAATAAGTGTTTCTTGTGCCATTTTAAAAGCCTATAATACCACTACAAAAAGGCTATAAATCAAACAAAACTATTACTTATGAGCTAACTTCCATTTTCATTTGGATAACCCCATACTTTTTGTTCAAATGCTTTTGTCACAAGTTTCTTTATGGGTCTAATTCGCTCATTATATGCACACGTAAACATAAATGAAAGGTAAACTCGACCTCACACGTAAAGTATCAAGAATTTATCAAAATAAGTCTTCACGACTTGTTAAATTAATTAATTAATTATGATGTAGTAACATCCATATTGAAGATTTTCTATTGGATGTGAGATGTGTACATGTAGAAGACTAAAAAATGTAAATGAGCTTTAAGTGTGTACTGGTTTCTTAAGATTTATATTGTACCCTTATTTGGATATTCATTGAAGTCTCAAAAAAGACATACACCAATGATATATATATATACATATATACACACACGCTACATTTTTCCCTGGATGTATTTGAACGTTTGGACATTTTCCCATGATTTGTATTTGATACCTACTATATATATAGAGCATGTATCAAATACAAATCAGGGGAAAACGTCCAAACTGTATAACATGCATTGCAATGTTGTATAACTATGTAGAACATGTAGTGCAATTTTGTATAACATGATGGACCTGTGCAAAATTGAAGGAATGTATAACATGCAGTGCAATGTTGTATAATGGGGTTAAGACACACTTTTATATGTCGGTTCACTAATTACAGTTTTTATCTATTTTTCTTCGAAGCCCAACCCACCTACTTAGATTCAGTTTTTTTAGATGTGTACCCTAACACCTTCTCTAACGTGCAAGTCGGGTTGAAAAACACGTGGAAATAGACGAACGGGGGTGTACAGACGCCCTTCGATCTATGTGCCTTAAGCCCAAAACATATGACATATGGAGGTCGCGTCCAAAATAAACCAAGTTCTTATGCTATGTCAAAAGCTCAACCCAACTAAAAGCTCAAGCTGATAAATGGAGGCTCAACCTAGATGTTGCACATCATGTTCTTCAATACCTCAAGAGTTGTCCGGAACAGGGAACCCTGCTTCCATCATCTGGCTCTCTCTCTTTGCAAGCATATTGTGATGCTTTTTGGGCAGGATGCCCAGACACGCGCAAATCCACTACCAGCTTCATACTTTTCCTCGGGACTTCACCATTCTCATGGCGTTCCAAGAAAAAAACTGTGATTTCATGCTCCTTCGCTGAGGCCGAGTATCGTGCAATAACAGCCACTAGTCGAGAAATAGTTTGGCTTTATCATCTCCTCCAAGACTTGCAAGTCCCACAAGGCAAGGCAGTACTGCTCTTTTGTGACAATCGCGCAACAATACACATTGCCTCGAATCACGTATCACATTGAGATAGACTGTCATTTCGTGCGTCAACAGGTGCATGCCAACATATCACAACCCCGACCAGTCTCCAGCAAGCAACAATTGGCAGACATCCTCACTAAGGGACTAGGTCAAGATCATTTTCACGAACTTATTCGCAAGTTGGGTATTTCTGACATCCATGCTCCGACTTTAGGGGGAGTGTTGTGAATCTTGCGAATCAAGTCATCGGTCTCGATTACCAAGTCATCTGTGATATTCTCCATATTTTCTTTATTTCTTACCATTTTCACATATTAACAGTAATTAGGAAGATTTGTTTTATTTACTTAGTCAAATATTTCTATAAATAAGCCCATACAATTCAACATTAAACAAGATATAATATACGTACTATGTTTTTTCTTCACGAATCATTACGTAAATAGTCTCATGACAACATGTGAACCTCTGTTTGTTGCTTACATGAACTCATATTACATATTCCAAAAACAAAATAGATTCAAGTAGAGAAAATCGATACTATGAATGAACAAAATATAGAACAAAACACTTGAATTTAATATTTTTGTAAAATGTGTGACGCTCTTGTGAAAGTCTTGCAGTATCTTCCAAAGTATGTTGTTTGATGATGATGTTTTATTTTTAGAATAAGGAGCAACATAAAAACTGTCTGATAGAAATAATGAGAGAGATATTATTGATGTGTTTATTATGATGGATAAGAGACCTCTATTTATAGAGGGATAGAGAAACCCTAATACATGTGAGAAAAGAAAACATAAATATATGAAACTAAATACAGGAAACCTAATATAATCTAACAGCCCTGCTCAAACTCAATGCGGTGAAACAAGAATTAAGTTTGAAGCTAGATAGTATTGAGTTGTGGCGAGGGTTGCGCTGCTGAGAATGTTGTCGAAGTGCTGCGGCGACGATTAAGGATGAAGGATGTGCGCCGATTTTTGATGTTTGATGTCTGATGCTTGATGTTGATCGCTAGCAGATGCCCGATGATGCCAGATCTATGATGGCTAATGACGAGATATCAAATGCCCAATGATGCCAGATGGCTGATGGCGAGATAGCAAATGCCTAATGATGTCAGATACCTGATGGTTGATGGCGAGATAGCAAATGCCCAATGATGTTACATGCATGATGCCAGCTGGCTGAATTTAGTTGATGGCTGACGACTAACGGATGACAGACTGCACTTCTCTCACGTGCGGTATCCGAGTTACAAGATTGTGAATTACGAAATTTCCGGCTTACGGGATGTCCGACTTACAGAATTCCGGATTACAGGATTTCTGGCTGATTGATGAGTTGATTGATTTGCTTCGTGAAAAGAGCTCGGGAGCGACGGAAGCTTGCGGATGTAGATCGTGAAGAGAACCACAATGGCGTGAGAATTGATCGTGACCACGATGGTGGATTGATGATGGTGATTGCGATGATGGTGTTGATGTGGGTAATTGTGATTGGTACGGGATCGAATTGTGGGATGACTAATGTGATTAAGAGAGATGGGTTGTATGGTGTTAGATGGGTTTTATGCTTGAGAGATTAAGAGAGATGAGAAGAGATTGAGAGAGTTTGCGTAATTATGTGTGTGATGGGTTTATGGTGATTATGTGGGCGATTTAGAGAGAGAGATGCCACGTGAAAGGAGGTTGGTGGCCATTGTATGGGTACGAGATTGGTAGATGAGTTTGTTTGATATGGTGGCTTTGGTGATTGGTCAAGAAGATTGAGTGTTGGGAGGCTGGTTGAATTGGTGTGGGTTGATTCGAGTAAGAGGGTAGAGAAAGAGTATGGATTGAGAGATTGAGATTGATTGAGTTACGAGATCGAAGTTCGGTGGAATCAAAATCAATTGATGACGAATAAACGAGATTGTGCGAGGATTGCTTGCGGAAGAGAGAGGTTAGAGATTGAGATTGAATTGTCTCGCCCACCCGTGGACAAAGCGAGAATTTCGTAGAGATTGATAAGTTGATCGGATTGCTTTGGAGGTGGTCGAGGGGGATGGATTTGTGATATCGGCGGAGGATGATGGCCGAGGATGGAGGTCGAGGTGTTGCGATGCCGAGGAAGCTCCGAGCGATCGATGGTTGTGAGATTTTGATCCGAGTACACGATCAATGGATTGTTGGGTTCCGCGTGACTATTGACCGCAATTTGGTGGGTTGACTTGTGAAAGAAAGTCAAACCGATTTCGGGACAAGGCTTGATTTGCGAGCAAGGCTTGCCTATTGGTTGCAGGTTGAAACACAACAGTTGTACGTGTTTTGGGTTTGGGTTGTTGAAGTTGGTGGAGAAGGATGGGTTTGTATGTGATTGGTTTTGTTTCAATGATGTGATTGCTTGTTTGTGACGATGAAAGTGATAATGTGAGTTGTTGTGATTTTGACTGTGATTGAAGGTATGTGTTTTTTTCTTCTTTTGTTGCGGAAGCAATTGAGGTAGCAATTGAAAAACAGAGAGAGATGGAGTTTGAGTTTAGGGTTAATTTGGCTATGAGATATTTGAGATCTAGATTTGCGGAAGCGGTAGGCTAGATATTTAGAGAACTTTTGAGATTGAATTGCCTCTCCCACCCGTCCGAATCACAAATCATCGACGAGTGAGAAAATAGATAAATTCATAGAGATTTGACCAAGAATCGGTTATGCCTCTATTACCATGATAGTAATAATGAGAGATATATTATTGATGTGTTTATTATGATGAACAAGAGACCTCTATCTATAAAGGGATAGAAAAACCCTAATACATGTGAGAAAAGGAAACATAAATATATGAAACTTAATATAATCTAACACTGCCACTTCGAAAACTTCACCCAAAGAGTCTTTATGGGTGAATCCACCATGATGATCATCGAACATGGTAACTTGTACTTTCCATCAGTAAAATCGTTATAACTATTTATCATACAAGAAGCCAATTCTCAACTTTAGATCAATCTAATACATGCATTACCACTAAAGAATATTGCATGATGTTGAGTTGAAATACAACAAGACAATTTACTTTAGAAAGTAGAGAATAAAATGTCTCAATTAATTCAGCAAGTTCTAGTTCTTATCATTGTGAATACATCATGTGCATAAGTTTTTATAATAAGTCGAACTAGGAAGGTATCTTCCCTTCTACAATGAGAATAAATGGGAATGTTAACAATAATAATTCAAAGCTAGTTGTAATAAATATGATGTAGTATATCAATAATATTAGCGAGTATTAACAACTTATCACTATTTTTATATTTAAAGATCACTTCCAAATTGTAAGAAATTTTTGAATAGTATAACAAAAATATATTAAAAAAACTCTCATTGTGATAAGGTTACTGTGCCATGTTATGATGGTCACTAACTTAAAAGCGATTTTTTCTATTTGACCAAAATGGTGATCGTGTTCCGGTCGCTTCCGAGGTTAACACGGTAGTTCCCTCTATGCGCGCTACTTGCATACTAGAGTCTAGAGCTTGTACAATTCATTGCCCAAGAACTAAACATAGGAGAATGATAGCAATAAGAGGGGGTAAATGAGATAATAAAGTAAGCAATAAAGAGTGGAGTAACACCATGAATTTATGGTCAAATAACCAATAGAAATGGAAAACCGAAAACCGCATTTTGAGAGAAACTACCCTAAACATAGAACAAAACTCATCTAGTCTGAATTGTCACTCGTTGTAGGGCGACTCATTCCGTCCATTTTAGGCTTCAAGAATACACCTGCCTTTTATATATGCTTTCTTCTCATACCGCTCGCCATTAAATCTCTGTAATTCTCTGTCGGGAGTATTCCAAACGGACCCATATGATGGGTGAAAAAAGACTGTCCAAATTATTTTTGATTTGAATTTTGAATTTCCAACATAATTTACTTGAAATTTGAAAAGCAAAAATAAGTGCATAAGATACAACAAAAATGGAGGCTTAGTTATTCAATATAAAACTCAAACAACAAAATAAATTACTTGTTCTTTAACTTATTCAGAGATCCTGAGTTCAGGCAAATCACCTAATGCTTCACTTAATATGTCATATATAGCTTGAAACATACACATCACCGTCTCTCCTTCTAGTGTTTAACACAACAAATATTTATAAGAGCAACATGTTGGCCCTTTATCCAATAAGTAGAAGCCAAATCCCATATAGTTAGTAGCTCGCATAGAAGAGAAACGCTAATTGTCCTCCCATAAAAAAAGGAAATAGAGATGAAAAAAAGAGTGGGAAAATATCTAATTCAAGAGGGTAAGAGAGAAAGAAATGCGCAGAAATTTCTCGTGTTTTTGAGTTAGCCCAGTCAAGTTCAAGGGTACGATCAGAGGTCGATCCACCATTGGATCGTACTGATGTTTGGAAAGCACATTTGAAATACATAATACTATAGTTTGACCGTCCGAATTTCCGTTTGAAGGTATTAGTGATTTGATATAATTTTCTGATCGTGTGCCGCCAATTTCTATGCTCTTTCTTGTGTATGGAGTTCAAATCAAGATTGTTTAATCTGGAGATATTGTGTGTCGTTAAGTGTAATTATTTGCTCAATAAAGGTTATATTGCATTTGAATAAGGGATGGTCCATCACTCTCAAGAGGGAGAGAGGGCAAATCCACAATTACAAATACAATAAAATTGAGAAAAATTGAAGCATTTAGAAATTGAAATTGAGGAATAAGAAACAAGAAAGAATTGCTTGAGAATCTTGTGAGCTATTATGATATTGGGCTTGAGAGTGAAAAGATCCAACAACTAGATCTTGGCCCAAGAAAAAGACCCAACAAAATGGCACAAATTGGAGATTGTGCACGAGCTCCATTGGGAAGAGAAACTGATGCCTCGAAAAACGCTGCGGAGCCACTCGAGGAAACAAGCCCCGAGGTTGCACCGCCGAACCTAACTCATGAAAGTGAAACGATCTAGTGGAGCCCGAAACTTCGCCGAAAACAGACGAACTGAAACCGAGGGAGGAGTCCACAATCACAATAAACAAGGATTCCGATGTCGGAACCCATGATTCGCCTCGCCAAACTCCGGCAAAGCGAGGTCAACAACTAGTGACTTCACAACCTGTGGCACCAGCTCACCTCCGGACCAAGGGCCCAATGTGACTACCCTAGACCACCACCGAGGAGTGAGGATCGACGTTGTCGGCCAACACTGACAGATATCAACGGAGAGAACACCGAGAGAAAACCCTTCACTACCTCGCAACACCGAACAAACCTAGCAGGTCCGACGACCACAACCGCTGACCCGCCACAACCACCCGAGCGCACCATCGCACTGAGAATGAATACAAGTAACCTTCCGCCAAGTGCATAAAACTCCCAAACCACCACAAGCTCCATCAAAACCGACCCCAAACCCACCATATTAGAGAGAGGAACAAATTTGGGTTGAAAAGTGATAGATTTAGAGAATCAGGTGGAGCTTGAAAATGAAAGAAGGAGAGCGGCGCAACAAGGTAGAGGAAGGGGGAGGGTGAGAAGGAGGAGAAAGGGGATATGGAATAAATAAAGATGGTCGCCAAATCGCAAAGAGCGCCGCCGGTAACCTGAGAAACTTGGCCAAGAAGACTGGTTTTTCTTTTTTTGAGAGCAACTCGAATGAAGGTATTTGGTCAGGAGGTATTAGTTGTCAGCTTTTAATTGTGTTTATAGAGTACTCGTTGTACCCATTATATTGATAGTGTAGATTAAGTGACCTCGAATGTCCTGTGAATTTTTCCACTCTCGCATTGATGAAGTTTTCCACGCTAAAATTGTACGGGCTAGTTGTGTTCTTGTTTAGTATATTTATTAGCTTGATTGATTTGCTATTTTCTCATAAATTCCTATAATATTTACACATGTGTAAAGATTTATTTAATTCTACTACATCTAATTATTTGTTTTTCTCCCGACACAACACAAACCCAATTGCAATTAAATAATTTGGAATAAGTCGTTGTTGTTTGGTTGTGGGATTTGCCTCCAATGTCTGCTCCAAAAAAATTTCTTTCGGGCAGGAGGTTTTAGGACCGAATCTAGTTTGGTACTCTAAATGAGAAGAGTTTTTGGGTAGAATAGAGACTGTGCTGTAATCACTCAAAAAGTAAAATATTAATCTTCAGTTCCTTTGATTATTTATGGAGACATATTTTCAATTGATATTCATTTAAACATTTGAATTTGATGCGATCAGATACTTAAATTAGTCATAGAAACTAGAAGTTGGTTAGTCATGCACCATTGTACTCACCGTGGGCTATTTCCATAATATTCAATGATCTTGAATAGATGGATCTCGTTAAGCCCAAATAGCAATCTCAAAATAAGGCCCAAATTGTACTCAAATTAATTGGGCTTATGGTAGTTAATCAACCATCCACCGGTAAAAGTTGGAACTATGTTTATGGATACAAAAATGACTTAATACCTTGTTTCAAAATGATTAAAAATTAACCATGGATTATATATATATTTTTTAGGGAAAAACAAATATTATCAAACAACTAACCTGAAATCACGTTGAACAACTGAAGCAATAGATGGTGGAACAGACCTCGCTCGCACCGTGATCCCAGCTACTGCTAGTTAAAACGTACCTGATTAACTTATGGGTCACAACATTACAAGAACGGCGATCAAAATAAATAAGAACACATATTTTAGAAGTGGACAATACGCAACTTCTATCGCCAATGATACCTTCAAATATGTTCAACTTAACTTCTATCGCCAATGATACCTTCAAATATGTTCAACTTAACTCGTTTATCATTGTGTAAAGCCACGACTTCCATGGATTATATTAACGATTCTTATTATTATATAAATAAAATTAAGTAAAATTAAATGGAAAATAAGTCAATAATGAGGAAATGAGGGAAAATTTAATGCTTAAAGCAGCCACACGCCGAACACGTGACACCTAAAAATGATCTTAAATGCACTTCACGTTCTCTTCTCTACTTAATATTTTTGTTTAATTAATTAACACGAATATTGGCATCATCACTGCTCATTTATTGGGGCTTGGCTCACATCAAAACCACGTGCTCTTCACGAGATCCTCGCATGCCACGTTTTTTCTCTTTTCGATGGCTTTTCTCTATGTTATTTTACCTATTTGTGAAACTCCAAACCGCAACGTGTCACATATGGATGCGAGAAGAAATAAATATTATTTTTAATAATTAGGTATTTATTTTATTTTATTCAAAAACTCTTCAATCTCATGACCTACCAAGTTTTAAATGCCCAACCTGACGTGAGAAAGTGTCTTAAACCGTTTGAGGTGTTCCATTAGAGACAGAGAAATAAATATTTGAAGACAATAAATATAATGTGTTATTAAATTTTGAAAATTTTTAAAATAAAATGAATAAAATCCAAACCAAGTAAATTTAGGAATTGATAGAAATAATATAGAATAATATTATTGATGTGACAAATATAACATAGAAGAGCCCACATAGATCAAACTAAATAGGAAACCCTCAATACAAATAGAATATGAATAAAATATAAGAAATATGAAATATGAAAAATATTTTAGTATTCTACCAGCCCCTCAAACTTAATCGATTGTAAATCTCCAAATTGAGTTTGGAAAAGTTTGAGCTTCTTAAATATTTGGAGTATCTTGAATATCTTCAAAAATCTTGAATATGAGGCTGTTGATATGGTAGGTAGACATAGGTGCTTTAAGACACTTGTACGTAGATATAGATAGGTGCTATGAGGCACTTGTGGGTAGGTTCTGTGAAGCAGTTGTAGATACGTGTTGTGAGGCACTTGAGGATACATGTCGTGTGATGTGAGGAACTTGAAGACACATGTAGTGAGACACTTAAGTGTTGTGAGGCACTTGAAGATAAGTGTAGATAGGTGGATGACGTCCCTCAGGTGATAGATGACGAAGCAGATGATGGATGACCCTATTATGCATAAGTTAATTGATTGGATCGCTTTTCCCACCTATCATAATTACGATGAGTGGGCAAAGCGTAAAACTATTTAAAATCTAGCCAATGATCGATTATGGCTCTAATATCATGATGAAAAAAATGTAGAATAATATTATTGAGGGGTAATTCTACTTAGGTCACCACAAAAATTTGTAGTCTCGCTTCGGTCGCCGTAATTCTAATTTAATTTCTGAGGTCCCAACAAAATTTTGTAGTCTCACTTAGGTCACCATAATTCTAATTTAATTTCTGAGGTCACCACAGTGAACTTTTGTCTCACTATTGGTCTATTTTTATTTTGAAAAGACCAAAATGCCCCTCATTTGTTTTCAAATTTTCAAAATATGTCATTTCTCTTCAAAAATGTCATTTCCCTCCACTCCACCGGCGACCACCACCTTCTATTCCTCCCCCGACCACCACCTACGACATCATTTCCTTCTTCCACGTCCTACACCTAGATACCCTCTCTTTTTCTCGCTTCAGCGTGTTGGGCATGTCCGTCTTTGGCCGAGCCAATTTTCAGAAACTCGACCCACATCACCGACGAGAAGGAGGAGGAAGATGGAGGGGAAAGTGCCATTAGGTGGTTGTTTTCGACTTAATCCGAAGGCAGAGTGGTCGTCGTCGTCACCGGAGAAGAAATCGTCGTCTAAGGTGCCGACGCAGGTGAGGTGGAGGAAGGGGCGGCGATGCCACCGGAGGGAGGCGGTGGAGAGGTGGTCGGCGTCGGCGAGGTCGAGGCGAGAGAGGAGGTGGCGGAGGGAGGGTCGTGGTTGATGTAGGAGGTGAGAGAGGGGCCGTAAAGAAGAAAAAGAAGAAAAGAAGGCGAGGGACATTTTGGTTTTTTCAAAATAAAAATAGACCAATAGTGAGACAAAAGTTTATTGTGGTGACTTAAGAAATTAAATTAGAATTATTGTAACCTAAGTGAAACTACAAACTCTTGTGGTGACCTCTGAAATTAAATTAGAATTATGGTGACCTAAATGAGACTACAAACTTTTGTAGTGACCTAAGTGGAATTATCCCTATTATTGATGTGTCAAATACAATAAGGGAGAGCTCTTTACATAAGGCACATATCAAATTAATTTGAAAAATCTAATACACAATAGAATAGGAATAAATTATATGAATATGAAATATGAAAAATATTCTAATATTCTAACAAAAATAATTTTCGTATTCGAGTAGAAGATTTTTATTATATCAAAATGTAAAGTGGATATTACACTACACTTGTATTGTCTGTGATTATTAATTCAATGCGGTGTAATTTAAAATGTATTAATACTGTAAATTGAAGTGTTATTTCATTCAGCCGCTCAAGACAAAGTTAAATGTTGTAATAATATATCTAATTTACCCTTTCATGCTTATTGTTCATTTTAGGAAATTGAAAAATGTTGAGACAAAATTAAATTGCTAAGCTACCACTTTAAGATAGTTTGTATGTTGAGTGTAACAGACTAAAACTTTCATACAATTACTTCCATTTTCTTCAATAGTGTGAATGGTTAAAGGAGAAGATCTCCTTGAAGTAATTTGTGGTGAATATCGTATTCAAGGTTGTGAGAGTTAGCTTATCGCTAGTATGAGGTCGATTTGAAGAAAACACAAGTGTAAAATTTTAAAATTTTATTTGAGTTCCAAGTGCTTTAGTTATAATTTTATGATTTGTCTGATTTACAGTTTTCCAGACCAATCATGGACGGTACACTAAATTTCGTTGAGTTCAAATTTGGTTAAATGTTAGGATTTTGTTTGAAATGATGCGGAATCGCTCTATGTTTGTGATTCTTAAATGATATATATTTGTTAAGTTACGTGTATTTTGGTCATCTAATGCATAAAGTTGTTTATTTTTTTGAACTTGAATTCTTAGTTTCTTATTTTACGTCACGCTTACACATATGACAGTTGTGTTGGGGATTTTTGGGTTCTAGGCGCAGCGGAAAAACAATAATCTAACCGTGAATCCCTACCAAGGATCTATTGCATACTCTAGATGAATCAATTGGAGAGGTGGATCAGATTATCTACCTCTTGAAGCGTGAATCAATCTGAATCGAAAACGCGTCCTCGAACCCGTCCTCTACGAGCACACACACGCGGGAGCTTGAAGGCGAAGACTGAATCCTCTCGGTGGCTACTAGACCGCCGAAGAACCCTTCCTCTCTCTCGATTTCCCTAGCCCTTAATGCAAGAACTAGAGAGAATATAGTGAATACTAATGTTGATCAAAGACTTGGGTGGTTCTCACTTAAATTCCTCTATTTATAGGCTTTGGGTGAGGCCTAGAGCTTTGAACTCGTCAAACATAGGTGTCGATCGACACCATCTAGGTGTTGATCGACACCGCCCATGTCTACGTGTCGATCGACACCACCAAGGTGCCAATCGACACCCCGCATGTGTCGATCGACACCCCACACGTGGACAACATTCCTATTCCATCCATATCCCTTGGACCTCTTGAGTCCCATCAAGTTGATTCGTATCTAGTTCATGACGTGTGACCTTGTAGGCCCGTGACCCATTGGCAGATCGGCGTGAAACGTCATTTCACCCAATCCATCACAAGTGGTCTCTAGTAAGACGTAGTGATTACCCAAGGTCCACGAGGTATCGATTCTATATCTCCTCTTTGTCATCTGTATCACTAACCCTTTGTTTGCTTTTAAGGCGTATGAGATCGAATGGAGGCACAAAGCTGTCATCCTCATGTATCCGATCTAGTTCCTTGAATTTCGAGATGATTGATACGTAATGGTGCGGCCGCACACTTCATCAGTCACGCTCATCAATGGGGCCCAGAACCATACCCTTCACCTCGTCTCACCGTGGGGAAACAAATCCCTTCGAACGCAATGTGCGCTCCCACTATAGTCCGTCCAATAACCAACGATGCCCGTTATGACTACCCTATTACATGCAGTGTTGGAGCATGTCAAACTAATGGAGTGACGTGCATGTGAGCCACTCGCTCCAAGGTCTTAGGGCAGTGATCACACGACGACGGAGTATGCGTTAGTGACTTAATCTATGCGCCATACTCCAAGTCGAGTCATCCAATACCATCTCCAAGATGATATCCGTGATATGTCTTTGGTAATCTTCCTAGAACAGAAGAACTTGATCTTAAGTCACCCTCACGCTAGTCACTTATGGATAAGTATTCTACTAGGGACTCGTCAAGCATAATTTCATAGTATCGAAAGGTTCTACTATTATGATGACACACTCAACGACTTTAGATTAAATTATCGCTTGACTCATTATTACAACACAATAATAATGAAAATGTCTTTTATTGCTAAACAGAAGATTACATAGAAAAGACTTGGACTAGGGCACAAGCTCTTACAATCTCCCACTTGCCCCTAGCTCCAATCTAAATCCCAACGTAAACCCATTGATCTTACATGTCCTTCATGTTTAGGCTGTGAGAGAGCCTTCGTCAACGGGTCGACTGCATTATCTTCTGTCGCAATCTTACAAATATTCACTTCACCTTGTTCGATGAAGGGATGTCCATTTTACCTGGTAACCCGACTCACCCGACGGCCCGACCGACACCCGATCCGACTGACCTGATTCCCGACTGACCCAATACCCGACCACCCGACAAGCCAACCGAGTCGATTTTTAGGTCAATTGTCTAACCTACCGGGTACCCGACATTATATATAAAATCTTAACTTATATATAATATAGCCAAAGCCCATCCCAGGAACAAGCCCGCCCAGCATAGGTCGAAGCCCAACCCACATCATGTTTGTCTCTTAATCAGCACAAGAGTGCTTATAAACGGTAGAAAAATTTTTGTGCGCTGCCAATGTGGAATGTGTAATACACATATTAAAGAGGGAGAATAACGAAGCGACGTGGCATTTTTTTAGGATTTGTGCCCTAGTCCAATACGAAGTAAATCTGTAATAGTTTTATCATCGTATGCAACGAAATAAATCGGCATTATATTACTATTGTGTTGTAGTATTATGTTAAGTATACATCGATCTATATCATTGAGTGTGTCATCACTAATAGTATAACTATAGATCTGTATGACTTATACTTAATGGGTCCCTGGTCAGTCAAGCTTCATCAGAAGCGACCAGTATGAGGACAACTCCTTATGATCACGCTCTATTGATCATGGCAGTAGGTTTTGCCGGAGTCAGATCATAGATATTATTGGGGAAATGATATTGGACGACTCGACTTTAATATGTTACATAGATGATGTCATGAACATATTCAGATGTCGTAGCTTGCAATTGTATCCTTAGACCAAAGAGTCTCTGTGATCACAATATAGTCAGTATCCGAGTTTGACACAAACTTAACGTTATCTGTGAAAGTGTAACCATAACAGTTGTTATTGACTCGGGGATGGGTTATACGTGTGATACAAGACATGTCTAAGGGATTTATCCCTCATACTACGGTATGGGATATGTATCGGTTTGGGCCACTTGATTTGAATGACTGAAAGAAAATGCATGGTCATGCAGATGATACGGAGTATCATTTTCAGTCATCTCGAATATCAAGAAACAATGATTAATTAAATAAGGATGATGGCTCTATGTCTTATGATTAATCAAGATACTTAGTGATAAAAGAATAGTGACATGGACGACATGAGGTTAAATCAGATTGCCAATAATCATGAACTTTGGGTAATCATGAACTTTGGGTAATCATAATACCTTACTAGAAGTCACTTATGATGGAAAGGGTAAAATAGTAATTTTACGCCGATCTGCCAACAAGACATGAGCCTAGAGGGTCACACGCAAATGATGCACATCTTAGAAAATCCGGGCATAATTAATTATGAATTGATTGAATCGGGTCGTGGCTAAAACCCTACGGTTTTGGGCCACGGGCCCGTCACAAAACCGTAGGGTTTTGGGCACCGACCATGATGAGGAATGGGGCCGAAACCCATAAGGTTGACATACCTCATGGGCTACCAAATTGGGCAAGGACAAGGCCTCATGGCCGAAACCGTAATGGGTTCGGCCCATAAGGCCCAAGCCGCCCAAGGTGGCCGGCGGCTAAAGTTTTGAGGGAGCCGAACCTAGCCCATTTTATGGGCTGGTTCATGCTTCCAGAACCCTAGCCAATCTTTAAAAATAGAGGCCTCATGAGCTGAAAAATAATAACTTGATTTTTCCATACCGTTACTCTGTTCGATTAACTAACTGAACTTATTTTCTTTCTAGTAGGGGATTCTGAGTTTAGACCTGGTGGTCTTGTGCATTCGTGTGTGCTTAATAGAGGGAAAGACTGATTCGGGATTTTCAGTGGCTGGTCCGGTTCAAATCTCGAGTAATATTTTGTTTTCTAATCAAAGTTATTGTTTTTCCAGATCTGGCGACGAAACTTGCGAGACGCATAGCTCCTAGGTCTGATGTCCGATTGCTTCAAAACTACCGCCAGATTAAAGGAAATTCAAGGCTCTTCAATTTCTCTCGTGCAATAGATTTTTCTATTAGAGGTCAAGTTTGGGTGCTATCTGGCCCGCAACCTGACTGATCTACAAAACCGTAAAAGTATATGCTTTCGTAACTTGTAGATCTTCCGCATAGATAAGATCCTGACGGGTTCGGGATTATTTTAATTGTTTTATTTCCGCTGCGCAATCTGATTTGGGTCCCCCAAATCCCAAAAGTCTTCTATACCGTCGATCTCAATCGGTTTTTTAATCCAATCTGTCCATTTCCTTTAACGTGGCAACTCTCCATGGACGATTCATCACACGACTTAACCCCTCTTCTCTCTCACATCGATTCAAACCCTTCCCTTTCCTTTCTCTGAAACCCTAACAACTTTCTTCTCTTTTCTTTTATCAACGTGGCAACTCTCTTATGGAGATTAGTGGTCGGAAATTGAAGCTGCAAAGGTCACTCGTCAACGACGATGTATGAAATTTCAGCAAAGGTAAGAATTACGGGTTTGTGTTAGGTTTCCTTCTCTTCATCTCTAGTTTATGGATTGGGAACTTAGAAATTTAGGGTGTCGGCTTGAGGATTTATGGGGTTAATTTGGGGGTTCCAAATTATGAATTTGGGAATTTAGGGTTCTTAATTTTGGGGTCTAATTTCAGTTTTAATTTAGAAATTTAGGATTTCGAATTGGTGGTTAATTTTGGGGTTTTCAGATTGTGAATCTGGGAATTTAGGGTTCCAAATGTTGGGGCTTAATTTCAGTTATAATAACGTGAATTGACTTCCGGCGGCGGCATATTGTGAGGAGGAGGTCGGCGTGTTATCGCCAAACAGCACAATTTCAAGCATCGGCGGGAAGCGAAGTGAGAGAGAAGCCAACTACGACGGAATCAGTGACGAAGAAGACGACGAGACAGTAATGGGCTTGAAAAGTTAGGCCCGTCGGGTATGTTGGGTCTACCCGACTCACCTGAGACCCGAGTCCACCCGAACCCAACTACCCGACTACAGTAACGAGTCGAGTATTTGGTCTGGGTTCCACCACCCAACTCAAACCGAGTTGCTTCCGACCCAAGTCGGGTCTACCCAACCCGACCCGATGAACAACCCTAGTTCGATGTACTCTCGAATCAAGTGAAAACACCGCCGTACATGTTTGGATCTGGCATGCGCTCTGGGCTCATTAGCATGTGATATGGCGTCAATGTCGTCACAGTACAAGTTCACCGGATCGGAAGAGTTTTTCATCATGTCCAATCCTGCCATGAACTTTCAGATCCACACAGCCTCTTTTGCCGCTTCTCCAGCAGCTATGTACTCGACCTCTGTAGTAGAATCTGCGACGGTTGGTTGCTTGAAGCTCTTCCAGCTGAAAGCACCACCGTTGAGCACGAACACGTATCTAGATTGTGACCGCAAATCATCTAGATCAGTCTGGAAACTTGCGTCGACGTATCCCATCACCTCCAGCTCCTCCTCTTTCTTCTTGTACCTTTAGATTTTAAAAGTATTTTTAAAGTCATGATCGAATACCACAGGATTTTAAAAGTATTTTTAAAGTCATGATTGAATACCACAAGATTTTAAAAGTATTTTTAAAGTCATAATTGATTACCACAAGGCTTTAAAAGTAATTTTAAAATCATGATTGAACACCACAAGATTTGAAAAGACTTCTTAAAATCCATTAAAATCATGATTAAATACACCCATCTTAATCTGAAGATTATGATTTTTACCTCTATGTTATAGATGGTGCAAAATAGATGAATGGGTTTAACTGACTACGTGTATTTTCTTTAGTTTTAAATTAGATTAGGAGGAAAGAAGAGAATAAAAGGAGTATGGGAGAGTATAAATGCAAGGAGAAGTCATTGAAGCCCAAGGTTGAAGAAAGGAAGATTTGAAGTAGAGTCTTCATCCTCTAGAGTATGTTTTCATCAATTTACTTTTTGTTGCTTTGTATGATTTTGAATTTTGTAGGGATTCATCTGATTTGAATGTTGGTTCAAGAGATTGAATGGTGAATTGACTGTATATGTGAAGAACTAATGTTTGTTCATAAAATGTGATAGTTAATTGAGAATTTGAGTTGGAAACTATGAATTGATGTTTATTGTATTGATTTCATTTGTTTGATTATGAATTTACACAAGAAGTTGAGAGTTTACTGTGGATTTGAGATCATTTCCATGTAAATTGTTTGGATTTGTGTTTTTAACCGTTGAATTCATGGCAATTTAGAAGTAAATGTACAATTAAGGGTTGGTCAAATGGGGATATATATGATTGGGATTAGGTCTAACTACATGATTAACTTTTGGGAGAACTTAATTAGGGATTCTAGTCAGATAACATAATACTAATTTTTGTGTGTGGGCTTGAATTAGATCTAATATAGAAAGATATTGTTGGAAATCGCGGGATCTCATACACATCGGAAGCATAAATTTAACCACGATTTTGTCACAAGAATCCATGCAATTTACAGTTAGTCGATGAAAGGGATCAAGATCGTTACCTCTTGTAATTTCTGGCTTTACTATTCTCCATGTTAATCAAGCTTCTCCAAAGGGATTCGCTCTCTACCGGTATCCACACGAACGAACCTTAATCGAAGCGTAGAAGGGAACGACCTGCTAGGTACTCTCTTCTTCTTTAATTCCAAAAAACTCTTTCGCTTTCGACTGAATTTTTGTGTAAAAACGAATATTGCTAAAAGCTATAATTTAAATTTATGCCTAAGAGTGTATTTATATCTAATATTTGCTCCTAGCGTTTCTGATTTTCAACCAGATATTTTCCTCTTATTTTCTAATCATAATTCAAAAATGTATTGTATCTCTATTATATTCCTAATATGATAAATATACCTAAATTTACTCATTCATTATGGGCTTCAAAATTCCAAAATGCTTCAGACTCTCTCTTTGTGTGTGACCCTGTAGGCTCATAAAAATTGGAAATGGACTCGAAAGCTCTATTTTGCCCACACATCATCAGTGGCCTCTAGCAAGATATTATGACTACCCAATACTTATGATAATCGATGATTCGACTTAATCGTTTGTGGTAACTATCATAATCCATTTGTCTCTAGATATCTTGATTGAACACAAGTCATAGAGTCTTCATCATCATGTTTCTTGATCTCGAGTAGATCGAGAATGATAACTTTTCGGTCAACTCTTTTAGATGGTCATGGATTTCCTCTGTCATACTCATCAATAGGCCCAAAACCGATATCGTTCTCATAAATGATATGAGGGGTAAATTCCTTGACCGTCACTCACATTCCTCGTACAACCAGTCTCACCGCTAATGATACCCTTTCATTATTCAGTTATGGACAAAGTAGAGGAATAGGACAAACTGCAAAATGGGCTATATAGATTTCCACGGTGACTCCAAAGTCCAATGATTTATTGATACTACGACAATGAGCAACACTCATGACTAAGTCTATATCGCATGCTCAGGATAGGTCGTCCCATACCATTTCCTCAAATGATATCTATGACTTGACTTGATAACATGTATTTATGATCAGTATAACATGATCATCGGTCAACTTCATACTGGTCGTCATAAAGTTATGACCATGGACATTTGAGTATAATTCTTAATCTAATCTAAGAGTTTTACTATCAAGTCACGTTAACTGATGACCTCGTAAGGAATTTAATATTCAACTTATTATCACAACACCATGATAATGTAAGTGTCATTTTATTGCTTAGAACGATAATGTTAATACATGAAAAAATGTAATTGACCTAGTGCATATTTCTAGCATATATGTCATTAGCAATCGACATAGGTGGATTAAAGTGGCTCTAGAACGAGGACTTACATCGATGTCCGTAGGAATAGGTGGGTACGAGAACAACTACCAGAGGTGACAACACTGAACACAAATTGAGTGCTAAGGCTCATATCTAATTACCATGATCTCGACCTAAGACTCACAACCTCAGAGTCAAGTAGATAGTTAGGTTCTTGATTGCCTTGCGAGTTGATTTTGAGCAAGGGTCACATACAACATGTCTCTAGGATAGTTTAAATCTCTAAACTGAATCATGTAAGTTGGTAATTTTCCCCTAGCCAACCCCCGGACGCTCAACACCCCAAATGCTATTTTATTTGGTAATTGATTACTCATGATTGATTGTTGAATAGAAAAGTGATTGGTGATTTTTTTAGATTTGATTGTTGTTCATATTGCATGTTAGGATTTTTAGTTACAAAACCAATATTCGTTTCGCTCGAACCCGACCATAGCTAAGCACAATATTCTAGAGACTACTAGTTTTACCTCCTTGTGTGATCGATAACTTGAACTTTATGTATGCCCTATATTGGTTGACAACCAGTGCACTTGTCGTGCATATGAGAGCGAAAAATATCGTGAGAGATTTTCTTCTGTCTATAGTAATGAACTAAACATTTTAGAGCAAAACTTGTTGACCTAAAACCTCAAGATAACTATTAAATATGCAAATTTCAAATCACATAACAAAAAACTAATCACTTAAGGGCAGAACCCATTAACTTAATACCTCAAGTCAACAGTTAAGAACAAGAATTTCAAAACTCGTAACAATGAATCAAACACTTCAAAGTCAAACCCAATAATCCAAAACCTCACAGAAATAATTAAACACACGCAAGCGCATATGAATCCGTATGTTCTTACATTCCATCTAGGATTTAGAATAGGTTTAATAATAATTTTTCATATATATATATATATGCTCACACGGGTGCGCGCACACACATACAAATTGATTTTACTCTGTGTGTGCGCGCGCACATATAGATTCATGTGTCCTTAGATTCCATATAGGATTTAGAATATGTGTAATTAGACATGTTTTTTTTCATATCTCCCGGAAGACCCTATATACCTGGTAAGTGGGTTGGGCACTCCTATGTCTAGAAAGACCAGGACTATAATCGCCTTCTCTCATGGTGAGACCTAGATAGAATGAAAATTATACTTGTGCGATTGAGTAGACTAAGGTTAGAGTATGACGATAAACAAAAAAGGGTTTAAGTATGAGCTTAGGGGGTTCAAAGTCAGACATTGAAAGAGTTTTGGGCATAAGTAGAGCTTATATACACATTGGAACATAGACCTAAGAGGCTAGTCTATTTGGTCAAATGTGGACTCTAATGTATATGTGAGCTTACTTGGGCACTCCTCATATATAAGGATCGAATCTCCCCACAGAGTAATTGTGGCATTATGGCATGACTTTGCTTGAGAGTCTCGTCTGAGATTGAATTTATGAGTGAGAGTACAAAGAGTCTTCTAAATCCTAACGTTAAGTTGAATGCGAGTGATAAGTGAGATTTGAGACAAGAGACGAAGACCCTATAGTGAAGAACTGAAAAACTTCAAGTTTTCAACGAAACATTGTGTTTCGTCTTTTAAGTTTGGTGATTTTGAATTGAGCGAGCGAGCGAGATGCGTACACGAAGGATACATCAATTATAAGTAACACGCGGTCAAAAAATCGGTTCAATTTTTACCGGTTAATAGACTGTTTTGAATTTTAAAAATTGAAACTAAACCATAATCAAACGGTTATCTCAATTTTAAAACCAAAGTGAACCATTAATTATCATTCTCAATTTTTTTTGGTTAGTTCGGGGTCTAATTCAAAATTGATTTTGGTCTAAAATGCCTAGTTGCCTAAGCAACAAAAATCATGTAAGCATAGTTTATTAATTGTATAGTTGACCGAAAGTAAATATTAATTTTTTTTTTTAATTTAATCATGGATTAGATTTAGGTTTGAGCTGGAATAATATAGTATTAATTTCACTTAATACATAGGCTTGAATTGGGTAACCATTTTGTTTTTGGTTGGTTGGAGTTGGAGATGTTCCAGCATGTTCCAATGCTTATTCCCAATTTGTCTTGCTCGGCACAATTTAGCAATTCCAATAATTGTATTTACCAACAAATCCTCAATTACTGGAGGTATCATTGTGTATTAAAAGAGGAAAGGTGTGAATCAATCTTAAAACGTGTCGACATATAAGAGTCAGATGTCTCACTGACTGACCGTGATGTGCGTGCTACCAACTGGATTTAGGTGTCCGATGCAGACCCAAAAATAGACAACCATTCACACATACAAATTTCAAGTTTTAAGTAAAATTCAAGTTTTATATTAACCACCTAGTTAGTCTCTTCAAATTACAAAATACCATTCAATTTATCAACTTTAGATAAATATATTAATGTACTAACTATAAGGCGAATTTTGTATTCTCATATCCAAATCAATATAATTTTTTGATATGTATTTTATTCTCATCTCGGTTCTAAAATTCATAATTTATATTCAATTTTAATAATGTTTCATTTCCCACTAGTATAAATAGAAATCAAATGAATTTGACTCATATCAAGAAAAATTACAATTTACAATGTCCTAATTTTACATAACTACACATAATTATAATTATAGAAAAAATTGTAAAAAATGTGTTAGGTTGTTTGTTGATTGCAAAAAAGTGTGAGGTTCTTTACTGGTTTTTTTACAAAATGTGTATTTTTTTTATAAAAATGATACATTTCCCTAAACTTAAGACTTCTATAACATAATTTTTAAAATAAGTTTTAACTAAAAAATTAAATTACAAAATTTGATTATACAAATTTCAGTAAGAATATAAAAATAGGAAAAAATGTATAATGTTATATTTTAAAATTTAATTCTTAATTTAAGGAATAAGTTTTTATTTTTTTTAAAATACACACATTTTTGCAAAAAATATGCAAACAATAAGGCACATTTTTGCAAATAACAAATAACGAGACACTTATTTAGGGATGGCTCGTCCATAAAGAAAGTGAATCAATTGTATTAGGCCCATTTAAAAAACAGGGTTTAAGTATAATAAATGGGATGAACTAGAATACAAACATAATATAGAGTACAAATATTAGAACGACTCCTAACCATTGGATAAAACTAATCAGCGGTAATGATGCAACATCCAAAATGAAACAAATATCATACTGATTATAATCAACAAGGGCAAGATGGTAACTCTCTTGATGGTTGTGCAAATCGTTTCCTAAAATCATGAGATCATTTATTCGGCAACTATTATAAATGATACTGCAACGCACAATCACACAAATGGCTTCAACGGGGGGCTCTTCATCATCTGAAGGTGAGTAATTATATATTGTATATACAAATCTGTATATATTATTGAACATAAAATTGTCTCATATTCAACGATCTGTTGAAGGACGGAGATCAGTGATGACCGATTCAGCCGATCCACTCGATTTGTCAAGTAATGCTTCACTGCATCCGTAGATTTGAATAGTAGCCTGGTTATTATTTGTCTAATACAGACTGATCAGAACGGGTACCATGACTGTAGTCGATGAAAGTACCAGATGGGCAGTGAACCCCGATGGTGGTTTCGTATCTCACTGCCCCAACAATATGAAACCAACGCTGGAAATGCCGTTTGCGACTCTTGAAGCGGATATCGATCACTACAAAATTATGGATGTGTCATATGTCATGTGTCACTATCTATTGAATTAAACAACTTCCCAAACTCTTTGAATTCAGAAACACCATCTGTTGGGTGGGATGATACGAAAGGTCCATGAAACCGTCCGATTCCCCATGACCTGCTAACTGCTCGACTATATATGTCAGACATGTAACCCATGATCTACATAATTCATTTTGCTTCAGATATATATCATGGGTCACAGACGAAGTCGTTCCCCGTCTCCTACAGAAAACCCAAGCAAAACCCAGAAAGTTGTTGGATCGTCAACACACTCTGTCATGTTTACCCACCACCCGAATTCATTTCGATTGGTCGGAGTATAGTGACCCTGATGAAGAAGCAAGTTTAAGTGGACAACCAGGAAAGATTTCAAAATCCCCATCAATAACAATTTCGGGATCTTCCAGTTCGAGTGAGTCCGACCCCGACCCACCATTGCTTGAGACGGATACTGAAGATCCAGATGATTCAAATAGAGAAGACTGATATCCTCCAGGTGTTTGGACACCAGAGAGCGACACAGAGTCAGAAAGCGAGTCCAACAAGTCCTCGGATGATTCGGATGGTGGACATGATGACCATGATGACGGAAGTGGAGATGACACAAGTTCTGGTGGAGGGTTGTAAGATTAGAACGCCGGAGACCGTGGTTATATGGGTGATGAAGAAGATTAGTGAAGACAATATGTATCAATTTAAATTTCAGTATTTGTATTTCATAACTAAATTGAAGTAAAAGTAATTTCAATTCTAATGTTTGTTTCAATTATTTTTGCAAACTGGTATAGTAACCAAATATGAGAAATACCAGATGACATATATGTATGTTGATGACACAAGTACTATTTTTCATTTGAACTGATGACATAAGTTGAAAAAACTAAAAAATGTGATAAAATGTATGACTGTTGATCCATACTATAAAACGGGTCATCTGCATTGAAGACCAACTTATAGTACTTGTGAAAGTGTCAAATACAATTTAATCATGCATATGTGAAATTTTTTCTCAGAGCACACACTAGACTAAAAGCTCTTAAACAAAACAAACATGAATATGCAACAACTTACAAATTCTGAGAGGGTGACAAGCATAAAAACATAAATTTATTCAAACCAAACATAGTGGTTCTAGTTTTAACAAAATATTAACTAAACAGAAAACATAATCCGCTACCAACATAAAAAGAGCTTAATGATGCAACGAAATTAAACATAACATAAGTCCACTAGATTTAGTGCACTATGATACTACTCATCGACGATCCTTTATCTTGAAGACAACTCCATTGTTTTGATAGAATTCAATAATAATATCATAGAGTCTATCCCAAGCGATATCACGTTGCCAAACCAAAATCTTGAATAACATTCGAACACGGAGCTTCTGATTTGTGAAACCTGTGACATACTTTGATCTTGACGAGTAGTTCTGACCTATGATGCATTAAACTGAATGAATGATAATATTAAACTTATAAAACTTACCACATTTGGTCGTAGCTCAGCCTTCCAATGAAATAATCTCATATAATTCTCAGCATGCCACGTAGCAAACACACTACAATCATGTCCATTAAGGATGCTTGACCATGGTAGCTTCGCAAAATTAATACTACTCTGCATCAATGTATGTCGCTTACATATGACACTTTACATTCAACCAGACCCCACATGACACAATGACACAAAAACTTATTCATCGTGTAAAATTGCACAATGAAACATGCAAGTAGATGCATATTGTGATGACACTTTAACCAGCCATAGATCAGAAATGACATATTACATACAAATTCAGAGCTTTTGACTGTAAAGAGATATACTTTACATCGCCTAAGATTCAGTTAGAAGAATCATAGAAGATCGTCTTTCCTTCGAGTTTAAGATTAAGTTTCCAATAAATTGTTGGACTGTCGAGGATTGCGCTCTAATTAATATTTAAAATTTTGAAAATCACGAAACATGCGTGTTAATTATCTCATAGAATCAATCATGAATTGCGAAGTACCAAATTGCCCTTCAGACCAACTTGAATGACGTAATAAACATTCACACGACACAATATTTACTTTGACTTGTCATCACCAAAGCTGGCAGATCAGGATCGTCCATTCTGAAAATGTGTGGTGATAGATACGTTCTGATGTTTGTATGCCAAGCCCCCGTTTGTATTCTAGTGCAACCCATAATAAATAAGGCCCCAAATTTATATATTTTAGGCCCATTTTGAAAATTAATGCTTAAAGTAATATTTTATTAAATATTTTTGTTTTAGGACTCAAGAACCATTAAGTCGGCCTGCACTTATTTGCAGAAAATCAAACAACATGATACTTTTTCATAATTTTTTTTATTATAATTAGTTTCATGTTCTACTGGCTATTTCTTTGTTAATATTCTCCGATTCTATTAACGTTGTATAATATTATTTTATTATATTTTTAATATAAAAAAACTACCATTAGTTTCTCTACTGTTTCCTCTTCGGGAAAGATATAGATAATTATGTGAAAACAAAAATACTCAAGATCACTAAAGTGTCGTATCCTATCACATTATGGTACTATTTCAAACCTAATTATCAATAAGTGTATAGAGATCTACTCAACTATCTTATTGGTTCAAAATAAATGACAAACCATCCCAATTCTTCAAATTACCTAATTAAACCACTCGACCATCGACACACACTCTCTTCCGTCGCACTCATGTACAATATTGTCGTCCGAGGCTGTTGTGCTCTCGCGAGAGGTAGATTTGAGCAGCATCAATCTGATCTTGCAATCTCCACCGTTGATCGACGATCAGATTTGTTTGGAGTAGGGCCCTCCACACTACACCAACATAAATTTGAAGGGTTTGGAATCACTTTCACCTTTTATTAGATTTATTAGTATTTTGGTTTCCTTAGATTCTACTCAAATGAAATGAGGGCACAGGGACATAACTTTAATTTAATTTAATTTAATTAAATAATAATAATGCTTGAAAACCTTAAACTTCACAAATCCTCTTTGCATTTTAAGGTTTTGCTTTTAACTTTAATCGTTAGGTGGTGCTTTGAAGTACAGAAAACAAAACATGTCGATGATTACATGATTCTTAGGATAACTTTAGCACGTGGGGCCATGTTTCTTTAACCTGCTTTACTTTTCACTGCCTCACTCATTGGTCAATCTTGCAGTAAAATGTGAGTACAGTTACTCAGGGAGAGGTTGTGTTTCAATCCTTGTTGGAAGGGAGAGGGTAGGTTTATTAGATAGATAGGGTATGAAATAAAACTTTCAAAAAATATTTATTTTATATTTACAAATTTTGTATATATATATGCGCGCGCGTGTGTATTTTACATTTTATTAACTGCCTAATTAACTTTTATTTATATAGATTTTGATTAACATACAGATTTCTTCACCTTTTAAAAGTATAAATATATGTGATAAATAAAAATTTTAACCAAGTATTTGTGAATCAATTAATCATATTTGCTAATAATTTTAAATGTACTATATGTCTAGTTATTCTACTCGTTAAAAATATACCAAATTGAATAGATAAAGATAAAAATGTGTCGAGTAGATATATATACATAGTTTCTTTATTCATTGAATTCCTTATACAATAACAGAGAAACTATCCATTGAATTGTAAGGACTAATTTTTTTATGAATATATAGCATGTGACCCGAGTTGGAGGCTCAATGTAATAGTAGGGTAATTTAGAGCAATAATGTAATATAAAAAAAAAATTAATTAAATTATCAGTTTTTAAGTTAAGAATTATTTTATTAATTTTGTTTAATTGAAAAGGTCATAAATTTTTTTAAGTTTGTACATTTATATATTTAATTAAAAAAAATAATGAAGCTCCACCTGCTGGTTTGGCGACCCTCGCCATGGATTGACCAAAAAGAGGGTTGTGGTTAGTAATGGTTGAAAACTTAGGAGGAGAAGGAGAAGACGTCTCCACCGCTAGAGGCGACGAAGAAGGAAGAGGTAAGATTGCCGACGTCAAAAGTGAGCTGCGAGGAGGATGAGGACACAACGAGTTTGCTGTTCCAATTCCAAATTAGTGATTAATTTACTTTAATTAGTTAATTAACATGATTAAAATGGTAATATGGACATTTTATGTTAAATTGAGCTCTTTTATCAACGATAAATTTTAATAAAACGTTATGTATTGGACTGAAACTTAAAATAATATTACATAATGAATTAATAATGTTGCATGGTACGGTAAATTACAATTACCCTAAATAATATGCAATTATACGATTTAAGAAGATAATACTTGTGTACACTACAAGCAGATACATACTTTCAGGCTTACACCTTCATAATTAGGGAAATTTTATGTACCAAATAGAAGATGCTACTTGTTGAATTGTTTTTTTTAAGGTAAAATAATATTTTATTAATTAAATAGCAACTAACCCGACATCTAGTCGGACAACTGAAACTACAGTTGGTGGGACATGTATCTCACCATAATCTCATCTACTGTTAGTTAAAACAAACATGATCAATTCGTGGGTAGTACACATGTTCCGATAGTGGGTAGTACGCAATACCGTTCACTAATGATAGAGAAACCCCGAGATAGAGAAACCCCAACTCGAACCAGTTATGATAGAGCCACGACCGACTCGAACAAGTTAGCTTCATGCAGAGCCACGACCTCCAACTCATAATGATAGAGAAACCCCGAGATCTTGCTGCAGACCGCCTTAAGCCAACTTCATCGATCAACCATGCGATCAAATGAGCATCGCGAAATTCAAATTCTCCCAGCTCATTGGGTTTAACTGGATCAACCCATCGACACCATCCCCTTAGATCTGCCTCATTCACCGCCGTTGCAGTCGCAGCTACCACCGCAAGATCTGAGATCATCGTCGTACTAGAAGCCTTCACATGCGGAGCCGTGCCACCGTGAGACATCGTTGATTTTTGACGAACAACCCAAATCGCCACGGGAGAAGAGTGCATATCACAAAGAGAAAAGACATTTTTCAGTTTTAAATTTTGCATGGGACTACTTGTTGGATTGTTATAAGGCTAAAATATTTTATGTTAAATAATTTTTTTTCTAATGAAAACAATACTTCATTCTTACCTCAAATACTAGGTTTCATAAAAATTAAATATTATTTTATTTATTTAGAAGAAACACGTCAACCTCAAACTAATTAAATCAAATATTGTTAACACAAAAGGAAGAGGAAGAGACATGAAACGTAGTTGAACCCCAATTCCATCAAACCCATTAAAAATTAAAATAAATTTGGAGTGCAAACCTCAAATATGTGTCAGCACCATGGAAAGTTAGGTGTGCAGATTGAAAATCTTAAAAAGATGGTCCAATAAAGCGATGCCCAAAACTGGAAAAGATGGACAAATTATAAAAAATAAAAATAGGAACAATTACACAAAAAGAAAAGGAAAAAGGGTGGAAAATGAATAAGTGGAGTCACAGGTTGTACATGTGTTTCTTTAGTATTCAGACATGAGATTCACACATTTTCTTTTCTCTCTCTCATTAAGCTCGCCAAAATCATTTCAGTTTCTCACCTAAAACTTTAATTTGCTCAACAGTGCTTTCAGGTGGGTCTCCTCTAGTTTTTTAATTGTATATTTACAAAGTAAAATAATACAAACAAAATCGTACCTCACTGTTCTGTTACAACCCAACCCGAGGTCAGATGACTTAACCATGGTTAATATTTAACCATGAGACCAACACCAACCATGTTTCACATATGCAGTTAGGCTTATAGACCAACACAACTCAATCTCTCTCTAAAACTTTCATTTTGCTACAGAGAAGAGGGAGAGAGAGAGAGAGAGAGAGAGAGAGGGGGAGGAAGTTTTTTTTTCCTTCTATATTTTTTTGGGCATTCCTTGTTGCCTGTGGAAGTTAACTGATTGTTTGTTTTCTGGGAAAATTGAGGTGTCACTTTCCCTGGAATATTTGGAGTCACTAGAGCTTGTTGTGCCTCCGATGATCCCATTTCACTTGCTGTAACGGGTGTGTATTGTGTCTCAATTCTTCCCTTTTCTGGATTCATTTTGGTGTTTTTTTGGCTTTGTTAGATTTGCTGCTTCTGAGATCTAGACTTGTAGCTCGGATGTGGATGTGAAAAAAGGAAAAGAAAAAAGCCATGTGGGGTTTGCAAGTTGGTTTTTTTATTTCCTGGGTTTCGAGTTTTTAGGACAAAAATTAGCAAGCTGTTTTTTTTAATTTGGACTTTCCTTTTTATTGATCAGTCGGTTTGTGGAACTGAGACTTGATTTGGGTATTTGAAGATTGAAGCTTTTTTGGGGTTTGAGAAATGAAGATGGAGGTGGGTTTGGGATTGGGTTTGGGAGGTGGGTTGTGGAATGATGAAGATAAGGCCATGGTTGCTGCGGTACTGGGCACTCGAGCTTTCGATTACCTGATGTCCACTTCTGTTTCGAACGAGAACTTATTGATGGCTCTCGGGACTGACGAGAATCTTCAGAACAAGCTCTCCGATCTCGTGGAGAGACCCAACGCCTCCAATTTCAGCTGGAACTACGCCATTTTCTGGCAAATCTCTAGGTCCAAGTCGGGCGAGTGGGTTCTCGGTTGGGGCGACGGGTCGTGCCGGGAGCCTAACGAGGGGGAGGAGTCTGAGGCCACCCGAATCCTCGACCTTCGCCTCCAGGACGAGACCCAGCAGGCCATGAGGAAGAGGGTCCTCCAGAAACTGCACACATTGTTTGGGGGCTCCGAGGAGGATAATTACGCCCTCGGGCTGGACCAGGTCACCGACACCGAGATGTTCTTTCTCGCATCCATGTACTTCTCCTTCCCTCGCGGGGAAGGCGGCCCCGGGAAGTGCTTTGCCTCCGGGAAGCATGTTTGGATCACTGATGCGTTGGAGTCCCCAGGTGATTACTGCTTCAGGTCGTTTCTCGCCAAGTCGGCTGGCATTCAGACGATCGTCATGGTCCCTACTGATGTCGGGATTGTGGAATTGGGGTCGGTGAGGTGCGCTCCCGAGAGTTTGGAGCTGTTGCAGTCGGTGAAGATGTGGTTTTCGACTCACTCCTCCCTCGTCAGGGTTAAGCCTGTGGCAGCCCTACCAGCGGTGAATGAGAAGAAGGATGGAAATGGCCTTTTTACCAGTCAGGAGAGACCGGAGAGGATTGCCAAGATTTTTGGGCAGGATTTGAATATGAACTCGGGCCGGACTCATTACAGGGAGAAACTGGCTATTAGAAAGATGGAAGACAAATCAGCTTGGGATTCTTATGCTAATGGGAGTAGGTCTGTGTTTCCTGGAAACAGAAATGGTACTCACGCTCCAGTCTGGGCAAATATTCATGGCGGCAAACAGGGAAACCCACCTCAGAATTACACTTCTCAAGCCACAACTGCTAATATTCCGGCAATTAACCGCTACCAGCCACAGCAGTTGCAAAAGCACGTGCCAATGCAGATTGATTTCTCGGGGGCTACTTCCAGGCCTTCCATGATTTCTCGACCCAACATTGCTGAATCCGAGCATTCGGATATTGAAGCTTCGTGCAAGGAAGAGATGCCGAGCACAGCAGAGGAGAGGAAGCCGCGCAAACGGGGAAGGAAGCCGGCAAATGGAAGAGAAGAGCCCCTGAATCACGTGGAGGCAGAGAGGCAGCGACGAGAGAAGCTGAACCAGCGGTTCTATGCGTTAAGGGCCGTCGTGCCAAATATTTCCAAGATGGACAAAGCTTCCTTGTTGGGAGACGCCATTGCTTATATCAACGAGCTCCAGGCAAAGCTTAAAGTCATGGAGGAGGAGAGGGAGAAATTGGGGAGCACCTCAAGAGATGTTTCGACTATGGAGGCCACGTCGGAAAACCAAAACCTCACTCCTCATGTCGATATTCAAGCCTCGCATGACGAGGTTATTGTAAGGGTGAGCTGCCCCTTAGACTCACACCCTGCATCAAAAGTTATCCAAGCGTTTAAGGAGGCACAAATTAATGTTGTTGACTCTAAACTTGCTGCTCCAAATGATACGGTGTTCCATACATTTGTTGTGAAGTCTCAAGGATCTGAACAGCTAACGAAAGATAAGCTGTTAGCCGCGATTTCCCGAGAATCCAACTCCTCGTAGCCTACTTAACATAGTGCACAGGCGGTATATGTAGTGAAGCGCCCTTTTGAAAGCTTCTCCCAAGGTTTTGTGATATATCCTCAAAGGAACATCAGTGCAAGCTAGAAGTAGAAAATAACCACCTATTGACAAGTAGGGCACCAAAATTTTCTGTGTTTGTTTTTAGTATACATATTCTGTCATATGGTAGTTAATTATTCTTTCCAAGTGAATTGAACTTGTTAAGTCTTAACCAACCTTATGATTGTTGGTTACTCAGAAGTTCATATAGATTTGTTTTGCTTATCAAATGCCCTTTTCCTTTCTTTGCCAAGTTATACGTACAGCTACTTCATTGCTCCATATGGTTTTCTTGCGGGTTCTCAATTGTTTACCCTGAAATGGCATAGAGACTGATTAGTGGACTTCCCTATATCATGCCTTTTTCGTTAACTAATTTAATATGCTAACGAGTTCTTGATTACATGGCAAGTAAGCTGTTGGTAGTTAGAACCAAGTTTTCTCTTGCAGACTTTTCGTTGAATAGATTTGCCGATGAGTTTGTTGGTGGCAATGACGGAACAATCCAGTACACAAGTGCGTTTAGTGTTTATCATTGTTTATTATCATGCTGGACAAAATTTTGTTGTTAGTTGCAAACTGATATTCTTGGCATTGATTTTCAGATTGGGAAGGAAGGGAACAATCTGGCTCTGACAAAAGAATCCAATTTTCTCTGCATTCCGTGTTGACATAAGGTTGGTTTGGCCTGAAATGATCTCTTACCTTGACTATCAGCTTGGCTCAGGAAGATGAATCCATTTATTTTGCGGTAGGTACAAAGTAAGAGTACTCGTTATGCTGATATGCTCTTGCTTTTAATAGGAAACGCTAAAAAGGTTTTTATTTTATTTTTACATGTTGATTGTAAGAATCTTAATTTTGGTGTCCTTTCTCTGTTTCTCTCCGGACCGAACAAGTATGTTTTGCAAATTGCACCAAAAAGAGGAAAAGAGGCGATTCTCTTCTCAATTCTAGGCCATCCCTTTAAAGGGAAAACTGAGGTATCTCTATTCTCTCACCTTGTTACAATATCTTCACTGTGAAATGATGCATTTAGTCCGAAAATATCGAGCACACAATTAGAGTGGTCCAACTACACCAATGTTCGATTATGATGCACTAGGGAACAAAACACAAATGCATGGTCCGTATGAATTGAAGACATTAGCAACTTGCATGACTAGAAAATCACTGCAGATAGAGATAGCAACGTTTAGAAGCAGTAATTGTTGATTATTCCAAAAACGCGATGGGAAGGCGTTGAGAAGGGCGGGAAATAGAAGTCTGTAAACGCTGTCTTCTTTGTCACACGAATTCAATAGACTTTGATTTTACAAGCTAGACCTAGTTGTGTGCAGAACCAGTTGTTTTCCAGTGTTCCATTGGGACCATTTGCTTATTCTTTTTTTTGGCACCATTGTAAGAGGCACTGCTGAAGCTGATAAGAACCATACATGCATTGGTTTTGAAACAACTGCATGTGTTTCTATTTTGTTTTGAAATGTCTCACAGCACAAAAGCAAAATAGCAAAGCATGTGAAAAATGGGCGCTGGTTTGGGTGGTGGTCAAATCAAACCCTTTTCCCCATATCCTTCAATAATAATGTATTGTCAATTGTGTTGTGTGTGTGTGGACTCTATTTCCTTACACATGCAATGCATTGTTTTTTATGGTTTATTTTCGTTTCCTTGTAATTTTCTGTATTCAAGAAAATAGTTGATTATTTGTGAGGTTTTTAAATGTAGAGTTGACTGTAATGTCTTAAATGAGGTAGTTGATTGGTTTTGAGTCAACAGTCAGAAACGACAAATTACTCATAATAATAAGTTGCTATAATAATTATATTGAATGTAACATAACATTAATAAGTCTTAAATTAAAAAAAATTTGTGTGCACTGCAAGAAACCAAGTTAATGGGTTCACTTTAGTTTTCAACGCATTACAACTTTTGTCATGGCTTTTGGTCCAACGCGCAAAAAAAAAACGTTGACGCGTTATAAACGTGAATATAAGTACAGCGTTTCATTGCTAAAATGAAAAGTAAACGAGTGTTCTTTAACAAAGTAGTACTATTTAAAAGCGTGTGAGTGTGAATTTAAATTTCTAAAAAGACAGTGCTGGAATATATATGTTGCGATTTCGATATCATGATCCTAACTAAGCATATACTTTGGGCCTCGTTCAAATTAGGCCGTAATGACAGTATTCTAAGAAGCCTTAAAATATGTGTTAAAAAGCCTTACAAATTAATACACCCAGACCTAATATGCAAGTCGATTGGATTATAAGCTATCGTGATCCGCAGATTTAAGTGACACTAACCCGTAAATGTGCGGCTTTCAATAATTTGTTTTGGTATTTTAACATGTTAACGAGAGTAGCCACATTATTTTGTTGCATGAGATGCTTGTCTTTATTACTTTCATGTGTAATTATATGTCAGTACCCTAACTTTGTCTTATTTCAAATTAAGTACCCAAGTTTGAATTTTTTTTTGACGGCACCCCAATTTTAATTAATTGCAAATAAGTACCTGACAGGGTTAAATATAACAGAATTGATATGCAAAAAGACCAAAATACCCTTAATATTTAATTTCCAAATTGTACACATATTTAATAAACATGAAATGACTATTTTACCCTGGTAAAATATTGAATCAAACTTACACTTAAAGGGTATATTTGTCTTTTCAAATAAAAAATAAATTACATTAAAAAACCAAAAATAACTTGTGAAATTACATATATGCCCTCATCTTCAATCTATAAGTGTAAAATGTCTAAAATAGCCTTAACTATTCATCAAATTTTCAAAACAATTGTCATCCACGTTAATTTTCCCCAATTTATTTGTTTTGGTTTGACCTTGTTCTAATTTCATCAAGAATACATTGCAGCAACCTCTAAACTTAACATATATATTACAAACTATTCACATTTCTAGAATTTCATAAACTAATTAAACCAAATTAACCTGAACCAAACCAAATAACAGTTAATAGTTTTTAGGGATAATCTCGGCTAACTACAGCTATTTTGACACCAATCTCACATAACTACACCTAATATATATTTTCACTTGTAAACCACGTTGAGTTTGACTAATATCACTTAGCTACAAATCGTCTGTTTTTGTTAACTTTTCCGTTTAGTTGGTGTTAAAAGGACACATTTACCCTTTATTAGTGACGACTTATAATCGTTGAATTGAGCTGAATTCTTCATTTGTCAGCTCTTGAACTCAAGAGACGCACGAGAGGAGAGCGAGAGGAAGACAAAAAGAATTGCAATTGAAGAAGACGAAGTAGTCCACAAAGGAGTGCACGAACATGGAGGAGGTGAGTTACTGATTCTAGTAGGTTTTATGTACTGAAATTTTGAATTTTTTTTGGGTTTATGATTCCCGATTAGATTAGGGTTTATGGGTTGTTGTTCAAATTTCAACTTTTTTGATGAAGAAAGTGAAGTAGTGTTTCGATTAGGGTTTTGTGTAGTAAATATGAAAGTATTTGTGAGGTTTTTTTTAAACAAATTTTGGTTTAGGGTTTGTGGAATTTTATTGGGGTTTACTGGTGTGAGAAATTTCTATGCATTTCAGGACCAGCAATTGATCGAGAAATATGGGTAATGAATTATGTTCATTTTCACATGCAGGGAGATGCTGAACATCGTGTCTTCAGACCGAGTACTCAACCTCTAAAGAGGACATTAGAAGTTCATCACGGGGGAGCTTCAGCAAGGGTATGGATAATGTATACATCTATAAAGGCGGTACAATTCAATTGTTTTTTGTTGATGAAGATGCTTGCTCAATTTGCAAGTGGATGAGCATTGTAGCAGAACTAGGATATCAGCCCACCAGCAAGATATATTTTAGGAAGTATCTGGCATTTCAACCCAAGGAAATTAATACCGAGGAGATGTTGAAGAAAGTATTGAAGTACTATGAGCTCGATTGTAATGTACCAATATACATAGTCGATGTGGAGGCGCCGGTGAAAATTGGAGTAAGTTCAAGTTATGATGCATACCGCGTTGCTGAGAGGAGAAAAAGATCGAAAGTAACATACATAACAAGTGCTACAGAAGCTGATTTGAAGCAGGCTAGTTACAATCCAAAGGGATTACGTATGAAGGACGGGAAGACGTTGGAGGTGGTTGACATTATGGAATTAAGCGAAACAGAAACAATCGAGGAAGTTGGTGTAGAAGTCGATGTGGAAGCTGAAGGTAAACTGGGAAGTGATGAATTTAAAGAAGAAGAAGAAGAAGAAGAAGAAGAGAGGTACGATGATGAATATGCTGAATTTGCTGAGGTGGAAGATGGTTTAAATGAGAATATTGAGGATAAAAAGGCTCATGTTGAATATCCAGAGTGGCTTAAAGGTGTGACATTCGATGGGGATGGGGAGAGGGTTGTTGATGCGCATATTGGAGAACAAACAGAAGGACAACAAGTTGTTGGAGAGGAGCCACTTAATACCCGAGAAGTTGATGGAGACCAATCACTGAATACTGATACAGAACAACCTAAAGTTCCACCACCTGTAACACTACAACGAATTTATAAGAAGAAACCAAGAGTACAAGTTGAAGAAGCAAGTGATAATAAAATTGATGATGTAGAGGTCGAGAAGCTTATCGAGAACATGCGATCAGCTGATGAAGACTGGTGTAATGTGAAAAAAGGAAAAACTGGACAGAAGATTTGGGAGATGAATTCTGAAGTGAAGCCGCTACCTGATATTGGACTATATTCTGCATTTCGGGATGCAAAAGTATTCAGGTATATTTAAAAAGAAAATTACAAGTTGTATAGATATATTTTCAAACCATAATCATCTCACATGTATTAATAATCCACAATGTGTGCATGTATGTTTTCAAGAATTACGCAACAAAATTGGGATTTGACTATGAATTCGTTAGAAATGAATCAACAATAGTTGGAATCATGTGCGCGGAAGACGGTTGTACATTCTGGTGTTGGGCTGCTGCGAAAGAACCTAATACAGTCATGGAAATTCGTGCATTCCGCCCTATGCATAATTGTACTCGCCCTATGCATAGTAAGAGAATCACTTCTGATTTTCTTGCGCTTAGGTATATTTCTTAATTTACTACTTATTTTCCTTACTTTAATTACTTGTTATGATTTTGTAGATGTTAGAGACTTTTTGTTATTAATTATGTAGATTTTTTTATTAATTATGTAGATATCTAAGCGATATTAGGCGGAATCCGGACATGAAAAAAGATACATTAATGAACATTGTGAAGGATGACCTCGTCGTTGAGATACAAAGGAACCAACTATATAGAACTATGGCGAGGACTAGGGAATTAATACAGGGGGATTTGAACAAGCAGTACTCAATGCTGTATACCTACTGTGAGATGATAAAAAGTTTAAACCTGGGAAGTAGGGCTGATGTTGATATTAGGTATTGCAAAGTGCCTGGTCTAAACGGTGATCATCCTAAATTTCTTCGGTTGTACATTCGATACGCAGCACAGCTAGAAGGTTTTATGGCAGCTTGTCGTCCTCTAGTCGGTGTAGATAGTTGTCACTTGAAAGGTCAATTTGGTGGGCAGTTGCTTGCAGCAGTGGGCTGGGACGCCAACGATGGCATGTTCCCGCTAGCTTTCGCAATCGTGGAGGCTGAGAACAAGAAATCGTGGCAATGGTTTCTAGAGAGATACTTACAAGACAATGGTAGTGCTGAAATAGTGTTCATGTCCGATAAACAGAAGGTATACTATATTTTACTTAAATTGCTTACCTTTCTTCCTTACACTATTTAATATTTAATTATTTTTTAATTGATATATAGCTAATTTAATTCATTTATGTTCATAATATTTTTTGTAGGGTTTGGTAGAAGTTTTCAAACATTTGCTGCCACGTACTGAACATAGGTTATGTATGAGGCACCTTTACGAGAATTGGTTCATGAAGTTAAGAACAGAACAATTGAAGCACAGTTTGTGGATGTGTGCATCTGCAATGTCAATCCAGAAATTCGATGAAGCTATGGCGAAGTTGAGAGTCATCAGCGAAGAAGCATATCTATGGTTAAGTAAAAGAGACCCCAAAAGCTGGTGTAAGGCATACTTCTCAGAACAGGGAAGGTCTAGCATTCAGACAAATTCAATGTCAGAATGCTTCAATGCTTGGATATCAAAGGGGAGGGATAAACTTATATACGACCTCTGCGAGTTTATTCGGAAGAAGCTTATGGAATTATTCTATCGGCGCAGTACAAAGTTCAACAGGTATCACGGGTGCATTTGTGAGAACATAAAAAAATAGTTCGAGATCGCAAAATGGGAAAGTAGGTCATGGGCTTGCTATCCAAGTGGGGAAGACATTTTTGAAGTTAGTAACGGCATCACAAGTATGATGGTGAACCTAGAAGGCCAATCTTGTGAATGCTTGGAATTGCAACTAAATGCCATACCATGTATTCATGGAATTGCAGCTATCGGTTTCATGAGACATGTCCCTGAAAATTACATTCATGACGGATACACGGTGGCTGCATATCAAAGAATATACAACAAATTCATCAAGCCAGTACCGAGCATGGATAAGTGGTCAAACTTGAAATTGCCGAAACCTTTACCACCTATAGTTCAGAGGCCTCCTGGAAGACCAAGAGTGAGGAGGAAGAAAACTGTAGCTGAGACCTTGATGCAGCAGTACACAGCTTCTAGAACATCAACGCAAAATGTTTGCAAAGATTGTGGACTGACCGGACATAACAGTAGGTCATGTGGTGCAAACGAACATGATGAAACTCCAACTGCTAGAGCTGCAAGGAAAAAATCAGAGGATTATGGGGAAACTTCAAATGTTGCAGCTAAAAGGAAAAAAACAAGCGGAGCCAAAGAAACCAAAGGAGGATATTACAAGAATGAAGAAGAACTAGAGAATGTATTCAAGAAAAGAAGAAAATCACTACAAAAGAGGAAGAACAATTCTGATGGAGAGAAGCCAAGACAATGCACTACAGCTGAAATTAACGAAAAGCATCTTCAAGCTCTAGAAAGAAGACGGAGAAATACAGCACCAATCCCGACTCCAACTCCAACTCCTACCAGATCTGCTTCACATGTATGAACACTTTAAATTTAAATTTAAATTTAAATTTTACTTCAAATAATTGTAATAAAATTTACCTTCAATTTTGAAACAGGGAACACATCATGTTACAGAAATGAGTCCTCCTCCATCATTTTAGCCACACACAGAATCTGGGAGGAAGAAACTTGTAGTGCATAAGGGGTCAAACTTCTGAATCTCGGACTACAACTACCCAAGAGGTACATTACTCAGTTGAACCGATTTTTACATGAATTGAATTAATTTTCTACATGAAATTAATTGGTATATTGAACTGAATTGATATATTAAACAAAAATTTATTCCTACTTGATGTTCACTTGTGCTGGCTGGAATTGTGTTGAATTTGTGTTCAACCTGTGATGAAAATGTGCTGAGACTGGAATTGTGATGAAAATGTTTGTCTTTTTTTATTGACAGAACACTACAGCAGAAGCAAGGATGGAAGTGAGGAAGGACAACAATAGCCAACCATTGAAGACTCTGGAAGTGAGGAAGGACAACAATAGCCAACCATTGAAGACTCAACCTTCAATATTTAACACTCCCACGAGCCATAGCCAACCATCCCCACTCCCTTAGCTGTTTTTGGTCCCATCTGCTAGTGGCAGATGTATTGTGCACATCAATGATGTCTTTTGGACTTTAGCAAATTTTTAGATAACTTAGGAATCTTTTTATGGTTTTTTATGCACTTTACTATTTACTTTTGAAGACCTTGGCTTTTGTAAACAAGTCATGTAGACTTGTGTGGTTGTATGTTGGTTGGGCTGACAATGATGGTTACTTCAATGCACTTTAATATTTTATGTTGGTGTCTTAAATTTTTTTGTTAACAGGTTTAGTTCTTCTATTTCCGAATAGTTGATGCCAATTTTTTAAACAAGCTCAATTATTTTGTAAATTGTTATTACCGAACAGTTAATGCCAACCTTTTTAAACAAACCCAATATTTCTTAGATTGTTGTCATCTATATATAAGAATCAAACACAATATCTCAACTCTACATAACAATAGTTCAAGCCACAATATGCACTGAATTTCATTACAGATTGTCACAAATACTTCACAACTTAATTCGAAACAATACAAATTCATCACTTTCACTTCACAAATTCAACTAAATAGTTTCAATAGTACCAATAACTACATACTACAAATCTTCATTCCCAACATAACTATGACAATTACACAAATATATAATTGTTTGTTCTTCTTCTTCACTTGCCTTCTAGTTTCTTCCAATTCCATTTTCATCATCTTTGCGTTACATTTCAATCTATTCGTTTTTGCTTGGAGTAAGGATTTCTCTGTAGCAACATTTTCAATAAAATCTTCCATGCTTCTGATTTTCCCAAACAGACCCAGTAACATACTCTTACCAAATGAACATGTCTCCGGATCCACTTACCTGAAAAATTTACATTTGGAATTGCTCTGCAATTCAATAAATAAATTTGAACTCCACATCAGATTATACCCAAATTTCAACCCAATTACAAATTGAATACACTAAACCCTAATTTCATTTAACCCCAAAAATTTCCCCATAACTTGAGGTTTTTAACATATCAATCAAGAATAATCTCATAAAACTATAAACAAGCTTACAATTATGCATAACCCGAACCCTACACTCCACATCCATCAATAGTGTTCAACTAGGGTTTTATAAGAACTTACTCTGAATAAGACGCACCCTACAAATCGCCGACCTAGGTTCCCGTTCGTCCAAGACGTCCGAATCGGAGCATAAACGCCACAATCGCACTTCATACCATCCTCCATTGCGAGTCCACTTCTTCAGCTTATCAGCATCTGTTTGCCGTTCTTCTTCTTCATTCAAATAAGAATTTCAAAAGGGCAATTTTGGTATTAACTGATATAATTAACCTCACGTGTTTGACACATGCTATTTAACGGCACAAAAACAGACGGTTTGTAGCTAAGTGATATTAGTCAAACTCAACGTGGTTTACAAGTGAAAAAATATATTAGGTGTAGTTATGTGAGAATGGTGTCAAAATAGTTGTAGGTAGCTGAGATTATCCCTAGTTTTTAAGAAAATACACCGCCTCACCCTTCCCCTCCGGGTACCTCACAACCACCACAAGACACACACAGTGATTCACGCAGTAATCGCTCACGCTCCCGAGCCTCTCGTCCCCGCCGCACCCCGCCGCCCCCCCAACAATCACCCGGCCGAGCCCGAGCCTCTCCACCTCGAGGCACAGTCTTTCCCTCATGTCGTGGTCCTTGACGATGTGAATCTTGTACGGGACTTGGGCCTCTCTCAGCGGGGCCGCCAGGTCCGAGAGCTTCGAGGCCGTGAAAGCGTCGAAACCCTCCTCAAGCCTCTCCCGGGACCTCGGGTCGGCGTTGCCACCGGAGAAGCCCCAGTCGGCGCCGAAGAGGACGGAGGTGGGGCGGACGTGGAGGAACACGACGGCAATGCCGATCTTGCGGCAGGCGGTGGAGGTGGGGGTAGCGGAGGGGGTCGTGGAGAGGTGGCGCCACGGGGACGCAGGTGGTTGTTGCTCATTTTTTGTTTGGTTGGTGAGAAATGGGGGAGACAAAATTTTGGTGGCGATTCTATTAACAGTGAATTGGTTTGGGTTAATTTGGTTTAATTAGTTTATGAAATTATGGAAATGTGAATTGTAATATATATGTTAAGTTTAATTGTTGCAATGTATTTTCTTGATGAAATTGGAAAAAAGGTTTGTGAATAGTTAGGGTTATTTTAGACATTTTACACTTATAAATTGAAGATTAGGGCATATATGTAATTTTACAAGTTATTTTTGGTTTTTTAATATAATTTATTTTTTATTCGAAAAGACAAATATACCCTTTAAGTGTAAGTTCAATTCAATATTTTACCAGGGTAAAATAGTCATTTCATGTTTATTAAATATGTGCACAATTTGGAAATTAAATACTAAGGGTATTTTGGTCTTTTTGCATATCAATTATGTTAGATTTAACCCTGTCAGGTATTTATTTGCAATTAATTAAAATTGGGGTGTCGTCAAAAAAAATTTCAAACTTGGGGTACTTAATTCGAAATAAGGCAAAATTAGGGTACTAACATGTAATTATTCATTTTTTTTATTTACCAGATAATCTCACTTAATTATAGCTGACTGCGAATTCTTTTTCTCACATAATTATATTGTTGTTAGTTTTCAGTTAAATTTCAAAGTAAAATTATTAATATACTTTTGATTGACTATTAAATTTCATAGCCATGGTCAATGTGACTAAAAAAATCGCAAATAAAACCACCAAATAATTGTCGGACAACAATGAAAAGAAACTTATAAAAATCAATGGAAGTTCATGTCATCATATCGAACCAAATAAGCACCTGACATGAAATCTGGTAGAGCAGCACCAAGGGTTGGAGCTTGAATCGCAGTTCGACAACCCGTACATGCCCATTTTGATAAATGATTTTTAGAATCAGAGGTGGAACCCATTGCAGAGGCGCCAAAGGGATTGTCCGCAACAACGTCTAGGGGATCGTCTTCCTCAGCGTGGTGGTGCCAAGTTGCTTGGCATCGCCATTGATCACGATCTGGAAAACGTCTTTTGTTTTCGAGTTTGCAATTCTTGTTTCCAGTGATTATTTCGACACTGTTTTGAGTTTGACTAACACTGTCATTATATCTTAAAACACTATATCTATACGGAACGTATATAGTTTTAAGAATATCGGTCTCAAATTTTCATAGAAAGCAACTAAATCAAGATCGAAAAGTTGTCTTGTAATGTTCTACTTCATTAACGAATAAGTTTTGCTCCGAACGATAGTCTCCCAGTCAGAATCAAGTAACACAAAAACTTACAAAGTCGTAGACGATAAGACGAAAAATCCAACGAACAAAATATCATAATTTTGGTGGTGATTGGATCCATATATGCCCTTCAAATAATATAGCACTACAAATTGTCTTATTTTGTAGGTTATTGTTAGTCTTTATAATATTGTCATTGTCGTGTTATATTATATATGTTAACCCACATTCTAACAATATTAATAATATATATATATATATATATATATATATATATATATATATATATATATATATATATATATATATATATTTGTTGTGTAGCAATTCATAAACGACGAACATGTTAACTTGACGGAAGTTAAATCTAATTTGACATTTGATCAAATGGATATTTAAACAATTATCATATCATTTTTAAATTTATTTACCTATTAATTTTAGTTGATTATGTTACTCTAAAACGCGTAAGAACGATTAATAATGAGTCTGAGTTTTCAAAATAAATATATTTACAGCTCAATTTAATTCAGTTCTTATTAAGAACACGTACGAATAATTATGTGTGTGTTCACTTTCAGATATTGGTGAACAATGTTGATAGAAATAATGAGAGATATATTATTGATGTGTTTTTGTGTTATACAAGAGACATATATTTATAGAATCTAATATAGAGAGAAAGGGAAATAGGGAGAATAGGTAACCCTAATACATATGAGAAAAGAAAACTATGAATATAATCTAACAACTCCCCTCAAACTCAATGCGGTGAAACAAGAATTGAGTTTAAAGCTAAATAATATTGAGTTGTGGCGAGGGTTGCGGCTGCCGAGGATGCTGTCGAGATGATACAGAAAGGATTGAGGATGGAAGATGCACAAATGTTTCATGCCTGATACATGATGCCTGATGCTTGATGCTTGATACTGCCCGCTGGCTGCTGGCGATGGCGAGATAGAAGATGCCCAATGATGCTAGATGCCTAAGGGTTGATGGCAAGATAGCAAATGCCCAATGATGCCAAATGTCTGATGGCGAGATACAGATACTCAATGATGCTAGATGTCAGATGGCTGATGGCGAGATAGCAAATGCCCAATGATGCCAGATGCCTGATGGCGATGGGGAGATAGTAAATGTTCAATGATGCCCGTTGGTTGATGGTTGAATTTAGTCGATGCTCTCCTCTCATGCGCGGTGTCTGAATTACGAGATTCTGATTTACGGGATTTCCGGATTACGGGATGTCTGTATTACGGGATATATGGCTTACAGAATTTTTCAGATTACGGGATTTCCGTCTTAAGGGTTGTCCGACTTACGGGATATCCGAATTACAGGATGTCCAGATTATGGGATGTTCGACTTACAGGATGCCGTATTATGAAATTTCACGAGCTTGTGGTGAGCGATTTTAATCGGAGATTGATGTCGTCGAGGGCGGAGGTTGATGGCCGAGGGGTGATGGCGGTGCGAGAATAGGTCTGCAGGAACTGATGCGCGGGTGATGGTTGAAGAGAACCAATTGTTTATTGTTGTACTCAATGTTAAGCAAATCAGAGAAGTGTTGAGTACGAGAGATAATAAGGAAAAGCTAGAGCCACCTTAATGCTCTCGGTGACAAAACATCAAATTGCTAAGAATGAAGCATGTTGATTAATGAAGCCACCAAATATATAAGTCTTAAATGCTAAAAGGTTTATTGTGAGTGCAAGAATTAGTTGATTTGGGGTTGTTGGTGTGGGAGGTTACGTGAGAATAGAGTGTTGGTTGGAGGGGTTGGTAAAAAACCATTGGTTACGAGATACGATTGGTTACGGGATCAAGATTTTGGTTTGTTGGGGTATATAACAACGTGGAACAATTCTCTAGCAAAAGTAATCAAGAGAAATAAAAACAATCACACAAGAACACAAGGATTTACGTGGTTCGGCAAATTGCCTACGTCCACGGTCACACTACTCTCTTATTATTGCTCTCAACTCATGAATAATTATGAGATTACAAGTACATGTATTTATAGTGCAAGACTAGGGGGAATTAAGAAAGACCTAGAATTCCTAATTCCTTGCACATTAGGAGTTCTTTTCTAATTCATTATCCTAATGCAATTAGGAAATTGTGGCTTCCCTAAATAAATAGGAAAGTCTCCACAAACCCAACAATCTCCCACTTGGAGACTGTCTTCACATGTCTTCACCCTCAATCATGTATCTCCAGTAACACGCCCAACGATCTCCGCAATAAGCTCTAGAGTTAGTGTGACGTCTTCTCTTCACTAACAGTGAAGGCCGGCTGAAGCTATACATAGCTTCAGCTTCTCGGTTGTAACCACCTTGGTCAACATATCTGTAGGATTCTTTGACCCAAGGACTTTCTTTAAGGACAAAGTGTCATCACTCATCAACCCCCTGATGAAGTGATATCTCAACTGAATATGCTTCGTCCTAGCATGAAACACGGGATTCTTGGCAAGGTGAATAGCGCTCTGACTGTCACTATACAAAGAACTGTCCGATTGTTTCTTGCCTAACTCCTCCAGAAAACTTTTCAACCAAATCATTTCCTTCCCAGCTTCTGAAATAGCTATGTACTCTGCTTCTGTGGTTGAAAGAGCAACACTCTTCTGGAGTCGTGACATCCAGCTAACTGCTGTGCCACCCAAGGTGAAGATGTACCCTGTAGTACTCTTCCTTGTATCCAGGCATCCACCTAAGTCTGCATCAGAAAACCCTTCTAGGATCACGTCATTCTTCTTGAAGTGTAGTGAAACCTTTGAAGTCCCTTTCAAGTAGCGAAACAACCACTTGACCGCTTCCCAATGCTCTCTTCCTGGATTAGACATAAATCTACTAACAACTCCCACTGCATGCGCAATGTCTGGTCTTGTGCATACCATCGCATACATCAAACTGCCCACTGCCGATGCATAAGGGACCTTAGTCATTTCTTCCATGTCCTTATCCGTCTTAGGTGATTGCTCTCGAGTGAGTTTGAAGTGACTTCCCAGTGGTGTACTCCTAACCTTGGCATCTTGGAGACTGAACTTGTTCAAAATCTTCCCAATATACTTCTCTTGGGATAACTTCAAACTACCATCAGATCGATCCCTGCTAATGCTCATACCGAGTATCTGCTTCGCTTCACCTAAGTCTTTCATCTCAAACTCTTCAGACATCTGTCTTTTCAACTTGTTGATTTCCACCATGTTAGAGCCTGCAATCAGCATGTCATCAACATACAACAATAATATGATGTAGGATCCCTTGAAGTGCTTGACGTAGCAACAATGGTCCATGACACATCTTGTGTATCCACTCCTCATCATAAAATCGTCAAATTTCAAGTACCACTGTCTTGGTGCTTGCTTTAGACCATACAAGCTTTTACGTAGCTTGCAAACTAGATCTTCCTTTCCAGCTATCCGGAAACCTTCTGGTTGTACCATGTAAATGTCTTCCTCAAGATCGCCATGTAAGAACGCAGTTTTGACGTCTAACTGCTCTAGATGAAGATTCTCTGCAGCCACGATACCCAACACAAGTCTGATAGTAGTCATCTTGACTACTAGAGAGAATATCTCGTTGTAATCAATGCCTTTTTTCTGCTGAAAACCCTTGACCACTAACCTTGCCTTGTATCTTTTGCTGCCATCATGTTCTTCCTTGACCCTGAACACCCATTTATTCTGTAAAGCCTTCTTCCCAGCTGGTAACTTAGTTAACGACCAAGTTTCATTCTTTTCAAGAGACATCATCTCTTCGTTCATGGCTGACTCCCACTTAACCGAATCATCCATCTGAACCGCCTCTGTGTAGCACTGAGGCTCTCCATTCTCAGTCAACAGCAAATAATGTAGTGACGGAGAGAACCGTTCGGGAGGTCTCGTAACTCTGCTCGATCTCCTCACTTCAGCCACTGGGGTAGTTGGTACTATCTCCTCATTATTTATGTGCACTGAACTTCGACTGTTGCCTGCAAGATCATCTTCAGTAATGTCTTCCAACAATGCTTCTTCCTTGTCTTCTCCTTCTTTTGTGACATCTGATTCTGCCCCGCAGTGATCCTTGTGTGCATCATTCTCATAGAATGTGACATCTCTACTTCTAATGACTTTTCTTTTTGATTCATCCCAGAATCTATACCCCATGTCATCAGAACCGTAGCCAATAAATACACACTTCTTTGCTTTCGGATCAAGCTTGTCTCTGTCAGAATCTTTCACTCGCACATAAGAATCACAACCGAAGACTCGCAAGTGTTGAAAATTTACCTCCTTTCCACGCCATTCCTCTTCAGGGATCTTGAATCCCAAAGGAGTTGAGGGTCCATGATTTATGAGGTACGCTGCTGTACTCACTGCATCCGCCCAGAACTTCTTGGGCAATCCTGCTTGAATCCTCATACTCTTCGCTCTCTCATTAAGCGTTCTGTTCATCCTCTCAGCAACACCATTATGCTGAGGTGTCTCAGGCTCAGTCTTCAGCATTCGTATACCATGCTCAGCACAATAATCCTCAAACTCATCACTACTATACTCACCACCATTGTCAGACTTTAAACACTTCACTTTTAAGTCGGTTTCATTTTCAACAGCAGCTTTCCACTTCTTAAAGGTATTAAATACTTCATCTTTGTGCTTTAGAAAGTAAACCAATACCTTTCTTGTGGAATCATCAATGAATGTGACATAGTAGTGAGATCCTCCTATTGACGGAACCTTTGTGGGTCCATACACGTCTGAATGCACCATTTCTAACTTCGTCTTCTTGGGATCCTTCCTTGCGTTTGTGAAGCTTACCCGTTTTTGTTTTCCGAACACACATGGTTCACAAAAATCAACTTTCACATCCTTCAGCTCTGGAATCTTCCCTTTTGAAGCTAGCATCTTCATCCCCTTCTCACTCATATGCCCAAGCCTTTGGTGCCATAGAGTTGAAGGATTAGCCCCATCAGTGACTGCATTAACCCTCTCCACTGGCATCTCCGCCATGTACAAAGTTCCTTTCTTCCAACCGCGAGCTGTGACCAGATTCCCTTTTGATACCTTCCATTGGCCGTTCTCAAAGGTTATCTTGTATCCCAAACCGTCTAACTGACTCACCGAGATCAACATTCTCTTTATGGTGGGGATATATCTGACATCCTTCAACGTCCAAATCGTACCCATGGTAGTCTTGAGGTTCACATCTCCTATGCCCATGATCTCTTCTGTCTGATCATTAGCTAGATGAACTTTACCTTTTATAGGTCTAAAGTTCACTAACAAATCCTTACAAGGGGTAGTATGGAAGGACGCACCTGAATCCATGATCCATGATTCAACTGGACTCTCTACACAACAGATCAAAGCATCGTCTTCGAATTCCTCCGTTGCATTTACCGAGTTGTCCTGCTTGCTTTCCTTCTTCGGGTTTGGACAATGACTCTTGAAGTGACCAGTTTGTTGACAGTTCCAACAAGTTGCGTTTGTGCCTCGCTTTTTAGACTTCGATCTTCCACGACCCTTACTCTTTCCCCTTTCAGACTTTCTACCTCTCCCTTCTACATTCAACGCCGAGCCAGACGACTCTCCTCGATTCCTTCTTCGGATATCTTCCCCGAGAATCAAGTCTCTCACTCCTTCGAACGATAGCTTAGTAGTTCCAGTTGAGCTACTAACTGCTGTAACGGTTCCTGACCAACTTTCAGGCAAAGATGATAGCAGCAACAGGGCTTGTATCTCATCATCGAATTTAATATTCACTGACACTAATCTTGATAGTATCGTATTAAATTCGTTCACATGATCAGTAACACTAGCACCTTCGTTCATATTCGTATTAACCAATTGACGAATCAAATATACCTTTTTTGATGCAGACGGCTTTTCATACATATTTGATAGCGCCTTAATGAGTCCGTAGGTAGTTGTCTCCTTCATGACGTTGTATGCAACATTCTTTGCCAATGTCAATCTCACCGCACCCAAAGCCTGCCGATCTAGCAACGCCCAGTCGCTCGGACTTATCTTCTCCGGTTTGGTCTCTGACAAAGGTTCATGTAGCCTTTTCTGGTACAAATAGTCCTCTATTTGCATCTTCCAGAATCCAAAATCCCTTCCGTCGAACTTGTCGATTCGAACTTTCCCTTCTTCTGCCATTGCTCCCACTTGTCACGAACCTAGGCTCTGATACCAGTTGTTGGGGTATATAACAACGTGGAACAATTCTCTAGCAAAAGTAAACAAGAGAAATAAAAACAATCACACAAGAACACAAGGATTTACGTGGTTCGGCAAATTGCCTACGTCCACGGTCACACTACTCTCTTATTATTGCTCTCAACTCATGAATAATTATGGGATTACAAGTACATGTATTTATAGTGCAAGACTAGGGGGAATTAAGAAAGACCTAGAATTCCTAATTCCTTGCACATTAGGAGTTCTTTTCTAATTCATTATCCTAATGCAATTAGGAAATTGTGGCTTCCCTAAATAAATAGGAAAGTCTCCACAAACCCAACAACGTGATCGATGGTTTGCGAAAGCGGTAGGTTAGAGATTGAGATTGAATTGTCTCGTCTACCCGTCAGAATCACGAATCATCGACGAGTGGGCAAAGCGAAAATTCGTAAAGGTTTAGTCAAAGATCGGTTATGCCTTTAATAGGAGGTTGGTGGACGATTGTCGAGGTCGATGATGTGTGTAGATTGGGTTTCCAATTCGATCATTGAAAGGTAGTTGGAGAGGTTGATGAGTTGTGAGGATGTTGTTGGGGTTGGTGAAGCAAATTGATAATGGTGACTACGGTGTTGTGAGGGGTTGGTTAATGGCGATGATGATGGTTGTTGATGGTGGTGGTGATGTCACGTGATTGGTGATGGATAGGATGGGGTTGTTGCTGTGATTTGTTTTGGTGGAAGTCTTGATTAGCTTGATTTGGAAGCTTGATTTGATTTGCGATAATATGTTGTGTTGGAAGACCTGATTTGCGAAGTCTTGATTTGCTTGATTTGGAAGCTTGATTTGCGATGATTTACTGTATTTGAGGTTTCCATTGATAATGGCTATTGATGGTAAAGATTATTAATCAAACTGAGACACCTCATGCCATCACAATCAAGCTTGTTGAGAAACGCGATTTTGACGGTGGTTTGTTGGCTTGTTGAGTTGGTGTGTACGAAAAAGGTGGTGAGTTCAATTGGTGTCTACGAATTGATTGAGACATTAGTGAGAGGGATTGGGATTGATTGAGAGTTTGGTGAGAGAGTTGATCGAGAGATTGACTACGATTTGTCACGGGATTGCCGAATTGATTGTTTGTGGAAGCGAGGAGTTAGAGATTGAGATTGAGATTGAATTGGCTCACCCACCCGTCAAAATCACGAATCATCGAGTGGGTAAAACAATAAATTCTTAGAGATTTGACCAAGGATCGGTTATGGTTCTGATACCATGATAGAAATAATGAAGGGTATATGAACAATTCTAAAAGATATTGAGTTTTGCACTAGCATTTCCCAGTTAATCCAAGTTAATAGCATGCATTATGTATGCAACTATTTATACAATACGAACAAGATAATTTGTACAAAATCTCATTTGTTACTTGTTTTTATCCAATTTTGTCTTCGTGTTTGCATTATGGTAACTTCTTTTAAGCTATTCTTTACTGTAAAATTAAAATGAAACAAATTGAAGCAAGAAAACTGAAGAATCATAATCACATGACAAGAGAGTACAATTATAGAAATACAAACAAAAGAAAATATACGTTATACAAACTAAAAGATTAAGAATGGAATAAAGAGGAAATTTCTTATCACTAAATATTTCAAACATTTTATCAGAAACTAATTTTTTTCCCGAAACTATTTATTCTCTTACATAAATTGACATTAATTTCACATAAAATTCAATTCATAATCATCGAGGCGTCTACTCCGTCGATTCATATTTCAAGCCCTAGGCGCAGATGAAAACAAAAATTAAAAAAGAAAGAAAGACAGTAATCGACTCGGGGCGTGGATGAATTGGAATTAGGAAGTAGGAACGACCCTGACTCGTGAAAACCTAGTTATATTTTTTAAATGGTGGGGTTTGATAAAATTGGGGCCTTTTAAAACTAAAAATGGGCCTATTTTTTTTATATGATTGATTGGGCCTTTTTGGAGGCGGGCTTACAGCAACGGCTTTAGTGGCTTTATGGACGGGTCGGGTCTGCTGCTCCAGCGAGGTCTTCAAACCGATTCATTCAAATACAACCTTGAAGATGATCGAAACATGTAATCAAATGGCTCACAAATTGGCCAATTTTGTCTTAACTAACAGTAGCTGAGATTATGGTGAGAGGTTTGTCCCACCATCTGTAGCTTCAATTGTTTCTGACTTGATGCCGGGTTAGTTGCTATTTTAATTAATAAAATTCGCTTTCACCTTTAAAAAAAAACAACTTTGAAGATACAATCAATCCTCTAACTTTGATCTTCGTTCAAATTAAGCATCATCGCGAATCAAATATTTGAAATCGCCTCTCCAAGTCACAATTCACGAACACATTGCGTTTGCGAGATTGATGAGTCAATAAGTTCAAATTAATCACATGGATGAATTGAATCGGATATTACAAATGTGGACTACGATCATTGATGAATTGTGAGGAGCAGGGATGAAGAAGAAGAGAGAGGAAGGAGAATAGTGCAAAACTTTAATTTCATAATTTATTTCCAAATATTTTATTGGGATAATGACACTTTGTTACACCTATCTATAGCGAAATGACACTTTCATACCCTAATTATTTTTTTCTCTTTTTTGGTACCCTGACATATTTTTTGTGACAACTTATGCTAAAATGACTAAAATACCCATGGTTTAAGAAATTAAAATATAATTGGTCCAATTTGATTTATCAAATCGGATTTGAAATGGTTCAAATTTAGTTTTAGATTCGGGAGCATAATTGTAATTGCATCTTAAATATAAACCAAATTGAACAAAAGATAAACAAAATTGAATTAATTCAATTTTTGATTTTTTAAACCAAGGGTAGTTTAGGTATTTTAGATCTAGGTTGTCACAAAAAAATTGTCAGGGTGCTAAAAAAGAGACTAAAATAGTTAAGGTATGAAAATGTCATTTCGTTATAGTTAGGTGTAACAAAGCGTCATTATTCCTATTTTATTTTAAGAGATTAATATGTGATTATTGAACCATAAGTTCAAGTTAGTAATTTAACAAAGAATAATGTATTGAAATTACGTGGAACAAAAGATACTGAGAATTTCTTAAAAAGTATTTATAAAATTGAGTAATGTGAAAGCAGAAATGATGAAAGTTGGGTACAGTGACACATGTAATAATCTGAGTTTGTTAATTCCTTTGGCGAGCCCTATTCAATTCCCAAATTCATGCGATTATCATCATCTCCAATTTCTCAAATCAATTTCAATTTGGTTTCGTGCCCTTGACTTTTCACTTTGGATCGGTTCTCCGGAATATGGAATCAGCCTCGGACGTCCGGTGCAAGCGCAACTCCGGCCTTGGGAAGGGGCGGTGCAGCGAACCCGCCACGACGGGGAAGCAATTCTGCGAGAAGCACTACGTTGAGGCACACAGGAATAAACGGAAGAGCTCCGGGAAGGGAACGGATGTAGAAGGCGGTGGCGGATCCCACAGCGTGAGGAGCTCGAAGAAGGAGGAGGAGGAGTTTCATGAGCCAAAGTCTATCTTCTCCAATTACAGGCGAAAGAAGGTGAATCGCGACTCCGGAAAATGTACCGACGGTTCAGCAAGATCCCTTGACAACGGCGATGGCAATTCTGGTGAAGAACAGAGAGACACCAACAAAACGGCGGCTGACAGAGAAACCTTGGAGAAGGTAAAGCCTAGGACGATTCCTAATTACTGTCATTATTAATATTTAGATATGCTCTCATCAACGTTTGGTCAAACACTTAAACTTGACCCAAAGGTTTTAGGTTCGAGTCATGCTGCCGTATCTCGCATCCTTAACTTCAGTTGGGTTCTCTCAATGGGAGTCAAGTGGCAATAACATTAATGTTAAGAACTCTTAAAATATCTTATAATTATATGTATCACATTAATGCAAATGGATGGAAAACACACTTTTAGGTCTTGTGCAAGTCACCTGACTTCTATTTTTCAAAAATGTCATAGCTACCCTGTATAAAAAATTTAAATATTAAAAAAACAGCACTCTTCATATTTTGAATGTGATATTATATGTATTAATTAATTTATTTTATAAAAATTTAAAAGAAATACAAAAATGCAAATCTGATTGATCCTCGATGAGTTTGTGATTAATTTTTGGAGGCTCTCTCTGCCCCAACTAGCGCCGAACAACTTTTAAAACATTGTGTTTTTGTTTTGATTTTTTGAGTATTTAATTTTTTATACTAAGGGAATTTATGATATTTTAAGAAAATAAAAGTCATGTGACTTGCACATGACTCTAAAAGTGTGTTTTCCATCCATTTCCGTCTATTTTAACGGAATATGATACTTACAGTATGCTTACTGTGGTGACATGATACGTATTGAAGATCACTCTGGTGACATGATAATGGTGTGTAGTACACCATGGTGACGCATAATTTCCCCAATCAGATATTGTTGCTTGGAGCATTGGGAAGTGGAAATTGCAAGCAGTCCTGAAAAATGATTGGGGGTTACATGAATGTGATGTTTTGTGTTGAAGGTTTAAGAAAAGTCAGAAAAATAAATGTTTTATCCATGGTCATGTGAGGCCAATTCGTCTCCTTGTTTTCGCATGCATTAAGTGTCATAGCAAATACAGGGTTATATTGAACTTTTCATTATTGTTGGTAAAGTCTTAGGCTTTGTCCTGATTCCTTTTTTCATAAGGGCACTGAAACTTTTGGTTGAGTTGGTAAGTTTTGCTCTGCCTATCAGGAATCCAGTAGAACAAAGGAGCAAGTGAGGGCTCTGTGTCATCAATGTCAGAAAAGCAACAAGATTGTTGTTTCCTGTTCTAATTGTAATAAGCGCTACTGCTATGACTGCCTTGCAAAGTGGTAAGAACTAAAGAAGTTGTATGTTGTAGGGATATATGCCATATCTTATTTGATCTATGGCCAGCTCTACTTTGAACACTGTGATGATTTATGGTTTCAGTTGGCGTCTTTAGATTTTTGGAAGTTCTTATGTAGTTGGCAAAAGAAACAGGTACCCAGGGAAAACAAGGGAGGAAGTAGAGACTGCATGCCCCTTTTGTTTTAGGAATTGTAATTGCAAAGCTTGCTTGCGGGAGGTTGTGGTTTTAAAGGTATATATGACTCCTCTGTTACTCTCAGTTTCCACTACATTATGATCTAGGTCGTTGACAGATACTAAATGCCACATGCTATTCCCTTGTTATTCTTACAGCCCGAGCCTGATAAAGAACTGGATAATAGTGTCAAATTACAGTGGTTACAGTATTTGGTATGTAAAGCTCTGCCTGCTCTCAGGCATATTCACGAAGAGCATGACTATGAACTAGAGATTGAAGGCAACGTACAAGGTCATTTTAAACATACATGCAAAATAAAATGATTAGCTTCTTACAGTTTATTTATATTCGCTGATTTTCTCTTATTTTCAGGTGTTAAACTGACAGAAAAGGATGTAACAAGGAGTAAGGTTGATTCTTCAGAGCGTATATACTGGTACAAGTTAGGACCTTATGATTATTTGTTTTAACCTTTTTATCGTCTATATCTCTATTCATTCTACTTTTATACTTTACTATGCTCTAAGCTTAAATATTATGATTTAAGAACACTAAGATAATTAACACAGATAATGTTTTCATGTTGGTTCGAGTCCAAAATAAGTATCTCAATGTTTAGTGTTATTGAGTTCAAGACATTTCTTAAATATATCATTATATTCTTGTTTCAGTCTAGAATAAGCCCAATATTATACTTGAATAAGACTAAAATATCGTCCTTTTTTCAAAACCTGTATATTTTATACTGGGGCAGTAGTCCGAAATCATGAATGCAGTTTTTCCTAAGATCGTGAGGTTAATTCGGGATAAATTCAGTTTAGGTTAAAAATCTCTATTAGGGTTGAGGTTGATCTGACATACTTCACCTGGTTGATGACATAGAAACTAGCAAGAGTTTGCATTCCCTGCATTTAGACAAAGACACAGTTACAAGAATGACGTGCATAGGTTTTTCGATCACATGGTGGAGTATTCTACGAGGATGGTTTGGTTTGTCAGGATAGAACATTTGAGTAGGAGTCCTGAATGAAATTGACTGATAGGTATTAATTCTGTAGAGATAAGAGTTTTGTCATGTCCCAGTTGTTCGTTATCAAACACTGCCTGTATTATAATAAGTGGTGGTATGCTGTGCATTGAAGGGTCATATATTCTGCTTTACCTAATCTATTATATACATTTTATGAAAGAAGAAATATGGTTTAGCTTACGTTTTAATGCAGGTGTCTTCATTGTTCGTATCACATTCGCTTGTTTTCTATATTCCCAACAAAGTCAGAATAAGTTTAGGAATCCCACCCTACAACTCTCTCCATAAATTAGAAGCACAAAAGTACATCAATGATTTGGCTGTCTAGAAAAAGTGAGTAGAATTTTTTTTCGAGACTAGATTGTAACGCATGTCTGGGTATCATAGCAGGCCTGCTGTGAGCTTGACACTATTCACTTATGCAATTTCTAGTAAATGCTAACTTTTTATTGTTTTTAAATCTCATTTTAAGCCATGTTCTGTACTAAATTTGTTCTTCATATTTTAATTACAGTGATAACTGCAATACATCCATCGTTATTTGCTATAGAAGCTGCCCCAATCCTGATTGTGCTTACGAATTGTGTCTAACTTGTTGCCGTGAGCTGAGAGATGGTTCCCAACCTGGAGGCAATGAAGCAGAAACATCCCACAAACATTTTGTAGAAAGAGCTCTTGGCCAAGCTAGGGAAGGACTGAGCAAAACTACAGCAAAAAGGGAAAGACATGAGTTGGAGAAGCAAATGGCTTCTATTGCTAATTCTTCTGAAGTTGATAAATGGGACTATCCCAAGTGGGTAGCTAATGCTGATGGTAGCATTCCATGTCCTCCAAAAGAGTGTGGTGGTTGCGGTACTTCAACACTTGAATTGAGACGCATCTATAAGGCCAACTGGATCACAAAACTTTTAACCAATGCTGAGGATCTTAATCGGCATTACAAGTCATCTAGTTTTGATTTTTCTCGAGGATGTTCTTCATGCCACCAAAATGGTTGTAAAGACAAAAATATGAATTCTGAAGTGAGGCAGGCAGCTTTCAGGGAGAATAGTCATGATAATTTTTTGTACTGCCCCAGTGCACTTGACTTGGCTGATGACGATGTTGGACATTTTCAGAAACATTGGATGAAGGGTGAACCTGTAATTGTCAGAAATGTTCTGGAAAAAACATCAGGTCTTAGTTGGGAACCCATGGTCATGTGGAGGGCTTTTAGAGAAACCGGGGCCAAAGTAAAGTTTGAAGAGGAAACACGAAGTGTGAAGGCTATTGATTGCCTGGATTGGTGTGAGGTCAATTATTTATAGCTCTGTTTTTGAGTTATGTTTCAAAAGTCCTGCATATATTCAGCTATGCATAAGCACTATCTTATTGTTTTGTAGGTTGAGATTAATATACACCAATTTTTCCTGGGATACTTAGAGGGTCGTATGCACAAGGATGGGTGGCCAGAGATGTTGAAACTGAAAGATTGGCCTGCCTCAACTATGTTCGAGGAGCGACTGCCTAGGCATGGTGCTGAATATATTGCTGCTCTCCCATACAGTTGTTATACAGATCCAACATCAGGGTGTTTGAACCTTGCTACAAAACTTCCACATGATACAATCAAACCAGATCTGGGACCCAAAACATATATCGCATATGGATTTCCTGGAGAGCTTGGTAGAGGTGATTCAGTGACGAAGCTGCACTGCGATGTGTCTGATGCGGTAATTGCTTAACACTAAAAAAGTTTCTTAATTCACTTCTGATTCATACAAAATTATTTACAGAGATCCCTTCTATGAACCCTTCTTCCTATCCTTTGTTCCGGAAATTCTGTTGTGGTTCTGATCATTGGCCTGACTTGTACAGAGAAGTGAAGAATTGAAACTATACTCCCTCCCAAACTAAGGGTACTATTTTCTTAATTTGGATGTCCCAATACAAGTGGTGATTTTCTCATTTAGGAAGTTGGTTATGCACAAAATACCAATAATATCCTTCTTATGATCGATTACAACTTACATCGCTGATGTGGGTAGAACATGGGAGGTCATGGGGGCATGTTATGGGTAATCAAACATTAACTCCACTCACCCTTAATTTATAGAGAGTCATAAAACACTTTTTTTGGGTTCATCTAATTACTTAATTTGGTATTATTATGCAATAGGATAAATATGCAAGCAGAATGCATGGGCAAAAAGAATGACACCCGCATGAACATCATGCCAATTTACATTGTGTCAATCAGGGTTATTAAGGTTGCCTATTTAGGATTTCCTAATTTGGTTTAGTAGATACTTTCATGTTTGTAATGTGTATTCCCTATACAAAGGGTTGCTCTCATTGTATTATGAACAACAACAATCATCAATAAAGCTTGAGATTGACACATTGTTATTGTGGAATTCAGAAATTGATTGCCTTTAAACAGGAAGTTATTCTTCGCATGAATTGAGGGATTGCGTAAATATGGTTCATCCGTGATCCGTCCATATTGGTCCCATTTGGGTGTATGGGCATCCCACACTAAAAAACAAATGTCTCAAGTATGTTCACTCAGATAGATTAAGTGCTTCTAGTGGTGCCTGCCCAACATAGAATTATATCATTTTGTCCTAACATTTTTTATGTTCTTACTCTTTAATTTGTTTGAGCCTGTGCATGATGTTCATGAGTGGCAGTCAAATATAAATATCCTTGAACTCAAATTATCATTTTTGAACCTATTAACATGCTAATAGAATCACTGTAAAAAAATGCAAGGACATAGGCAAGTCCAGAGTTATCAATTACAATCCAACATTCTCGTCGGCTGATTAAGGCCAAATATATTCATTTGATTCAGTTTGATGCAGTGCATGTGAAGATAATCTTTGTACATCCCAAATAATCAAGTCAAATTTTCTTTTGAAATGTTTTTAATCATGCACCGATTGGGGAGTGCTGTGTGATTTTTGGACATTAATGCCTACTTTTGTGGTTTAGGTAAATGTATTGACTCACACAACTAAGGTGGAATTTGCTCCCTGGCAACTGAATCAAAGATCAAAGACATTGAGTCATAATGTAGTGACAGAGAAAGGAACTGAAAATAGTTTTGCAAGGGGTCAAGCAGATGAGGGTGGCAACTTAGATGATTTGGATTTGCCTGTGACTAAGAACATGGGCCTGAAGTTACGAGGACATAGTGAAGAGCAATCTGAAGAGAAAAGATACTGTTTTTCCAGTCGCAAGGGTGCTTGTGAAAGAAACATTTCCCCAATAAGTGTAGATGGAGCTCATGATCTGAAGTCACAAAAGTCAGATGCTACACCAGCAGATGGTAATGCTGAAAACATTGACATGTTAAGGCATGGTGGTGCTGTTTGGGACATCTTCAGGAGGCAGGATATTCCCAAGTTAGTTGAGTTCGTGCAAAGGCATAAGAAGGAATTTCGCCACATTAATAATCTTCCCGTGGACTCTGTGAGTGATGCTGCTGATATTTTTAACTGTTTTTTTATGTGAGAAGAATTGAATTACTTATATTTTGTTTATTTCAGGTTATTCATGCTATCCATGATCAAACTCTATTCTTGAATGAGAAGCATAAGAGACAACTGAAGGAGGAATTTCGTAAGGGTTTCCTCCATATATCCATGTGTTCAAGCAAAGGTGCAGTGTAGTAACGATGGTAAAATATTATGTGCAGACATAGAACCTTGGACTTTTGAGCAACACCTTGGTGAGGCTGTTTTTATTCCTGCAGGATGTCCTCATCAAGTAAGAAATAGACAGGTAATTCTATAAGCTAAACTGAAACTTGTTATCAAGGTTAACATTTCTGTTTGTACTATGTTGGGGTGAAGGGCAGTACGACTTGTATGCCTTCATTATGCTATTAAATAGCTTTGACCTCTTTGAAATATTTTTTTGATTAAGTTGCGATGCAAAATATATGTTTCTGGCGGGAACACTAACTTTGTGAATTGTGGCAATTTGTGATGAAGGGTTAACTCCTAAAATAAACCAGTTTAAGAAATGGAAAAAAAGGTAAATAGTGGCAGAAGTGTGCATCTCTCTTTCAAGATTAAATACTCTGCTTATAATTTTCTCTTTCATTAATTTTCACTTCACCAATTTTGTATCCATGTATTGTTTATTTCATCGCTTCATTGTTAACTTTGTATTTATTTAAATTAATTGCCAAATAAGCTCTATATTTATGCATTGTCTCCATTTTCCAGTCCTGCATAAAGGTGGCACTTGACTTTGTATCTCCTGAGAATATTGAAGAATGTATTCGGCTAACCGAAGAATTTCGTTTGCTTCCCAAGAACCATAGAGCCAAAGAAGACAAACTGGAGGTGTTTCTGCATGTCAATTTTTTGTCTTCCTATTACATGCCTTTCTGTATCTTGTCATAATTATTTTATATTCATATTAACCTCATAATATTATAGGATATCTTCAAATATAGAAATCTGGGGTATTGTTTTGTGTAGTGAGTGGTCATTTCTAACTATGCAATGGATTTTTACCAGATCTAAACTTAATCAGTTGATGCCAGAAAGTGTGAGTTGGTGATTAACTGAAAAGGTTTGCATGTAATAAAAAAAATTCTTTTTTTAAATATTGAAGCAATGTATTTTGGATCGACTAAGTAATGAGAAAGAAAGTTCAAATAATTATACCAAGGGGGGTAGAGGGATTACTGTTGTACCTTTAGGATACTGTTATAGTATTTTCTTACCTTTCTTTCCTTACAGATTAAAAAGATGATACTTTATGCTGTTAGTTCGGCTGTCAGGGAAGCCAAAAGCATAATTTCATGATTGAGTAAGTCTCGTTTTCTCTTGTCGAACTTCCTTGTGTATAACTGTATTATCCATACAGCATGTGATTTTGTATGGTGTGAATTAGTTTGTTTGATGCACATGTTATTTTGCTGTCATATGTATGTGGATGATATCATATATGTGCATCTAGAAATTAAAAAAAGTTGTTCTTAATAATTTGTTTAAATGTAGTTTTTTTTCTTGGAGGAGCACTATCTCAAATACTACTTCGATAGTCTTGCTTATATCTGCAGTGAGATTAGAGGAATAGAAAATCGGATGGCTTAGTATGCAAAGATTACTTATTTTTGTATAGCATAAGTAATCCTGACGGTTAAATTAAGTGAAGTCATCTCTTTTTTTATCAGCAATAATTTAATTGATACCACTAGCATGGGGATTGGATCCAGCGCCATTTCACACACAACCTTTGGTAAGTTAAGTCATTTCTACCAAATGATCATGTTACAATAAGTTACTAATGTTGTAAAAAACCCGATGTCATGTGATTATTGTGGTTTAAGTCGGTTAGGCGGATTTAGGCAAAAAAAATTTAAAACTCAATTTAAAAAATACTTAAAACTAAAATAGTTTATACTAATTGGTACTTTATTGATATATTTTTATTTTTAAGCATAACAATGTAACAAATATCAAATATTATATTTTTGCATAATCACCTCTATCAAATACAATGTAACAAATATTATTTTTGTATGGCATAATTCATATTTTGATTGTATATGTATAATGTATATTAATTTATTTTATAAAAAAATACAAATCTGTTTAATCTCTGACTAATCCCCGATTAATTCCCGGAGGCTCAGTCTGACTAGCGCCTACGGACTTTTACAACACTGATAAGTACCATTAAACTAGGGACTTTATGTCCAAATAAACTTAGAAGCTTGGTGCTCATGTCTTTTTTATTTCTAGTTTGATCCTGTTAAAGGGTATAAGGCCATTCCTTAAGAGTGCTATTGCCTGATTAGTTGTTGAGAGATACACTCAAAAGTCAAAACATATGGACAACATGATTTGAATTCAACAGACAAGCTTTGTTGCTGAAAGGAAGAATAGTGTTGTTAGTTTGTTGGCTCGTAAAATCCTTATATGGGTTGAAACAGAATGTGAATCTAGTTACTAAAAGGAATGCTGGTGCCTTGTGACCTTGAGGTCACAGGTTCGGTGATGACGGTGAATACGTAGAACCATGAAATGGTACCAAAACCTATGGAAGTCAAATTACTCCAATGTTCTTAATCATTTACTTCATATCCTCATAATATTATAGTACAGACCTCCAAGTGCTTAAAAGAAGCACCAAATGGTAGTATATCATACTAGAATCATTAATGTAACATAAGCGAAGGTTTTCCAAATGCAGGTTCTCGCGATAATATTATGTCTTTGGCATCTCATTTGAGGAAACTTAGTAGTTTGGAGAGTAAGCAAAGCATTGTTGTTTGGTGATATGAAAGATTTATGGATACTTTTTCATAAAGTGATTGATTGCATCTAAGATGTTTTTAGTTCTCGTTTGAATAACTTAATCGTCTTTTCTCATACATATGATCTTTAAGGGTGTTTTATGAGAAATGCAGAAAACACTGCAAAAGTGAAACAAATCAGGCGAGAAGTAGGCAAAATCAAATGAAGTCAACCAGGCTAGATCAAGCCAGACGGTCGTTGAGGGTGACTGACACCATCAATGTGTAGCAAATAAACCTGACTGATGATGTGAAACTGACGACCATTGATGTACAACTCGTGCACCAAATAAACTTGGTGGACCCGTCGATACAAAATTGTAGGCTGTGGATGCCACAACTTGTGCATCTCGATGCCCCATCGAGATGGAGATGGCAGTCATCAAATGCAAGCCTTGCATATTGATGGCCTGTCAAATGCAAGCCGTGTGTGATGGGCTGGCAAATGCAAGTGACAGTCGTCGACATTCTCCAAAGTATATTTGAACCTTGCACAAGTCACATCTGGAGCATCCGAGCTTGAATTGAAACCTATCTTATATCCAAGGGGGAATGACAGTTCGATACCCAAGTATTAATTTATCTTTCCTGCACACCCAAGTTCCCTCTTTTGCCTCAAATCGTGACTAAATATGAGAAAAATGACACATTGGGTGTGTGGAAAAGGTAAAGAAATACTTGAGTATCAACGTTAGAAACGTAAAGTTTTTGGTGTATAAGTTGTCCTTTTCCCTATATCCAGTCGAAGGAAATCAGAAGACCTAAAACACCGAAGAAGGGCTCAAAGATTGAATATGCCATTATCAACCTTCAAAATACAATTTTTGATGGAATGTTATAACTAGAGTGTGTGAACTCAAAATTGGGCCAAACTTACGGCAAAATAAAGGTAACTTAGAGATGTACAGGTTGAAGAAGGGTCAAAAGCCGAACATGCATTTTTTGTTCGAGATGACAGTCAATTGACGTCCCGCCGTTTCGGGCTCCGAGTTCGATCATAAGTAATTCCCCATGAAATTGCCATTCGTCATACCCTTGCCTATAAATTCAAGTGGAGGTTGTAGGAAAAACACGTTACGTTGTCGGATTCCACTCCACACACCCGATTCCATCAGAGAAGGTAAGATTCATCATAAGACGAATGTTCACAAATATAGGGATACAAAATCTGTCCCTTCGGTTTGTGAAATTGAAAATTTGCATTTATTTCATCTACGAACATGATTATGAGTAGTGACAACCCCATAGGCATAGGCATGAACTAACCTTCATCAGTTGTGGGTGCTGCTATATAATGTTTTTGTTCACATGATATTGATTTTTTGTGGACTAATTAGTTATTGATTATTGGATATCGGCTTGCTTTCATTATACTTATTACTTATAAGGGGTGTACGTCAGACTACTCGATGAGTAAGATTCCACACAATATGACCCAAATTTTATTTGCTTATTAGCAATATTCTAAAGAGAATTAGGCGTTAGAGAGGCGTAGATGGCCTTCTAGGGATTATTTGGGAACTTAATCACATTAAAGGATTAATCAGACATTAAAAGAGGATTAATCATAAAATAATTAGACAAGTCAAAAAATTTTAGAACACCGTTTCTTAGCTACTAATGACTGTAAAAAAGATAGATATTAGATAGAAAACTTGGGAAATGGCGTTGTTGTAGATACATGTAGCCTTAACATAGGGACAAATGTAGTCGAATTGACTCGTCGACGTGACTTTTAGTAACTGAAACCTGACTATGTATGCATGTTGGGTCCTCGGACTTCATGCATCCAAATTATAAATGTTATTCTGCAATCGACATGTCACTTGCTTCTATGTTGCCGGGAGGTTGGGAATATCTCTATTTATATCGAATATAAGAAACCCTAACGATATTGAGTCGATTGACCTATATTATTCTAACAGTTCTCTCAAAATTAAACTAGTTGGTATTATTCATAATGCAATGAGAGTATCCCTTTATATAGGGACCGCATAAACTAATTAAGAAATATATTACTAATGCAAGGAAACCCTTAATGTAGGTTGATCAACTAACATCAATTTGACTACAAAGAAAACTGATGCAACGACGACACATGACAGGTATGATGATGGAGTGATGATGACTGGGTGTTTGAACTTGGAGACTTCGATATTTGAACCCAATACTCAAAGACCGGAGCTCTTAGAGACTTTGGGGGTATATACCTAACTTAGGAGATGGAGCTGGAGACTTTGGGGATTTATACCTCACACTCAGATACGAAGACTGAATACGAAGCTGGAGACAGCGCTAGGACTTCAACATAGACTCTCACATTAGGGTTACGACTTCAGCCTAGTAGGGCTTTGGTATTAAGCCCATTAGGGTTTATTCCCTATAAGTATCGTATCTTGTTTATGTGTTAAAATCATAAATAATATTTTCTATCCATGTAGATTTGTCCGGAGAGAAGATTTGTTGTGGTACTCTTAGAGCCGTGCATTTATGGTGTGAGAACGTAGTTATCATTCATATTGCTCCAACTTAGTGTTGTACGAACTGCCTAAAGATGGATAGTCACTGCATTCATGATAAGATTGGTTGGGAGCTATCAACTGATCCCCTTACTAAATGCTTTAATAGATAGCTCCTTCCAGGATTGTGCTCAACTCGGACATGAATTATATCTCTGCTCTCCCTTTTGAGAGGGAATGAGTTAGGAGAAAGTAGTTCTAACATGGTGGACATAATGTGTGTATATATATATATATATATCCTCTGCTCATGTTATGTTGTACTCCAGATTATAAGCATCTGCATCTTTCTTTCTCGCATTCTAGTTGTTATCTTATTGATTTTATATCAATGCCTCTAACAAGTCAAATTTCAATTGCAGTGCATCAAAACAAGAGTATGCGGACACGGGTAAAAGCTGAGACTTGCATTAGCTTACAATATGGCGAGTGGCAAGCAATATAATACTTTTCTTATGGGTAAATGTTATGCGGTTGCATGACTTGAACCCTGTTCAGAGATAGACTATTATATTTCACTGAATTGTGATTTCTGTATAGTATCATGAACAAATTAGTAGAACTCAGGTCTGTCATCTGCCAATATGCCCGAGTTCATGCCTATGGTTTTATATGGATACGAGGTTTGAGTGTAAATAACCTTATTATTTGGTCTGTAAGTTAATAAACTAGGTGGGTGAAATTGTGTGGCAGATGAAGTCCAAGTCAATTTGGACATGAAGGTATTTGATGTCCTATCTAGTACACATAATTTTCTAATGTTTAGAGAACCTTTTCCAAACATTTGTACCTGTTATGGTTGTTGGTTGAAGATTAAATTCCATGTTCAATGAATCACTGTGAAGTTGGGCTACTTTGCACTCTGAAATAATGTCATATTCAACTAAAATTTTGTATTTGTCTGCAAAATGTCTTAAATGTACAGAAGATTTGCACCATTCCTTCAAAACTTTAATACCTTTTCGATTGGCTTAATATCATATGTAATGCCCAACATAATGACTCCTCTTCATATATTGTTGGGTTTGGTCCACTGAGTAAATGGAAACAAGGTTCCAGTAATTGGGTTATGTGCTCCTATCAACATTCAACTTGGTGAAAACAACAGTAATAGGGAAAAAGGGAGAAAGATGGTTGAAAAGTACATCTACTCCTATTTGTTTTGAACAAATGCACTTATGAATTGAGTCATTTTCTACCCATGTTGCCTAAACTCTTATTCTTATTTAATATGTAAGACATTTAAATTGTTAGGTTAAAACAAAAATTGTAAATAAGACATTTTTTCTTTATAAAAAGATGGTATAAATTTAGGCATTTATTTTCAAAATTAAACGTAACATACTTGAACATATTTTAGAGTAGGACTAAAGTAGTTGTTTTACTTCCTTTATATTGAAATCGGGCCTGATTTTGGTCCCTAACTTTCGTTTTACAAACTGATTAGGATGACCCAATTCCTCCGACGAGTATTCCGCAATGTTCAAGACAGGATGAAGCGGGGGATTCCTGTATTAGGAAGACGGGTGGGGAACATGGGAGGTATCCCCGCCCCTCCCTAATATATTAAAAATATTTATTTTGAAAATAATACTTTTAAATCAAAATAAGTTTTATTAAAAATATATTTTTAATCTCTAGTCGATGAAGGGAAACAGGAAATTTATGTCCATATAGAAAATGGGTAGGGATGAAATCCAAAAATCCGCCCGTTGTGATCCTTAAAAGTGATGAACATCTCATGTTTTAAATATGGTGTAACTCGTTAAAAACATATAAAAAGAAGACTTTCTAAATGAAAATGAACAGCTACTGCACTTGCGTAGAATTAAATCAAATCAAACTCGTAAAAATGTTTGTAATTTTGATCGCAGTACAATAATTTCGAAACGGACGAATCAAACACATTGAGGAGTGAATACAAGTGGAGGGAGCAAACAATAATTGACGTGTCGACATTGATGAAGTTACATACAAATACAATACAAGAAGGTGTCCTTAGAGGTGGGGTGGGTGTCTTTTCCGCAGTGCTATCCAATACCAAATTGAAGGCCACCGCAAATACAAAGTGGTCCTAATGTAATGTCCCTTACTTTAGAGTTTAGACACAATGCACACACTTAATATCATCACCTACATCTTCTCTTTCATCTTCAAAAAGATCAAAGTGGTTCATAAATCATGGAAAGAGGCTATGGCCTACCCACAACATTGCCATCAACCTTATATTTATTTATTTCATTCAATTTGTGCTGGTGCGATATAGTTGGGATTTAGGATTACTCAGTGCTGTTATATATAACCCTCACATATGGAATGGAATCAAATGTCACAAAGACACATCTCATCTTTAGTTGATATTGCTTTCATAGGTACAGCCACCCATCAATGCCTCCCCTTTCAACCCACTTATGCATTTTAAATTTTAGGAAAATGTCTGGAATAAAATCAGGGTTTTATAATTTTATTAGGTTTATTACTTATTTGGTTTTTGAAACTGAAAATTATTATTACCTGCAACTGGCATCAAGGCTAACCGTCTCAGTAAATATTGGCGGGACAAACCTCTCGTCATGATTCCAATCCATCTGGTCTAAAGCAAATTTTGCTAGCTCATGAGTTGCCGTGTTACAAACTCTATGAATCAAAACAGCTAAAACTTCAAATTTGTTTAAGGAGTGGGATAACTTGAGACGGTTAGTAATTTAAGGGGTGTCAGAAACCGCATATATGTTTCACAGAATATAAGTGAAAATCGCGTATACCTTGAAAGATGTATTTAAAATTATCCCTATACAATAATGAGTGAATAAGAAAGAAAAAGGTCATGACATTTACACCGCTTAGCATAGATATTGTGAAGATCGTCTCTTGAACAAACAAACAAAAATGTATATTAAAAACTACATTATATTGTTATTCATCTCCATGTTAACAATATAGATAGTCAAAATTGAGACTTCATAGATTATTTCATTACTTTCTCATTCATGCATCCACAATGTCAAGTCATTTCAAGGTTGGTTGAATTTTATACCCGGAACATATAAATTGTATCCAACTTGAATGACATGTGATTAATTGAGTAGGATATGATTAATCAAATTGACCCGATGATATAGATGATTAAATATGACAAATATTAAGTGAATGTTTAAGAAAGAACGGAGAGTTCACAAAAATCAAAGGAGAATAAAGCATACATAAGATAATAGTGAAGCAAAAAGCCAATGTACCCATCTTATTTAGAGTACGAAAAAAAGCTTCTAGACACCATCGCCAATCAACTATATGTAATGCTTTTTTCCTTTCCTAACCTTTAGATGCTTAACCGATACTATTAGTAGCAAAAGAGAACGATTAATCGGTAACATATCAATTAAATGGAGAAACTATAACGCAGTTTATATATGAACACCTAACCGCCATGATGAATACCACCAAATCCTCGAAGAATTGGTGTAGAAACCATGATTATTTATTTTCTTGCTCAATTATTTCCAAAGCTAGCTGGAACATTCCTTAATTAGCGTTCCGTGCTATGACAACCAATATTTGACTGCCAAAGTACCCTTTTAAGCGGCACCTATCCAAGCCAATGAAAAATATACATTTAGCTATAAAACCTTGTTTTTGGGCACCAATCTAACATACATTCACAGAAATCTAGGTAATATAGGACGTTCAATCTCCTCTAGAAACTTCTCTAATTTGTTTGTACACTTACTTCCTAGATTGGTCTCACAAATCTGTTATGTTCTTTTCTTAAATGAACTTGAATTTCTTTTAATGAGTTCTTTCCCTTTATGAATTGTTATTGATCGTGGCTTTAGCAAGCTATTGTCTCACCAACTAGCTGATCAGACGCAAGCCCTTCCTCGAGCGTATCCCTCTCCTTTTACTTCTTAACCCCCGCCTCTGGAATATGAAGCACATCCCAAGTGACCCTTCGGGTCCTCATCAAGCTTAGATTCCTCTTACTCCTTTTTCTCCTCAGCCTACAGGGTATTAGCAATTATTTCCAGTTGTTGTTCCCCTTCCAAGGGAAAGTTTTTATGTGTTACTCACTCGTTCGCCATTAGAAACACCACTCCTCGTCCGACTTTCTTGTGTTAGGCATACCGCAAACTTTCATCCTAAGCCAGGATCGAACCTTCAGTGATATTCATAGTTGTATTACTTATAGCTTTCTCCGTCTGCCTAATTCCTAGTTAATGAGTTAAAACCTACAATTTACGAATTGTGAACACAAGGCAAACACTTATAATTATCAATTGACACATGCAACAAATAGCATTAGCCATGAACTTTAACCATCGACGATGAGGATCAAAATTCTCATCCGATTCGGATTTGGAATCGGACTTACGATCTGATCGCTCAACCATCGTATGAAATGCTTTCACATTCATTTTCTTATTGTCCCGAATATAATCCTTGTACTATGCCTCGTGCATTATTTACTAAGTTAAGGACATGATAAAACAATGCAAACATGTGAGAATAATAAAATATACTAGAAGTAATTCTCACCTCGTAGCAATTACATATGCAGTTACACTAAAATTATGTGGGAGCCTAGAACACACGTAAGTAGGTCAAAAAGTCTTTATCGCCAGTGATCTCCATTTTGCACTTTATTGTACAAAATATAGTATAGAAACCTATCATCTTTACATTACTCCAATCTCATTCTTTCTATTTCTAGTGTAGGTAAAACTAAACTACTTTCCTACACAATGATTTTGTTGAATAAATCGAAGAATTGATGGACTCTTGAATCTGTTCCCAAGATTTAGTTCAACCTTCTTCGAGTTTGAGTTTGCATCCCAAATATTTGGTCATCTGGATATCTACATGTTGATTCTAAAATGGTAAAAATCCAAAAACAAACTTACGTATTAAAAAGATAGAATAATGAAAAAGGAGAACACATACAAGTTGAGAACAAATCATTAAGAACAATTTCTTCCTCGAACTACTTATCTTATTTCTTTTGTTCTCCATTCATAAACATTGAGATGTTTTATACATAGTCTACAAGTAACTAATTATGTTAGGGGATAATGACTACTCACAAGAGTTATTTTTGGTATTCCTCCTTTAAAGATTATTTGACTTTAATTAGTTGGTAACTTCCCTCATTATTGGCTATTTTAAATACCCTTTTTGTTACCCTCTTTTATTAACATTTATATCACTCTCCCTATATAATTGTTGGATGATCATGATGAAGAGATGAACAAAGATAATGAATTTTCTTGTAATCTCTCTCAAATAGTTTTTTCTTGAATCAGTTATTGGGTATTGAATCGTGCAAGTTCTAAACTCTTGTGTACGAGTGGGCCTGCATTAGGGGGCTACTGTGTTAACCTTGGAAGCGACCGGAACACGATCACCACCTTAGTTAAACCGGAAAAATCGATTTCAAGTCAGTGGCCTCCATACCACGGCACGTTAATTTTATATCGAAAAGTATTTTCTAAACATATCATTGTTATATTCAAACTATAGTTCCTACAACTTAGATTTCTTTAAGCCTAAAATGTATATTAAATGATAAATAACAAGAGTAATCTAACAATCACCCTTTAATCTTGTTAAATTATTTTTACACATGCATGTTCTTCCTCCGATCTCACATGCTCGGTTTCCATTTATGTTGTGGCAAGATTGATGTACAGAGGAAATATCTCATTATATGTTGTCCACGTAATGTTTCAAACTCTTGTGACTCGAACTTACCTCCTGGATTTGTAAATATGACTTTCATCTTGCTCTTAATCTCTTCTTCAATTTTGTCATGATTTTCTTGAAGGTCTTCAACAACTTATCTTTACTCTTGATCATGACATGTGTATAATTATCAACCACCATTAAAAAATATAGGGATAATTCCATATGACTACACCTGAATATGTCACATTATCAGATGACTACACCTAGAATTTTTCGTGTCAGGGTGAATACCCAAGAATTTCATTTGTCTTACTTTACTCATTCTGTCCAACTCCGTTAGTTTTTAACATTTTTTACATGTGAAAAGACTAAAATACCCTTCAGCTATAAATAATTGTTTTCAAATTGAATGAAAAGACTAAAATACCCTTCACTATTCATTTAATTTTCAAAAAAATACCACTCTCTCTCTCTCTCTCTCTCTCTCTCTCTCCTCCATCATCACCGCCACTACCTCTATCACCACCACCACCTCCATCTCCTCCACAACCACCGCCACTACCTCCATCACAACCACCACCTCCATCTCCTCCACAACCATTCCCTCCACCACCACCACCACCACCACCACCATCTCCTCCCCCTCCGTCGCCACCACCGCCACCGCCACCACCTCCATCTCCTCCACCTCCTCAATCATCACCACCACCACATCCATCTCTTCTACGCCCTTCTACCGCCACCACCGCCACCACCACCATCTCCTCCCCTTCCATCCCCACCTCATCCATCTCATCCACCACCACCACCGCTACCACCTTCATCTCCTCCACCGCCATCCCCTCCACCACCACCATCTTCTCCACCACCGTTGGAGCCTTGTCGGAAGTCGGTCGGAGCCTTGCTGGAAGTCGGTCGGATCTTCGCCGGAAGTCGGCCGGAGGTGGTGATAGAGGGAGAAGAGATGGAGGTGGTAGTGGAGGAGGTGACGACGGGGAGGAAGGAGATGGTGGAGGAGGAGATGGAGGTGGTGGCGGTGGAGATGGAGGTGGTGGCGGTGGTGGTGGTGGTGGAGGAGGTGGCGACGGAGGGGGAGGAGATGGTGGTGGTGGTGGTGGTGGTGGAGGGAATGGTGGTGGAGGAGATGGAGGTGGTGGTGGTGATGGAGGTAGTGGCGGTGGTGGTGGAGGAGAGAGAGAGAGAGAGAGTATGAGTGATATTTTTTTGAAAATTAAATGAATAGTGAAGGGTATTTTAGTCTTTTCATTCAATTTGAAAACATTTATTTACAGCTGAAGGGTATTTTAGTCTTTTCACATGTAAAAAAATGTTAAAAACTAACGGAGTTGGACGGAATGAGTAAAGTGAGACAAATGAAATTCTTGGGTATTCACCCTGACACGAAAAATTCTAGGTGTAGTCATCTGATAATGTGACATATCCAGGTGTAGTCATCTGGAATTATCCCAAAAATATATGTTACCAGCTGGATTTTTCGGATTGATCGGACCAAACATGTATACATGTACCAACTCAAGCGGCTTCTTCTCGCCTTTATCATCATGTTTACCAAATTTCTCTCTTTCCTTCGCGGCCAGTGACTCCAACCGTAAACTTTTGAGCAATAACTACTCTCTTCCTTTTCCATCATCGTGCTTGCCGCCTTTCTTATTTCTTTTCGAAGCCAGTGACTGACACTGCATATGTTTGAGCAATAATTGCTCTTTTTTCTTTTCCATCTTGTCGTTTCCATTTTCATTTTCATTGCACATACCCCGTAGCTGACGTCGATGTTGGGGTTTGTTGGTTAAAAGCCTCATTTGTTGGAATCTCACATTGAAAGAATTGAAAAGGTTTTTTGGGTTTAAATTGGTTTGCTCTCCTCTTTAGTTTGTGTGGGCCTAATAAGGGGTAACCTGAGACTTGGGCCAAACCCACACGCGTGCCGCCGCCGTCCGTCAGGCACGTGCACGGGTCCAGGTCAGGGTCTCGGTCCGGTCCGGCTTGGCTTGGCTTGTCTTGGTTTTTAGTTTTTGTTTTAATAAATATAAAATCTTTTTATTTTAATTAAAAAAAATCCTTTTTAAATGATTTTGAATTTAAATCTGGTTTTTAATTCGTGATTAAATTGTCAGTTTCATGTATTAATTGATGGCATTGATGGGATGATTTAAATAAGGATATAATGTGTTTTAAATGAGGGTTTAATTGATTCCCCCTCAAATATTTCTATAAATACTGAGAGGTGTCTCCTCATTTGACACACACACACATCTTTTGCTACTGCCAAAATTATACACTGCTGACATTATTTTCGAATTTTTCTTCTTCAACTTTCTTCCTTCGTTTTTCTTCAATTGCACAATCGAACGGTCTTCCAGACTGTTGTTTGTTCAATCGGCGGAAATTCCTTGGTAAGATCCTCTTCCCCTGGTCAAAGTCTACACTGTTCCAAACTTAGTTGTACGAGTGGGCTCACATCTGAGGGACAACCGTGTTAACCTTGGAAGCAACCGAATTCGATCACCACCACGGTCCACCCGGAATAATTGCTTTCAAGTCATTGGTCTCCTTACCATGACGCGGTTCAGCCTAAATTATTTCTTCTTCTTCGTCTGCTTAGTATCAGATATCAACAACAAAAGGATTTGGATAACGGTGTTGCGTGCCACATCATTACGGGTATCTTAATTCTAACAATTTGAAAGCAATTACTACTGATATCTGCCTACTACAATGTCTAGTTTTACCAACATGCATGCTGCTAAGTTAGAACTCCTTGACGGTATGAATTACCGTCGCTGGACAACCAAGATATTTATGTACTTTGAACAACTAGAGATAGATCATGTTCTTTTGCATGCTCCCCCGCTTCCCTACTCTGTGCATGATCCCTTCGATCCCGAACAAACTCCCCCGATAGCTGCTATACTGAGGAAAAATCAGGATGACATTAAGAAATACGAAAATGACAACAAGATTGCTAGGTACCATATTCTAAATCAAATGACGAATCTGTTATTTGATTTGTTTATGGCTCAAACGTCCGCTAAAGTTATCTGGGACGCACTAGAGAAGAAATATGGGGATGATGATGCTGTAAAGAAGAAATATGTGGTCGGGAAATGGCTCGCCTTCAAGATGGTGGATTCTAAGCCCATCATTGACCAAGTACATCTGTATGAAAACCTGTCAACTGATATCGTGAACGAGGGAATGAAAATGGACGAGATTTTTCGGGCAAATGTCTTGCTCGAGAGATTTCCACCTTCATGGAATGACTACCGAAACCACCTCAAGCATAAGAAGAAGGATCTCTCCCTGCAAGAGCTGATATCCCACATGCGAACCGAGGAGGCAAACCGCCTGAAGGACAAAATGGATTCTTTATCAATTCATTATGTCAAGGAAAACATCGTGGAGTCCTCTGGCCCTCCAAACTCAAAGGCAAAAGGCAAAAGCAACATGGGAGTCCAACCTAAGAAGGACCAGTTCAAGAAGAAGCCGGACAAAAATCCTGCACCTCCGACCGGATCAACTCAAAACCGTGTGAAGGTCAAATGCTGGGTCTGTGGGAAGGATGTGCATAAGGCGTACCAATGGTCTCAGCGTCAAAGGAAAAATCTTGCTCGAGCCAACATTGCTGAAGATGATGACATCATTGCTGCAGTGGTGGTAAAGGCAAACATGGTGGCTAACTCCACAGATTGGGTGCTGGATTCAGCTGCAACTCGCCACGTGTGTATGCATAAGGACATGTTCACCAACTTTGTCGAAGCTGCACCTGGAGAGGTCGTCTATATGGGGAACGACTCAACTGCAGCGATTGCTGGATCAGGAAAGATAACACTAACGCTGACCTCTAGGAAGACGCTTGTTCTCAACAATGCGCTCTGCGTTCCCTCTCTTCGCCGCAACCTCATCTCAGGTCCTCTTCTCAACAAAGCTGGACTGAAGACTGTGATTGAAGCTGATACTGTTGTATTTAGTTTCAATGATAGTTTTGTGGGGAAAGGGTATTATAGCAATGGACTATTTTTGATCAATGTTGATTCCGTTATTGGTAATAAAGTTTCAATTTTTGCTTACATCTCTGTGTCAATAGATCTTTGGCATGATATATTGGGTCATGTCAATGAAAAATCTATTAAAAGGCTAAGGAGCTTATCTATAATACCCAAATTAGCATCCTCACAATTATCCAAATGTCAGTCTTGTGTCGAAGCAAATTTTACAAAAAGGCCTGTAAACCAGTAACTCAAAGGCATTCAAATCTCCTAGACTTAATTCACTCCGACTTAGCTGATATTAAGAATACCATGAGTAAACGTGGTAAACATTACTATGTGACATTCATTGATGCTTGTTCACGGTTCACCCGAGTATACTTGCTTCGAACAAAAGATGAGGCTGAAGAGATGTTCATCAAATATTCTCTCAGCTTGTCATATTCTTAACAGAGTTCCTCACAAGAATCTTGACAAGACCCCCTATGAGTTATGGAAGGGTTACGCCCCCCCCCCCCCCCCCCCACTTGAGTTTCTTGAAGGTGTGGGAGTGTTTAGCTAAAGTCGGTCTACCTCCTCCGAAGAAAACCAACATAGGTCCCAAGACCTATGACTGTGTTGTAATTGGATATGCCCAAAACAATGCTGCCTACAGATTCATGTCTTTACATGATCTTTCCATATCTGAGGCAATAGACGCCGAGTTTTTTGAGCATGTGTTCCCACTGAAGAAGGATGCCGCTGCCCTGTCGTCATCTTCAGCACCGAAGGATATCCCTAATGTGACTGAAGAGCTCCACACGCATGTCAGTTCCTCTGCTCCAGAGGTTCAGAGTGATGAACCAAGACGAACCAAGAGACCTAGAATCGAAAAGGACTTTGGAGATGATTTTATCACTTCGTTTCTAGCTGAGATCGTGAATGTGGACTTTGTGAGTGAAGAACTAGTGTCCGCCTATCTGATAAGAAGATGATCCTAAAACCTACGGAGAAGCATTGAGATCCGTTGATGCTGATTTTTGGAAGGAAGCTGTCGATAATGAACTAGAATCTATAATGTCAAATCAGACTTGGGAATTATCCGACCTACCTAAGGGGTGTAAACCTATTAGTAGTAAGTGGATATTCAAGAGGAAACTAATGCCTGACGGTACAATTGAAAGGTTCAAGGCAAGACTAGTGGTCCGAGAATTCACTCAAAGGAAAGACATTGACTACTTCGACACCTATTCCCTGTGATCAAGATAGCTACGATTAGATCACTAATCGCTCTAGCTGTCATCCATGAGTTGGTTATACATCAGATGGACGTCAAAACTGCATTCTTGAATGGAGATCTTCATGAGGAGATCTATATGTCACAACCCGAGGGATTCATGATAAAAGGTCAAGAGGAAAAGGTCTGTAAGTTTAGGAAGTCACTTTATGGACTGAAACAAGCACCAAAGCAATTGTATGAGAAATTCCACAATACTTTGGTGAGTAACGGATATACTGTCAACAACTCTGATTCATGTGTTTACACAAAGTTGGTTGGATCAGATTGTGTGATTATATGTCTTTACGTTGATGATATGTTAATCCTTGGTAGTAATTTGGTTGTTATAAACAAAACCAATGAGTTTCTATCATCCGACTTTGAGATGAAAGACTTAGGGGAGGTAGATGTCATCTTAGGATTGAAGGTTTTGAGGGACTCTGATGGCATCTCTCTAAGTCAATCTCACTATGTTGAAAAGGTGTTGAAGAAATTCAAATTTTTTAATGTCACACCTGTAAGGACTCCCTATGATCCTTACATACATTTGACAAAGAACTTAGGAGACGGCGTGTTACAAGTCCAGTATGCCAAGATCATAGGAAGTGTGATGTTCCTCGTGAACTGTACACGACCCGACATTGCCTATGCGGTGAGCAGGTTGAGTCGTTACACTCACAACCTCAGTAAAGAACATTGGGAAGCCCTTCGTTGTCTACTCAAGTACTTGAAAGGGATCATTGACTGGTAGTTGCATTACATCAAGTTTCCTGTTGTTCTAGAAGGATTCTGTGATTCAAATTGGGTTTCAAGTAAGGATGAGGTAACTTCTACAAGCGGCTATGACTTTACGTTGGTGGAGGCGCTATCTCTTGGAAATTCTCCAAACAATCGTGCATTTCCAGCTCCACGTTGGAATCCGAGCTGATTGCCCTCGAGTTGGCAGGGCAAAAAGCAGACTGGCTAAGAAACCTGTTGGCCGACGTGCCCATCTGGGGACGACATGCAATTCCGGTATCACTACGTTGTGATTCTCAGTCAACCATATGCGTGGCAAAGAACAATGTCTACAATGGAAAGAAAAGACATGTTCGCCTAAGGCACGGTGTGATTCGACAACTCCTGAGAGATTGAGTAATTTCTTTGGGTTATGTGAGATTCGAAAGAAATCTTGCTGACCCTTTTACAAAGAGATTACTAAGGAAAGTTGTCCTTCACACTTCGAGGGGGATGGGGCTTAAGCCCTCACCGCGAAAGTATGGTAAATACCAATGACCGGTCAAACAAAACCATATAACTCTCGCTGCACTACTTTGTCCATAAAGTTGTGCTAGAGATTTCATAACCAGTTTTTGGTGGTGCTATTGAGACATACTTGATGGATCTCAAGTCTGACAATCCATAACCAGTTTTTGGTGGTGCTATTGAGACACACTTTATGGGTTTCTAGACTACTAATCCATAACCAGTTTTTGGTGGTGCTATTGAGACGCACTTGATGGATCTCGAGTTTGATAATCCATAACCAGTCTTTGGTGGTGATACAGAGACGCACTTGATGGATTTTCAAGACGACCAATCCATAACCAGTTCTTAGTGGTTCTATTGAGACGCACTTGATGGATTGTTGATGATGATGATGACTCATAACGAGTTCTTGGTGGTGCTACTGAGACGCGCTTGATGAGATTCGTTTGCAGCTGACAGGTTGGACTCTCTGTCCTTAATAGCTCATTAGTCAGTACGGGTGAGACGCACCTGACGAGCTGCCTATGCGGGTGTGGTGGTTTGCCCGCCATCATTGGAAGACTCGAAAAAGTTTTCCAAATACACTCCTGAGACCGAGGTGTACGCATAGCCTTAAAAGCGTAGATCAGGTATCGCGGAACGTGTAGATTAGAAGATAAGATATGTGTTGTGGGGGTCTCACCGGAAAGTGAAAAACAAGTTCAAGAAGCAATTCACTTGTTTTCACAAGTACGTTGTTGCCTCACTTCACTATATGTGAATTTAAGTCGAAAGACATTGACACTTAAGTATCACATCTTCTTTTGTCCGGGAACATCTCTCTTTTTAAAACTTTATTTGTATGGCTTTTTATGGGGGATTGTTGGGGTTTGTTGGTTAAAAGCCTCATTTGTTGGAATCACACATTGTAAGAATTGAAAAGGTTTTTTCGGGTTTAAATTGTTTTGCTCTCCTCTTTAGTTTATGTGGGCCTAATAAGGGGTAACCTGAGGCAAGGGCACGGGTCCGGTCCGGTCCGGCTCGGCTTGGCTTGGGCTTTGGGTTTTGGGTTTTAGGCTTTGGTAGAGCACCTGCGATGCGGGCTAAAACGGGTTTTTAGTTTTAGTTTTAGTTTTAATAAAAATAAATCTTTTTATTTTAATTAAAAACATATTCGTTTTTAAATGATTTTGAATTCAAATCGTTTTTCAATTTAAATATGGTTTTAAATTCGTGAATTAAATTGTCAGTTTCATGTATTAATTGGTGGCATTGATGAGCTGATTTAAATAAGGATTTAATGTGTTTTAAATGAGGGTTTAATTGATTCCCCCTCAGATATTTCTATAGATACTGAGGGGTGTCTCCCCATTTGACACACACATCTTTTGCTGTTGCCAAAATTATACACTACTGACATTATTTTTGAATTTTTCTTCTTCAACTTTCTTCCTTCATTTTCATTCGATTGCACAATAGGACGGTTTTTCAGACTGTTGTTTGTTTAATCGGCGGAAATTCCTTGGTAAGATCCTCTTCCCCTGGTCAAAGTCTACACTGTTTAGACTCAGCTGTGCGAGTGGGCTCACATCTGAGGGACAATCGTGTTAACCTCGGAAGCAACCAGGTTCGATCACCACCACGGTCTACCCGGAATAATTGCTTTCAAGTCAGTGGCATCCTTACCACGACGCGGTTCAGCCTAAATTATTTCTTCTTCTTCTTCTTCGTCTGCTCAATATCAGATATTAACAACAAAAGGATTTGGATAACGGTGTTGCGTGCCACGTCATTACGGGTATCTTAATTCCAACAATTTGAAAGCAATTACTACTGATATCTGCCTACTACAATGTCTAGTTCTACCAACATGCATGCTGCTAAGTTAGAACTCCTTGACGGTACGAATTACCGTCGCTCAACAATCAAGATATTTATGTACTTTGAACAACTAGAGATAGATCATGTTCTTTTGCATGCTCCCACACTTCCCTACTCTGTGCATGATCCCTTCGATCCCGAACAAACTCGAGAATACATATTCACTGTCACATCTTCTTCATTGTTCTTTCTAGTCTTTCAATTGTTTCTCATTTTCTCGTGAGTTTTGTTTTGAGGTTTTTTTTATCGACAAGAAATATTTTATAAAGACAAGATAAAAAAAGTACAATGCAAGCTCAAAGGGTGGAACGGAAATACACCGAGAAAGATTACATAAATGGGTAAAACGGAGAAACCCGGTTTAAAACAGGCTTGAACCCTCAATTAAGTCTGTTTTAAAATATTTTAGGTTAGCCGACCTGAACAAGAAAAAAAATGGTCCAATCCGATTTGAACTAGTAGGCTGGTCCAAACTAGATAGGACCAAAATAGAAACCCTAGCATCGTTACACAATGCAGAGGCCGTCGTTTCCGTCACCAGCGAAGCTTCAGCGAACTACACAGAGCGTGAACCTCGTCCTCCATGACTCCGACTAGCCTCCTTGCCCAAAACACAAACCGCTCGCCACTGGGAAATTTTGTTCTAGTTGGTTTTGACGTCGTCGGCTAACACCAGTTTGAAGCTCTGGCGTGAGGCTCCTGTGTTTAAATAGGCACACACATAACTGACCAGAGCAGCCCACAATGAGCCCTCTGGCCTCTCCCAGTCCGACAACTTCCATCCATATCTAGAAAAAAAAACCTCTAAATATGTTTTCGTTCTGCCTGAAACCGAACTCCACACCCTCCAATCTTCGATGAAATCCTTCCCACAACGAAGATCGGCTCGAATAGATAAGGACGGTCGTCGGCGCACATTTGCTGGAGTGGTGGCACAGTCAGCGACCTGGTTGAAAGGTGTAAGATTTGGTTTCTCGGTTTTCGAAGAGAGAAAAAGTAGATCTATTGTGTTTTATTTCAGATCCATCAAGTGGTATCAGAGCCGGGTGTGCACATATTTCATCGGGTGGGAATGCCAGTGGGTCTCATGGTCGATCGAGTCAGGTAGGCCAGTAGGATCAAAATAAACATGATTGGTCAGGTCAGGATTACCAGATTGACCAGCGGGTGAGAGTGCAAGGTGATTTGGGCTTAGGGGGAAACCCGATGTGATGGGGCTCAATGTGGAAGGTGAGATTGTTAGAAATTTCACATGTGAGTGTAGGTTCCACATCGGAAGATTATGAGGTATAAGGAGAGAATTTATGTACATATTGGACCAAAGACATGATAGGCTAGTCTTTTGGGTCAGAAGCGGACTGTAATGTGTATGCGGGCTTTCCTTAAGTGTGCTCCTCCTTGGTAAGCCCTGATTCTCACCAACACTATCTTCTCAAGCGAGACTCTTCACCGTTGGTATCATTATCAATTATATTATCAACACATTTATCTAAATCAACATCACTATTCGTGCCTTCATTACCCTATGATTGTTCCTCATCCTCAAAAGTAGGCACTTCACTTTCATGATTAGATTGAAAGTTTTTCTCCCATCTAGATTCTGACATCGAATTTGATCATTCCCTCATTTCTGATCATGCATGTATTGTAACAATATTATGAGTTAAGACAAATATAATATATATTGATGAGAAGATTAAAAATGGTTTGACAAATTAAATCATGATGTGTACAAACAAAGAGGCCAAATGAAAATTTGTATTAGTCATATTCGACGAGACAAAGACAAATGCATGGTAATATGGCATGAGATTATCTTTTTGGACCATGTTAAAATATAATAAATTTAAATACACATAATATAAACAATTAATTGAACCTATTAATTACAAATGGAAACATAGAATAATTACGTATGAGAACGTGAAATAATACTTATCAAACAAAATAATAGGATTGTGGAAAATAGACTCATGAAATAATAACGAAATGAAATCATGGCATCAAGTTCAGTTGGAAGAAGGGACTATGTCCATTGTTCCATGCAGATGCCTCACCCTATTCTTGAATGATGGAATAATAGAAAAAATAGAACCATGACTAAGAAATGAGCAAAATTGTAAAATGCACACTTGAGTCGGATGCTTCACTCAAACCATGAGACACTTGAGTGATGGAGTAATATCACAATTTAATATGGTATTTTGATATTGGCTGAGAATGTATAAAGGGAAAAATGGATATAGAACACAATATAACTAGACACTAACTTCAACAACAAATTGGAATACATGCAATCTGGTAAATTTTTTTGAGATCTATAAATAAAAAAGTACTTGAACAAACGAAAATTGAAAAATATGTTATCTAGCTAACATGTTTCATAAAATACATGCAACACAATAACGACCATTATCAAAAACATTATCTGGACTGCAAAAATCACCAAGGCCAAGCAACTGAATAACAAACACAACTAAAAAATGTGACCTCGAAAATCACATGCAGCTTAACCAAACCAGTGATAGAAACAAATATGTGCTAACCTTGATTTTTAGACTTAGGCATGTTCATAATCCTCTGAGACTTTCGTTTCGTGGGAGCCATTGACGTATATCCAAAGAAAAATAGGGAGACTTGAACGTTAGAGCAGGCCTAAGTATGTGTTGAGAAAGGTTTGAAGAATATCAGTGATAGGGATGAGTAGGGTTTGATGATTCGGGGAAAAAAAGGAAACAAACGCGAATCACCTAAAATCAGGAATTCCAAACAAGATTCGAATTCTACCAATACCAATTGTACGATATTTCCCTCTTCTGAAGCGTGTCTGTGCTATTTTGGGCTTATAAGGCATGATAATTACGACGCGTGCCACTACTAATTGACATTAATCTGGAGCGGTTATTGGTAGATTCGACGGTGCAACCATAATCACATATTTGTATATGAATATAACATTTGTATGCGAATTGATCGCATGATGACTAAATTAACTAAAGTACTTGTTATAAGTGAGATTCTAAAGTTCACCATTGAATAGGTACTCAATGATGTTCTGTAAAGGCGTTGACAACCACGACGGACGGGTGAGTGACATTTACAACAACACTGATATCGAAGGAGAACATCTTTTCACTTGTATGGCTGTTTTAATTGCTTCATGCCGGCGATGAATAACAAACAAGCTCTCTGCATCATAACAGACTAGGACGCGACAATGAAAAAGACCACCAGCAAGTTTTCACTGAAAAAATCACATCTTAATTAGTGGAAAATAAGCTGTTTTGAATATGAATTATTTTACTATTCCTAACTCCATACGTAAAGAAAATTACAAAAAAAAAAGAAGAAAAGATTATGATACAATTTTTACTACATAAGTGGTTGTGTTTCGTCCTAATTTGATGATTAAATTATTAAGGGATAATTCCAGATGACTACACCTGGATATGTCACATTATCAGATGACTACACCTAGAATTTTTCGTGTCAGGGTGAATATCAAAGAATTTCATTTGTCTCACTTTACTCATTCCGTCCAACTCCGTTAGTTTTTAACATTTTTTATATGTGAAAAGACTAAAATACCCTTCAGCTGTAAATAATTGTTTTCAAATTGAATGAAAAGACTAAAATACCCTTCACTATTCATTTAATTTTCAAAAAAATACCACTCATACACTCTCTCTCTCTCTCTCCTCCACCGCCACTACCTCGATCACCACCACCACCTCCATCTCCTCCACCGCCACTACCTCGATCACCACCACCACCTCCATCTCCTCCACCGCCACTACCTCCATCACCACCACCACCTCCATCTCCTCCACCACCATTCCCTCCACCACCACCACCACCATCTCCTCCCCCTCCTCCACCACCGCCACCGCCACCACCTCCATCTCTTCAATCATCACCACCACCACATCCATCTCTTCTACGCCCTTCCACCGCCACCACCACCATCTCCTCCCCTTCCGTCCCCACCTCATCCATCTCATCCACCACCACCACCGCTACCACCTTCATCTCCTCCACCGCCATCCCCTCCACGCCCCTCCACCACCGTTGGAGTCTTGTCGGAAGTCGGTCGGAGCCTTGCCGGAAGTCGGTCGGAGCTTCGCCGGAAGTCGGCCGGAGGTGGTGATAGAGGGAGAGGAGATGGAGGTGGTAGTGGAGGAGGTGACGACGGGGAGGAAGGAGATGGTGGTGGAGGAGATGGATGTGGTGGCGGTGGAGATGGAGGTGGTGGCGGCGGCGGTGGTGGTGGTGGTGGAGGAGGTGGCGACGGAGGGGGAGGAGATGGTGGTGGTGGTGGTGGTGGTGGAAGGAATGGTGGTGGAGGAGATGGAGGTGGTGGTGGTGATGGAGGTAGTGGCAGTGGTAGTGGAGGATAGAGAGAGAGAGAGAGAGAGAGAGAGAGAGAGAGAGAGAGTATGAGTGGTATTTTTTTGAAAATTAAATGAATAGTGAAGGGTATTTTAGTCTTTTCATTCAATTTGAAAACAATTATTCACAGCTGAAGGGTATTTTAGTCTTTTCACATGTAAAAAAATGGTAAAAACTAACGGAGTTGGACGGAATGAGTAAAGTGAGACAAATGAAATTCTTGAGTATTCACCTTGACACGAAAAGTTCTAGGTGTAGTCATCTGATAATGTGACATATCCAGGTGTAGTCATCTGGAATTATCCCAATTATTAATTTAGAAGTAATAATCAGCGAGACACTGATTCATAAGATAGAGATAGTCGAGCGTTGTATCACTCTTTGTATTTGAATTTTGACCTCTTTTCACCTAGAAAATAGGCGAGCATTTTCAGTTCACAACCCTGTATTTTAATTAAAAGAAAAGTTAAGTCTGTAAAGAGAAGTAAAAGAACCGCCTTTCCCACTACACACTCTCCCATCCCAATCCCATTATTTATACTCTCTCAGTTGCGCCACTCTCTTCTCTGTCTCTGCAGCTATGGAGGCCACCTCGATTGTTGCTCTCTTGTTCTGCCTCTTTTCTCTGTCCGCCTCCTCCCCCCTCCAGTTGCAGTCCCTCCGCCTGACCCCTCTCCCCTCTCCAGCCCCACTCTCCTGGCCTCATCAGTCTGAATCCGAGTCCCTGACCCTCCCCTTGGATCTGGCCTCCTCTTTCTCCGCCGACCTCCACCACCTCGACTCCCTCTCCTTCAACCGCACCCCTCAGGAGCTCTTCTCCCTCCGCCTCCGCCGCGACGCCCTCCGCGTCAGCTCCCTCACCAACAGGTCACGCGCCGCCTCGGGGTTCAGCAGCTCCATCATCTCCGGGCTGTCCCAGGGCAGCGGCGAGTACTTCACGCGCCTCGGCGTGGGGACCCCTGCGAGGTACGCGTTCATGGTGCTCGACACCGGGAGTGACGTCATCTGGATCCAGTGCGCCCCCTGCAAGAAGTGCTACTCCCAGTCGGATCCTGTGTTCGACCCGTCCAAGTCCCGCTCCTACCGTTCCGTCCCCTGCGCCTCTCGCCTCTGCCACCGCCTCGACTCTCCCGGCTGCAACACCCGCTCCAAGAGCTGCCTCTACCAGGTCTCCTACGGCGACGGCTCCTTCACCACCGGCGACCTCGCCACCGAGACCCTCACCTTCCGCAAGACCCGCGTCGGCCGCGTTGCCGTCGGCTGCGGCCACGACAACCAGGGCCTCTTCGTCGGCGCCGCCGGCCTCCTCGGCCTGGGCCGCGGCGGTCTCTCCTTCCCCTCCCAGACCGGCCGCCGCTTCAACAACAAGTTCTCCTACTGCCTCGTCGACCGCTCCGCCTCCGCCAAACCCTCCTCCGTCGTCTTCGGCGACTCCGCCCTCTCCCGCACCGCTCACTTCACCCCCCTCATAAGGAACCCCAAGGTCGACACCTTCTACTACGTCGACCTCCTCGGCGTCAGCGTCGGCGGCACGCGCGTCCCCGGGATCTCCGCCTCCCTCTTCAAGCTCGACCCCGCCGGCAACGGCGGCGTCATCGTCGACTCGGGCACCTCCGTCACCCGCCTCAACCGCCCAGCCTACATCGCGCTTCGGGACGCGTTCCGGGCCGGTGCGTCGAACCTGAAATTGGGTTCCGAGTTCTCGCTGTTCGACACGTGCTACGACCTGTCCGGGAAGACGGTCGTGAAGGTGCCCACGGTGGTCCTGCACTTCCGTGGGGCCGACATGTCGCTGCCGGCGTCCAATTACCTCATTCCGGTCGACAACAGCGGCACCTTCTGCTTCGCCTTCGCCGGAACCGGCGGAGGGATCTCCATAATCGGGAACATACAGCAACAGGGATTCAGAGTGTCGTTCGATTTAGCCGGCTCCAGGCTCGGATTCGCCCCTCGCGGCTGCGAGTGATGCCCACGCGCCGCCGCATTGCAATGTTGGAAGAGCAAAGAGAAAATGTTAATTTCTTTTTTAAATCTTCTTTCGAGGAGAAAAGGAAAAGAAGAAAAATTATATATTTCTTTAATGTAGTAGGGAGGGAGGGATCCGAGAGAGAAACGGGAAGAGGGGTAATTTGGTAATTGTGCTCCTCTTCGACTGTTTGTTGTTATTGTGTCACCATCCAGTTTCTTACCTCTAATCAGGGGTAATATGGTCAATATAACTTTAAATTTTACTCTTCACCTCGTCCTTAGGTTAGGTTGCATTATTTGCAGTAGCTTCGTTGCTTCAACTGTTTACTTATGCGTTTTGTTTTTTAATTTATAATAGTCTGTACTTTCCATCTCACTATACAAAAGAAAAGGATAGACATTATTGGCACTGTCTAAGTAACTAAAAATAGAAAGTGGATATTACTATTACTGTAAAGAGTAACTTGAAAACAAAATACTAACCATAACCATATGGATCCAAAAAATTTCAAACCTGGATGGATAAATTTGATGTAGCCGTCTCAATCGGAGGGGCAAAATTGGGAAAAAAAAGTTTGGATTGGGTTTGAAAGTTTGAGCAGGTTTTTTTCAACGGGTGCAGGACGACCTATTCTCAATTCGACCAGCACCCAATACATTTCTTTTAAATCTATAATTAACTTTTGTTTTCACTAAAAACAGCCTTACCTAATTAAATTGTGTGTGTTGAGAACTTTATTTTGATTTGTTTAATTTGTCGGTAGGTAAAATAGTTTCTTAGAATTTTATTTTTGACTCGATGGTGAATTTTGATTTTAAAGTGACTTGGTGGTGAATTAATTTGCTTAATATAAATTGTTTCGAATTGAGTTTTGAGGAAATTTTGAGTGGGGCTAGTACCCAATATTTTGACCGAATTTTTGAGCGAGTTGAGTTCGGGTTTGGCAAAATCCACCTGGTTTCCATTCCTAACCCAGCTCTAATGTTTCTTGATTTTAGTTTGAGGATTTTCTTGCACTCATTTCCTGCATGCTTCGTAAAAAAATCAAGTTTTGTCTATGTGATATATGAAAAGATGAACTATTAAAAGACGCTATGATCATATCACACAGGAAATCAATTTAATTTATAAGAGACATGCTTAAGGTTTGTGAAACAATTAGTTATTGAGCGGAATTAATGGCACAACTGTGTTCCATGAACACCAAATATATATCAGCGTGATGATAATGAACATCAATCACGGGTCAAACTCGACCTAACCCACTCTTCTTTTACTTTTTGTCTCCTATTTCTTTATTCACTCTAATAATTTACATAAATAAATACTGCTCTCAATTTAAAGCCATACCTGCAATATTCATTTCATTTGCAACTACTCTAATTTATTGCACTCTCCTAATAAATAAATAAATAAAAGCGGTGCCACCTCCTTTGTGACCTATGCTTGTTTCTGCATTTGTTGCTGCGAAACAGTCCGTGACTGCAACGCAAACCCAACAATACTATCGTCTTCAAAATCCATAATCAAAAATAAAAATGCTACATTAATAATTTTGCGTTTCATTCTCAAATGAGAAAACTCCATATACTCCTCCAACTTTCCAAATTATTTACTTAAATCCCTTGAAAGTAAAAGTCTTTTTTTAGCTCCTGAATTTGTTAAAATATCTCAGTTTATCTTTGAAATTTTCGATTTTAACTTTTCCAACCCGTTTTTAAAAATTATAAATATAATTTTAATTTTTTAAAACATATTTTTATAAAATAAGTAATAAAAAGCTGGTTTTAGTATTGAAAAATATTAAATTTTAAGTGGATAAAAAACGATGTTTAAAAGACTGTTTATATATATATATATATATATATATATATATATATATATATACACATGCATTTCAGTATAAACCAGCCAAACGTTTAAACTATCTGAATTAATTTCAAGCGTTGAAACGGTGTAAATTTGCGCGCAAGTTCTATCAGCGCGCGACACGTGACAAGAAAATTGATATGCGATGTTTTTTCGGGTCAAAACATTCCACCATTTTGTACCAACATTCCATCATTTGCACAAACATTCTACCAGTTCGGACGGTTTGGACACTCCACCCAGTTTATACAAGATTTTTCTTCTCTCTCTCTTTATATATATATACACTCCAGCCCAAACCGTCCGAACCAATCTTAGGCGTTGGATCAGTAGAAATCTATGCGTACGTTGTCCTAGAGCCGGACACGTGGCTAGAAAGGCTGACACGCAGTATTTTTTCGGATCGCAAAAGTTCTATACTCAACACAAAAGTTCTACCAGTTTGAACAATTCACTCAAAATATTTTTAAATACATAAAAAATTTGTCCTTAACAAATTGAATAAATTAATAATTTTAATAAATTCATGGGCTTTAATAACACTTAAATTTAGAGGAGTTTAAGTGAACAATTTTAAAATTTAGGGAGACATGTAGATTTTTTCCTTCTTCAACATATGCATGTAATTTGGTGGTATTTAAATCACATTAATTGTGATCCAAATAAAAGCCCATATGATATTATGACAGAGGGCAAGAGCATGTGCAAATGTAACGTCGGTCAAGAAAAAGGGCACACGAAAGCCTTGCCTGTTCACATTTGCCCAACTAAATAATTGTGTGTTCTTTTCCAAATCATTGACGTAAAAAACAAGTCACGAGCATTTCCGTTATTAATGGAAATAAATTACTTGTATATACTTGGAAGCTTTCAATTGATTTTATAATAATACCTACATATATTATATATGTGGATTCTTCTCTGTACAGGAGCTTTTATTTAAATATATAATAGTTTTGTTTTTGTTTTTGTTTTGCATGAATAATTAATAAAGATGAGAGAGTGACGAGGATAATAAACATCCTCTGCTTCCATAGCCCACGTGCTGTGATGGTCCATTACATGTGAAACCACCTTCGCCTTCAAATCCAAGGTTGCTAAATTGAACCAACATTACTCAGATTCTCACATGTTATTGTCTCTGCTTTTATCAGTTGTCATGTTACTTCTACGGTTCTCTCCTTCGGAATGGAACGAGTGCATGATATATTAATCATTTCCTTTAACCTAATTGTATCATTACATAATAAGTTGGCACATAATATAGAATTGAGATGCAATAGGTGGAAAACCTCCTTACGCTCGAAAGTTCAAAATGATGATGGATGAAGGCAATGACGGATTCAAAAAAAATTTCAAAGAGAAACATTTTATATTATAAATTTAATTTCATCAATAAAATAAATACTAAATTCATGTAATAACAACTAAATCAAATTTGATTATTTAATTTTTTGTAAATACGAAATGAGTCGATTTGCGATAGGTTGATTTCGAGTTTGACTCGTTTATCAGACGGTTCACCATTGCGCTCAATCTCGGTATAAATTTGATTATAAATTCACAAATTTTCAATAATAATAAATAATTTAATTAATAAATTGTAATAAACAAAAAAAACTGATACAATAATTAATAAAAAAATAATTATAAGCAAACGCCATTAAAAAAATCCCAAAACTATTAAGTTTTTTTTATCAATTACAAGGTTTGAACCTATAACCTAACAAATAAAATACTACACAATTAGCACTAAGTTAAATAACTTTTATTATAATGTTACATAACTTTTTATATATATCAGGATTAAGAAGTGGTATATCCAATTTTCAGGTAAAGCTTTACATAAATTGAAATTTCATGAAATTACACAAATTTTATATCCTAAAATTTCAAGAACTTGAACTTTACATGGATAATGAGTCATATTTGTGTTACTTGATTAATGATTGTCTCAGAATCAATTATATTACGATAAACAAACTAAGTAATAAAATTTTCTTATCTCTAACATCCTCACCTTTATATTTTCATTTTAAAAATATTCACTGTTCCTTTGTCTTCTTTATTGTATTCTATACACGATACAATACATTAAACATTTAGATGTGGAGGAATGTCAAAGGTGGGTGGACTGAGTAAGTATATGGTGATATGGTTAAATATGAATACCATGTCAACAAAGAAGAAAAATGTCAATTTATCTACCACCTTATTAAGGGGTAATGACAGTTGACTACACCCAACTATATCACGTTTCAAATTTAATACCCCAACTTTCAAATTTTCATTTGGGGTACCTAAAGATTAAATAAGAGACACTTAGCCCAACGTCTGTTAAATCTAACTGAATTGGTCTGTTAAAAAGTCTAAAATACCCTAATAGTTTTGGTATGTTAAACTGGCCTGATTGGTTTAATTGATATGATTATAAAATGACTATTTTACCTCTCATTGAATAAATCATATCATTTAAATTTTAGGGCAAATTTGACTTTTCAAGTAAACAATTAAAAGAATTGAAAATTAAAATAAAAGAATAATGAAATGACTAGATTACCCTCAATTTAAATAAAGATTTGATGACATATTTGTCTTTTCATATATAAATTTAAAATAATGTATGAAATTACACTTATACCCCTTATCTTCAACCTATCCTCTCACTCCTTCAATCTTATCTCTAACCCTCTCATCTTCCTTCCACACACCCAAACTCTATCCTCTCACTCGTCGATTTCTAGAGTTCGCCGGAGTCGGCCACCCTCCACCACCGCGTGCCTCTCCGGCCTGAACCAGCTCGAGGTCAGCGAGGCTCTTCCCTAGTCATTTGACAGCGATGGCCCTCAAACCAGCTCGAGGTCATTTGACGCCCTGGACTCGAGGTCCAGCTCTTCGACTCGTCAACGGCGATGGCCCTTATCAGACTCTCTAGACCGAGTTGACTCGGCGACGGCGCCACGAGATTTGAACCCTTCCACGACTCCGACTTTGAACTCGAGCTCTTCCGGATCTGACCGAATCGAGTTCGATTTGGCCGAATCGAGCTCGATCTGGCCGATTCGAACTCGTTCTGAAGATTCTGCGTCGTCAACGTCGGCGAGGCTCTACTGGGAGTGCATGGCCTGGGCGAAGTGGGTGGAAAAGGTGGCTAGAGTAGCGACTAGAGATGAGGCGCAAGTGACCATAGTCGCAGTCGGAGACGAGGCGCAAATGGCTGGAGTCGCGGCCGAATGAGTGATGGTGGTTGCCGGAGGTGCGCAGACGGTGGCGGACTGTGGGGCTGAAGAAGGCAGAGAGTTTTTTTTTGTTAATTTGTAATTAATTATTATATATTAACAATATAATATAATTATTCCTTAAAAAACATTATAATATAATTATTTAGATTATAATATGATATAATAATAATTATTAATTATTTTATTATTATTGTTACTACTGATGTTATTTTAATTATTTAATAATTAATACTTTTATTTTGTTTAGTTTAAAAGAAAATTATGCCCTTCACCCTTAAGTTTAAATTGATTTTAAATGAGGGTGAAATTGTCATTTTAATTACTAAAAATAGTATTTAATTTGAACCGGTTAAACCGGTTTTGAATTGGTCATAACAGTTTTATTTCAAAACAAAACTATTGAAAGAATTTTAGACTTTTTAACAAACCAATTCAGTTAGATTTAAAAGAAGTTGGGTTAAGTGTCGCTTATTTAATTTTTGGGTACCCCAAATGAAAATTTGAAAGTTGGGGTATTAAATTTGAAACGTGACATAGATTGGGTGTAGTCAACTGTTATTACCCCCCTTATTAATAAAATAAGATAACTCGTGTACTGTCAGAACACATTTGTTTGTGCCATTGCCAAGCCCCATTTGCACCATCGTCAACAACCTCATGATTATTGACTCTACCGTCAAAATTTTATTGCATATTTCAGTTTATGATATTTAAGTTAGTGAATTTTGTTAAAATGTGAGTACAATTTAAGAATTTTATTTTTACTTACGAGATTTTGGTGCTTGAATTTTGAAGATTTTAATGACATTGTTTTGAAAAATAAATAAATATAAAACTAATGTATATATATATATATATATATATATATATATATATATATATATATATATATATATATACTACACCATATGGTATAAATGGGTTGCGTACAAACTCAATGTACACCGCCAATTCGCGCTGTGTACGACTCTGTACGCATCTAAGTCAAAAACGCACTGCGTACAGAGCTGTACGCTGCATAAGTTTGATGTGTACACAATATACGCATCGCATATAAGGTATGTGTACAAGGCATGTATATTCATTACCAACTCATATATAGATTACAATTTATATTTTATCTCAATAATGTAACTTGTTTATCAAATATTAGGTCCATTATTAATTATTACATGACAACATTAGGTACTGCAAAATCCCCGATTCCAAATTTAATGTACAAACTAGTGAAAATTAAGGATTAATATGATGGATATAATGGTCATTTTGACCATTAAATGGCATTTAATTCATTTCCGACCGAAATGAGGGCATTTAGGTCAGTAATTATCATTTAATGGTATTTTAGTCATTTATGACCGAATGAGAGTTAGTTCGACTATTAAAGGGTATTTGGGTCATTGTCGACCAAAATAGAGGTATTTTGGTCATGTATGACCTTTCAATCTTGTATGATCATTTTCGACCGAGAATAGGGATATTTTGGTCATTTTTGAATTGTGAATGGTATTTTTCGATCGATAATAGGGTACTTTATGTCATTTCGACAATATTTTGGTGTATTTTTTATATTTTTCAAATAAGTGTGTGAAATATTTTTTTTGTATTTAAAGTAATTTTTTTTATATCCCGATCTAATTGTAGACATATATACATTTGAACAAATGGATTGAATATAGATGAAACTTATAGATAGAAATGATCTAGTGATTCTTGATGACCTAGCTAGTTTCATGAATTTTGCGAGGGCAAATGGAAATTTGGGCCAGACACATATAAGTGCCCGTGCAGTCGGTGCTGCAATATTCGTAATCACGCAATACCATATATTTGCAATCATATACTGGAGAAAGGGTTCGTGCCAAATTATACCGTGTGAACCGTTCACAAGAAAGTCAGAGACGTCGGGGAAAGTAGCAATAAATAGGGGTGTTCAAAAAACCGGTAACCGAGAGAACCGAACCGAATCGAAACCGAATTATACCGTGTGAACCGTTCACAAGAAAGTCAGAGACGTCGGGGAAAGTAGCAATAGATAGGGGTGTTCAAAAAACCGGTAACCGAGAGAACCGAACCGAACCGAAACCGAGGGAATCGGTAACCGAGGGATCAGTTCGGTTCGGTCGGTTCGGTTATATTCAATAACCGACAGAAAGTCGGTTCGGCTATCGGTTACGGGATTCGGAAAACCGCCCGTAACCGAACCGAACCGAGAACCGAATATATTCAACAAAACGACGTCTCACAGTCACTCAGCGTAGGGTTTCGACAATCGACACGAGAGAGAGAGGGCGAGAGGTGGAGAGGCGAGAGGCGACGACAACGAATTCAGACGGAGAGACCGAGAGGATGCGAGAGGCGATCGACAACGGCCGAGAGGCCTTCGACCGAGTGCGACGTCGTGTTGTTGCCTCCCAGGCCTTTGGCCTCCTCGCCGGCCTCGCCTCCGACCGGCTTCCGACGCCGCTGATCCTGCTCATCGGCGCCGTCGAGGGCCTTGTTGGGTACGGCGCTCAGTGGCTCGTCGTCAGCCAGAGAATCAATCCCCTCCCCTTTTGGCAGGTAATCGTAAAAACCCATTTCTCGACTTGGGGTTTTCTGGGGAAAGTGGGGTCGATTGGTTCGTGATTATGAGTTTTTTTGATGTGGGTATTGGGTATTGGGTATTGTGATCTTGATTTTACTGTTTTGGGTAGAAGTTGTGTTGGGCCCTATTTTGTGATGGTTGCGCTGTTTTCTTCCGTTTTCTCGGGAGCCAAACACTCGGATTGGGGTTTTATGGGAAACTGGAATGCCCAAAATGAATCGGTTAACCGAAGAACCGAACCGGTCATAACCGGTCGGTTATTCGGTCATAACCGAACCGAACTGACATCCATTCGGTTCGGTTATCGGTTATGAACCTTCAAGAATCGAACCGGTCGGTTCGGTTCGGTTACCGAACTGTGAACAGTCCTAGCAATAGAAACCAGTTTACCGATTCCAGTGCACAATATTTTCCACATCCGAGTCCTGATGTGAATCATTTGCAGCAGTTCGTAGACGATGTAGATCCAGCAGAACTCCAGACCCCACTGCACGAAGGCAGTGCAGACACATCGTTAGCAGCACTATTAATGATTTTGTCTATCAAGCACAAAACTCGCATGACGGACGCGACATTTGACGAGGTCGCTGCGGAAATTTCCAACATATTACTCTAGCCGAATGTGTACGTGAAGACATACAACGAAGCGAAACAGAAATTGAAGCAAATAGAGATGATGTGCGTGAAGTACGATGCATGTTACTACGGTGATGATGACGCGGAACTAACAGAGTGCAAGCATTGTGGTGAGCCTCGTTACGATGTAGAAGAATCAAATTTGGCGAGGAAGAGCATGTGGTACTTCCCATTGACAGATCGGTTACGGCGTTTATTTATGACACTGGAGACGGCTGAGTGGATGAGATGACACTTGGAGCGAGGGAGCACAAATGATGATACACTACAACATCCTTCGGACGACGAAAAATGGAGAAACTTCGATAAGACATACCCGGGTTTCTCAAGTGAAATTCGGAACGTGCATCTTGCCGTTGCCACTGACGGTTTCAGACCATTTGGGCCGAACGCGCCGCCTCACGTTGTTTGGCATGTTATCGTTTTACCGCTTAATTTTTCCTAATGTGTGCCTCTGTGATGTGGACAGTTAGCAACAACCCGAGATTAGTGATGTTGGGAGGAATTCAGACGAAATGTTACAAGGCATGTCCTATCTGCATGGACGATATTGATTCTACCCAATATTGTGGGAGAACGGCGTACCAGGGTGCTCGGAGATTCTTACACAATCGTCATGTATTTTTTCCCATGGGAAATGCGTTCAACAGATTTGCATAGACAAGAGATGCGCCCTCCATCTATTCTAGGATTCAAGTTCATGATAAGATATTGCAACACGAGTACACGATTCTCAGTTTGCATCTGAAGTTCAAACGGACGCTTGGTCTGAGTGAGTGTTGGACGCACATAAGTATATTATGGAAGTTGGATTACTGGTAGACCCATCAAGTCCGACATGCGTTTGACGGGATGCATATCGAGAAGAATGTTCTAGGCACCGTTCTAGGTTTGATTGGAAATAATAATCTAGCTACACCGTTCCGAATGTGAATTTTGAATATGTTTGGTTTGATGAATCTGTTTGAATATGTGAATATGTTCCCCCATTATATTATTAGTTGCATATATGACCTATATGTTAACATTAGGTATTGAAATAAGGGTATTTTTGTAATTTTGGTTATTTATAACCTCTAAAGGTATTTTGGTCATTTTGACAAAAATAAGAGCATTTCAGTCTATTTTGCCTGAAATAAGGGCAATTTAGCCATTGTCATCGAGATATGGGTGTTTTGGTCATTTTCACCGAGATATGGGAGTTTCGGTCATTTTGACTTATCAAGGGGTTTTTCGGTCACATATGATTTTCAATGGTTTGTAGATGGCAAAAGGGGATAAGGGAAAGGGTATTGACGAGGGTCCGAGCAGTAATAAGGGGAAAGGGAATAAGCAAAAATACCTCGGCTTACGTCGACAAATGTGTATAGGGTACCCCAAAGAAACAAGAGGGTACTACTTCTACAAACCCAATAAAATACAAAGTTTTTGTTGCTCGTAGTGTGGTGTTTTTGGAAAAGAAATTTATTTCCAAAACAACTAGTGTGAGTCCCGTGCATCTCGAAGAAATTCGAGAGCGTACGGAACATCCTGAAGAGATTCATGAACCTGCTATGCCAGATGTAGAAGTACATGAGCCTGAAATGGTCGTAGATGAAAGACCAATCCCTACTGAAATTCCAGATGCTCCAAGGAGGTCTAAAAGGTCTCGTTATGCTCCTATCAGATATGGCTTCCTAGCCACTGAAGGAAATGACTTGATAGTTGTAGATTATGATGATCCAGCAACCTTTCAACAAGTCTTTGCCAGTACCGACTCCGATAAATGGCAGGAAGCCAGGAAAGAGGAGATGAAATCCATGTATGATAACCAAATCTGGAACTTGCTTGATCAAACCCCTTGGATAAAACTCATCGATTGTATGTGGATCTATAAGTTCAAGACCGACATGGAAGTAAAGCCTCAGACCTATAAGGATAGATTGGTTGCAAAAGGTTATCGTCAGATTCAATGTCTGGATTATGATGAAACATTTTCACCATAGCACTTGCTCAAGGGCCCAGATTTCACAACAGATCCAAACATATACGCAGAAAATATCACATTATCAGAGAGTTCGTTGATAATGGTGACGTGGAGATTACATATGTTCCGACTGATGATAATATGGTCGACCCCTTGACGAAGGCTTTACCGCAGCCTAAGCATGAGAGACATGTGAGGTTTATGTGAATATATTGGAACTTAGATTGGAACTAGGGTAAGTGGGAGATTGTTAGAGTTGTGCCCTAGCCCAATGTAAAGTTATCCATATTATGTAATGTTTTATCATCTTTCATAATAAATAAAACGACATTATATTACTAATGTGTTGTAGTAGTGTATTGAATATGATTTGATATGTATCATTATGTGTCATCACTAATAGTAGAACTACAGATCAGATAGAATCATATTTAATGAGTCCCTGGTCAGTTAAGCTTTCTCAGAAGCGACCAGTATGAGGTTAACTCTATATGATCACGCTCTACTGGTCATAGCAAGGTGATGCCAGAGTTAGATCATAGATATCATTCATGAATGATATTGGACGACCCGATAGTGAGTATGTAGCATAGATGCAGTCATGGGCATACTCACATATCGTAGTTTGTCATTGTATCCTTAGACAGAAGAGTTTTTATGGTTACTATGTCAACAATTTTTAAGTTTGACGGTGCCTAATGTTATTTGTAAAAGGATAACTTTAATGACACTGATTGGCTTAGTTATAGATCACATGAGTGAACTTGAAAGACGGCTAAGGGATTTATTCCTCATACTCCGATATGGGAATGATATCTGTTTAGACCACTTGATCAGTATGACTGAAAAAAATTGCATGGCCATGCGGAGGATACTTAGTATCAGGTTTCAGTCATCTCAAATATCGAGAAACAGTGATTGATTAAATAAGGATGACGGTTCTGTGTCTTATGATCAATCAAGGTATCGGGTGATAAAAGGATACTGACATAGACGATAAGAGGTTAAATCTGATCATCAATTATTATGGACGTTAGGTAATCATAATGTCTTGCTAAATGCCACTTATGATGGGCAAAATGGTAATTTTGCGCCAATATGTCAACGGGTCATGAATTCTCTTTTGGATTTAAGTTAAACTGAAGCGAATTAGATGATTTCCGGCCTAGATCTTGAACCAGATGGTTGAGAAAATCAGTCTAAGAAGATTTGGGTTTGTCTAGATAAACCATTTAATTAGACCTTAATGAGTTTAATTAAATGGGTTGCTAGAATGGGCTTTAGGCCCATTTTGACTTATAATAATAATTAATTACAAATATGGGCTCCATTCTATTCGCGCAGTCTTTTGTGAATTTGAGACAGTAGCGGATTCGCACAAAAATAAGGTGCCTAGGCAAGAGGATCGAGAATACCCTTTCACGTTACACGAAAAAATATCAAGACTTACCACCGAAATATGTAAGAATATGAAATTTTTTAATCTTTTTTCATTAATCTATTTTTATTACTAGTATTATCTGTTTTTTTTGCAAAAACTTTTACAAACAAAGTATGAGGAATATTGTGACACTCACCCCGATCAAACCACAAAGATGACTAAGGCAGAGGAGGCCAAGCTGATACGACAAGTTGTGAAGAGGTCCACCCATACGGCAAATGGCACATGCATCGCGACAATTATGTTTGGGGATTTGGCTATTCCGATCTGTTGAAACCCACTCCTAGACAACCACCTGGAACTGTCTCGCAAATAACATTGGATTTGGCACGGGTGCAAGAAGAGTTGCATCAAGAACAGGCCATAAGACTACAAAGCGAGGCTCGGGCGCAAGAGTTTCGAGATCTTGAACGGAGGCAGGCTGAACAATCGCTTATCCGTAAAGCTGAACGGAAACGACGGAGGAAGATCAAGATGCTCGAGCGCGAAGATCTACTTATTGCCCACATGACTGATCCGCAGAATATCCCGAGACCTCCACCGCTCTCATCCTCGGGTTCAGACTGATTATCATACTTTAATGTTTTACACCCTCTATTTAATTTATAATATTTTTATAAATAAAAATATTAAAGCCGCGTATAAGGTATGTACGCATCGCGAATTCGGGCTTCGTTCATTTCACGCACGCAACCCGAATTCACGTTGCGTACACAAAATGTGCGTAGCCCGTGTTCGCGCTGCGTATTGTACGCAGCGCGAGTGTCTTTCCGCTGTGGGTCTTTGGATGTGTTTTTCGCGTTGCGTACAGTACGTAGCCAATCATTTGCACTGCGTATATTGAAGGTTTGGCTGCGTTTTTTTGTACGCATCTCGTCTGTTATTTCTGTGCAGTGTATAGAAATTAACAATGTTTGAATTATGTTAACAATGTTATGTTATTATTTGTTTCAAACATTGTTTTTTTTTTAAAAAAGAGATAATGTTTGAATAAAATAAATTAATTACGTAACATGAAAATTTTCACTGCAATCATCATAAAGTAATTGATTAATAAATACATTCGTACGAAACAGAAGCAATTAATAATAAATTCAGAAAATTAGTGTAAGAGGGTCTTGAAATGGGCCCGTCGAGTTTTGTCAGGACTCCTTCTTGGGCTGTGCGCAATAAGGGCCCACACTCTATCAGCATAGCATAGATATTCAGAGAGAAGGCTTTCTGGTATGGACATACAGCGTGGCAATTATTTAAGGAACCAATCATGAATGAGAAAAAAACAGAACCCATACTTTCACAATTTCACCATTATTCACTTGCTAAATTTGCCTTTATTCACAGCTTGGTATGAAAAACACACTCTATTTGCGCAATTACTATATTTTTAGCTTGGATCGTTTACCTTAAAATAAGTCCATTCAAATATTTTAGGAAAGATATAATATAATATTAAAAAATGATAATACTTCTCTCTCATTTAACTTCTTTAACTAATGCATTTTCTACGTTCATTAAATTGTTTTTTTGAAGGAAAACAAATTATTTAAAAAGTGACAACTAACCCGACATTTAGTCGGACAGCTAAAGTTATAGTTGGTGGGACGGACCCCTCACTATAATCCCAGCTACTGTTAGTTAAAGCGTATTTGACTAGTTCGTGAGCCACTTTATTACAAGACCTACGAGCGAATGTTAATGTAAGATCAACCCCTGGGGCAGAAAGGATACGCCTGCAGTCATGTATAATACCCCAAACATGTTTCTCGTGTGGTTCGCTTGTCGGATACTATCCACCGCGCGAAGACAATCTGATTCGAGTGTTGCTTCATTCAATTTTCTTTTGTCCATGCTATCGCTTCTCTAACGCCTACAACCTCCACCTCTTCGACATGGAGATGTCCTGTAAACCGCTTTGAGATAGCTTCCACAATATGCCCCTCTGAGTCCCACATATTGTGTTGCATTTTTCGTTAATTTCTTTAAAAATTTTGTTTACTTTATGAAAATGACGAAAATATCCATATAATAAAAAAATTATTTTGAACTTACATTTTTATTTTTCTTAAAAAATAAAAAATATATATGCTAGTATTAAAATTTTTTAAATCAATAAAATAAAAAAACAATTTTTAAACATCATTTTTTTATTTTCATATTTTTTTTTTTGTAAAAACTCAATACTTGAATCAATTTTTATAATAAAAAATTAACATAAAAAGATAACGCGAAACTTTTAACATCTTAGGAGTGTAGAAAATATAATCGGCATGTATAAGCGTCTCCTTAGTCAAGGCATGCACAACCTTATTAGCCAACCATTTACGTAAGCTAATACCTTACCAACAGAGTTGCTCAAATCAAATAGGTAACTGAGAAATTGACATAAACCGAATAAAACCGGACCGGGTAAAACTGAAGCCGGAACAAACGGGGGAATAATCGGTTCTAATTTTAAATAACCAAGAGTGAGCCGGTCGGTTCTCAGATTTGAAACTAATAAACCACTGTTAACCGATAGAAACCAAAAATGATTTAACTATAAAATTGTGACATTGTTGTAGTCGTCGATTGATAGAAATGAGCGATCTTCATTCTTCCACGTGGTGCCATCGGCTCTATATAATTTCTCTTCTATTTCTTATCTTACCGTCGCACTCACACCACCGGTTCACCTTAATCTTTTAGGGTTCTTGATTTCCTCTCTCTCTTATCCTCTATTGTTTAACTTTTAAGTTCCAATCTGCTACAGTTCTAGTGATTAGTTTCATGAGCTACACTTAATTCCTCTTCATTTCCATCATCATCACAAGTCTCAGCCATCATCCCTCTCCCTCGTCTCTCTTATCTCTCCCCGCTTCATGAGGTAGAGCGTGACGACCACGAGCCTTTTGCGGAGCGCGTTGAGCCCGGACAATGTCAGAAGGAGCATTATCACCGCCTCCCGCGTCGTGACGTAGGCGAGAGCCACCCATACCACCTTTTGATTTTAGTTGGAAAAAATTGACAGTGTGTAAAAGTTAAATAGTAAATAAACGAAATCTATCCTTTACTTTATTTTAGACAAATGTTAATCATTATTATTTTCTTGTTTTCAAAAGTGGAGAGGTAGAGATATCAAATGTATTCTGAATTTTTTAAACTCGATTTGCATAAATAATTAAATTTAAAAAATACATGATTTGAAAAATTGTTTTACTCAAATGCACATATTTAAACTCGAGCTCGTCTCAAAAAAAGTATTCAAGCTGGAATTTTGAGGCGAGCTAATTCACCAGCTTATCAATCTCAAAAAGTATTCAAACTCAAATTATAGTTAAAAATTAAATACAAATATATATAGTAAATTAAATCTTAAACGAGTCAGCTTACAAGTCTATCGAATCTCAAAAAATTCCAATAAATCGGGTTTGAGCACCCATACTTACTCACGCACATAGAGAGGGTAGTTCGTCTTATGTTAGGGCCGAGATTCGGGAGCCGTTGGTTCTATATAAAAAAGAAGGATTAAGTGAGAATAAAGTATTTTTAAGAGAACGTTGGTACCATTTTCACATCATTTTAATGAATCGACATTACCCTCTGATTGAGGGTAAAATAGTAAATACAGCTTGGAAAGATTAGGAAGGCGTAAAGTAAACCGACCTTGCCTTGCCCTGCCCTTGCTTGGTGAAGTTGAAAAAGAAAAGAAAATAAAAAAATTCGGAACGTGAGAGAGATTTGTGAGTATGGAAGAGGAGAAAGAGAGAGGCGATGGACGGAAGGTGGGTGGGTTGATCGACAGAGCCACCAATTCGACGGAGGCGGAGGTCGACCCTCGCCTTCTCAGAGCCATCAAATCGCTCGTCCGCTCCTCCGATTCCGAGCTCCGTCTCGCCGCCGATACCCTCTTCGATCTCATGAAGCGCCACCACTCTCAGGTCCTCTCTCTCTCTCTCTCTCTATGCCTCTTTCACATTCCCTTTTTTTCTCTGCGTTCGTTTAATCGAATTTCGATAGCCCAGACTCCAATTCAGGGTTTTCTCTTTACTTCTGTTACCTGTTTCTTTGCTCATTTTTGTTTAGGAATTTGTTTTCTTGTGTTTTTGTCACTGATTTTTGCTACAGTATCTTATTTTCTTGTCAAAGAATACGAAGCCAATCGTACGGATGCTATGATAAGTAACTAACTATAAAGAGTTCATGTTTGGTGAATTTTGTTTAAGCCTAATTTATCATTAATAAATTGCCATAGATATCCATTGATTGTAGTCACTTGAGATAAACAATAAGAGAAGAGTTTGGTGAATTTTATGTTTTATAAATTATACTCCCTTCGATCCATAGTAAGTGAAATGTTTGATCTAATGCGAAACTCAAAGGATTAATGGAGCCAACACATTCATGTGTAATAACTAAGTAATACGAGGAATTTGTCAGTGATTCGTGCGTAATTCACCTCCTTAGTAAGGTAATACGCTTAATTTCAAATGGAGGGAGTAATGGAAAATGGAACTTGGACAAACGGTAGGAAACGTGAATGGGGTTGTGAATCAGTGAATAGACTTATATTTCAAGTTGGTTTTATGGTGTGTTTATGGGAATTTTATATGTTACGAATAGCATTTTGATTAGTGAGTCTGTTGTGTTGCGGGAAACATATTTTGTTTACTAGAAGTTGAGTTTGAATTGTCATATGCAGGTTCGCTACCTTGCACTTCTTATAATTGATGAGCTGTTCATGCGATCTAAACTTTTTAGAGCACTCATAGTTGAGAAGTTGGATCAGCTGTTGGCTTTAAGTGTTGGGTTCAGGGGACATTCACCTCTTCCCGCTCCTCCATCTGTCGCTTCTCGTTTGCGTTCTATGGCAATCAAGTTCTTGGAAAAGTGGCATGCTTCATTTGGAATTCATTATCGGCAGCTCAGGTTAGGGTTTGATCACCTTAAAAACACCCTCAGGTTACAGTTCCCTGATATTCAGGGTAATGCTGCCCGGGCTCAAGAGGAGAGAAGGAAGAGAGAGTTGAGGACAAGGGAGATTTTACAGAAAAAGTTAGCAAAACTAAAATCAAAATTTTCGTCAATGAAAGAAGAAATACAGTCAACGGTAGATGAGATAACAGAGTGCTTAGACATTGTTAGTACAGAAGAAGAGATACTGGTTCCCTTAGATGATGAGGATTTTGATGAGTTTCGTTCTCTTGAACTCCGGCAGATCCGACTAGATTCGTTAAAAGAAGGGGAAAAGGTTCATGAGAACACTGATAATAAAGTGGTGTTTGATACGTTAAGGGAACTGTACAAACTTCTAGTGACAAAGCATTTAGCTTCAGTCCAAGAATGGATCTCTGTTCTTGTAAGGGTCGAAGTGACAGACAACAGGTTCAGAGATTCCGCATTGAAGGAGTTTATTGATGTTAAGAATCGTCTCACATCAGTGAAAAAGAAATGTGAGGAATCAGGTTGTTCCCTTGCAAATGCAAAACGCAGGGAAGAAGAGGAAAACTTTTGGGAGGAAGACAAGATTGAATTACATGAGATTGGGACTTCAAATGCTGATCTTTCCAAGGCATCAACTTCAGAAAGTGGGGCAAATGAAACTCAGTGCAGTAAAAAGAAATCTACTGAATACAGTAAAAGGAAGATGGCTAGCACTGACCCTGAGTCCACTTCTCTAAAAAGTAAGCTTTTAGCTGAAGCTCCAGTTGTGAAATGGGGCGCTTACTTGGATAACTGGGGCTCAAATAGGGATGCTTTGGCGAATCAGAGAGGATTGGAGGTCGAAGGGCATTGGGGTAGGGTAGACAATGATGCAGTCATTCCAGCAGAGAAGATAGCTGAGTTGAATGTTCATGCTAGTGTTTATGAAGAGGAGCAAAATGAGATTCAACCATGTCGTGCACCTCTGAGAAAGGGGGGACTTTGCCAGAGAAGAGATTTAAGAGTTTGTCCATTTCACGGGCCCATCGTACCCCGAAATGAAGAAGGAAATCCGATCTATCAGAACTCAACTCCAGGTGAGATGCCTCGGGAATTAGATGCTGGTTTAGTACAGCAGTTGGCAAACGAGGCTATTAAGAATGTCCGTGATAGGGATAAGGAGGAAGTAAAGAAGAGGCAAATTGACCTAAAGTCATTGAAGCGTGCAAAGCTTGCAAAAGTTCGGGAACACAATGCAGCAGTTTTACGGGACGCTGCATTAGCTTCGACCTCTAGATCTGAAGCTGTTTATGCAAATGCTGAGAGACAGTCAGCTGGAAATAAGAAGCAAACACTGGCATCCATGCTGCGTAAGAAAGTAACAAGAAAGGGTAGATTGGCTCAAAAGCTTTTGAATGCTCGGGTGAAAGAAGCTACTGTAAGACAGCTAAGATTGGGTGAGGATACAAATTACAGAGAAGCCTTCCCAAATCAGTGGTAACTGGTAAGTAACGTTTAAGAAGCAACGGAAGCAACGGAGTCGACATGTGCATAACCTTCAGGTGAGGGTGACATACTTCTCTCCTATTACAAGACTAGAACTGGAAGAAATCATTTTAGATTTTTATGGCTGTCTTCTTAAGATTGTTCATTTATTTTATTTACTTTGAGACGTTTCCACTGTCACAGGGAAGTTAGGAAAGATTTTTTTACCAAAGTTTGGAACATTTTGTGAAAAAGGTTGTGCATAAAGAGAAAAATAAATAAATCGTTTGGATTTAATGAGTTAATTATGCTGCCTATATGCTCTTATCATCTGGATAAATGTTCAACTGTGGAATGGTTGCTGTTTTCTGCATAAAGCATGGCAAAGGTTTAAGATGTTTCAATCCCTTTGAAACCGAACATGTAATATTATATTAATAACTTGTTTTACATTGATGTGTATCTTTGTTCAATCCTCTTATTATGTACCCTTCTGTCATGTTTCATCTCCAGAATTTTGCAGAGTTGCTATAAACGTCTTATTTTGATGATGCCATCATTTATGCATTGGCAAGATTTATAATATATTGAGGAAGCCCAGAAATTGACTTTTCAATTCTTGTTCATCACCTAGAAATGAGAATGCAAGAGAAAAGCATAACAAAATAGAAATGGAAGGTTGACCCTTAGATTGGACTTGTGCAAGCCGAGAATGGATGTGCATGAACCTTGAAAGACATCAAAAATCATAGTTTAATAAAGTTGGCAAGTTGGTTGCGTATGTTCTGTTCAAGATTGTCCACCTTTCATGAGTATCTATAAAACCAGATAACGTATAAAAACCAAGATTTTTGGCCATGCCCGATGACCCAGTTTAAAACGGAGGTAAATAGTGATGGATGGTAAATCCTAAAAGTGAATGAAAATTACACTACTTGAGACGTGATTTTCGCTTCACTGTAATGTTGTTCCATCAGCTCATTTTATTACATTTTGCATGAAATATCTGAATTATCCATAAATTCATAAAATTATTTAATTAATTAAAAATAAATATTGATTGAATATACAATTTATAACATGGTAAATGGTCATAAATTTTAGGGATAATGACATGTGGCAACACCCAACCATCACTTTTTAAAATCAGTACCTCAACTTCAAAATTTTCATTTTGGATACATAAAGATTGTTTAAGCGATGGTTAACCCAACTTCTGTTAAATCTAACTTAACTGACTTGTTAAAAAGTCTAAACTGCCCTCTATGGATCTGATTTGGAATAAGATTGGTCTGACCGGTTCGAATTAAATTTATTTAATAACTAATAATTACACTTTTTAATAATTAATAATACTAATATGAATAATTAATTATATTAATAATAATAGATTATTATGAATATAATTAATTAATTATTATTAATATACTAAAACTTTCGAATAATATCTCTCTCATAAGAGCTATGTTTCATATTCATGATATATGAAATCGAAGAGAATTAGAAATGTTACAACTTAAAAAAAAGTTTGTCTATATCATTATTATTATTTATTTATATTATTATTTATCATTTTTAATCTAATCCTTAATATATTTTTTGTAATGATTAATTAATAAATAATTTAATGAAACTTTCGAATAACATAACTCTCTCATACGAGTTTCGTTTCGGGCTGATAGTATATTAAATCAAAGATTATTGGATGATCTTCGATGTGATATATACTATGATCTTGAAACGAAACTCTTATGAGAGAGTAATGTCATTTGAAAGTTTTATTATATTATTTAATTATTAAATAATTACTAAAATATTAATAATTAAATTAAAAATAATAACTAACAATTTAAATAAATAATAATAATATATAAACAAAAACGTTTTTCTTCAAAGTTGTAGATTTTCTTCGATTTGATATATCAAGAGTCTAAAACAGAGATCGTATAAGAGAATTACGTCATTTGAAAATTTTAGTATATTATTCATAATTAATTATATTAATAACAATTATTAAAAAATTAATTAATTAATATTAATATTAATAATATAATTAATGATTATCATTTATTCATATTATTATTAATTATTAAATAAATTTAAATTAAACCAATCAGACCAGTCTTATTTCAACTCAAAACCATTAAGAACATTTTAAATTTTTTAACAGTCCAATTCAGTTAGATTTAACAGAGTTTGGGTTAAATGTCGCTTAAACAATTTTCAGGTACCCGAAATGAAATATTTGAAGTTGGGTACTGATTTTGAAAAATGACATTGTTGGGTGTAGCCACATGTCATTATCCCAAAATGTTATAACAGGGGTATTGTTGTCATTTAAAATTGCTAAATAGTAACTTTTACGTCTATTTTACAGAAGTTGGGATAAATTTATAAATAATAAAGTTCGTAATAGTGAATTTATACATTTCAAAGTAGACCGTAGTAAAATAAAAAGGGATAATTTCGCAAGCACCCTTTAGAATAAGCAGAATCTCACGTAACAACTTATAGAATTATTCTTCTCACATACTTTGACTATTATCTTACTTGAGCATTATCCGTTAACTTCCGTCCATCTCCACCCAAAATTGAGGTTAAAAATACAAAAATACTCTTACTTTTATTTTAATTTTTCAAATGTTGCTACTTTTCTATACCTCGCCATTTATCTCTCTTCTTCCTCAACATTCTATCTTTTTTCTAAAACTCTTCCATTTCTCCACCTCCATCAATGAAGATCTAAATCAAGACCTATCTTTAACAAATTAAGACTAAAAAAATAAAAACTCACATGTCATAAACCCAAAAAACAATAACCCGCATCAAATTTGTGTATGGATTTGATGTGGGTTCTAGTTTTTAGGGGTTTTTGGCACATGAGTTTTGAATTTTTAGTCTTGATTTGTTAAGGAGAGATCTTCATTGATGGAGGTGAAGAAATGAAAGAGTGTAAGAAAAAAAATAGATGGTTGGGGAAGAAGAGAGAAATGGTGAGGTAGGGTATGGTTTGGAAAAATGACAACATTTGAAAATTTAAAACAAAAATAAGGACATTTTTGTCTTTTTAACCTCAATTTTGGATGGAGATGGACGGAAGCTAACGGAACATGCCCAAGTGAGACAATAGCCCACATCAAATTTGTGTATGGATTTGATGTGGGTTCTTGTTTTTAGGGGTTTTTGGCATATGAGTTTTGAATTTTTAGTCTTGATTTGTTAAGGAGAGATTTTCATTGATGGAGGTGAAGAAATGAAAGAGTGTAAGAAAAAAAATAGATGGTTGGGGATAGGGATGGCAAAATAATCCGAACCCGACGGGTACCCGATCAACCCGCCCCGATCAGAATGGGTGAAACCCAAATTTTTGCGGGTTAGGGTCGGGTTCGGGTTTTTTGAACGGGTTTTTGAGCGGGTTCGGGTCGGGTGCGGGTTGACTACTACCCGATCCGGTTTCGACCCGCACCCGTTCGAATTTTAAAAAATAATAATTTATATAGTAATTTTATATAATATAATTTATATTCTCAATCATTTTTTAACAAAAAACGTTAAAGCCTAAATTCTAATCATCCAATCACGCAAAAAACCTAAAATAATATAATATAACATCTATTTATATTATTATTTTTGCCTGTATTGTAAAGAAAAGTTGTTAATTAAGTTCATATTTGAATATCCGGGTCGAGTTTCGGGTTTAGGAGAAAATCCGTACCCGACAGGTTTTTTACGGGTCGGGCACCCGCTCAAATTGGCCGGGTTTCTTGCGGGTCGGGGGTCCGTTGGAAGTGAGCGGGTCCGGGTGCGGGTTGGGCCAAATCCGACCCAAACCCGACCTGTTGCCATCCCTAGTTGGGGAAGAAGAGAGAAATGGTGAGGTGGGGTATGGTGTGGAAAAATGACAACATTTGAAAATTTAAAACAAAAGTAAGGACATTTTTGTCTTTTTAAGCTCAATTTTGGATAGAGATGGACGGAAGCTAACGGAAAATGTCCAAGTGAGACAATAGCCCACATCAAATTTGTGTATGGATTTGATGTGTGTTCATGTTTTTAGGGGTTTTGGCATATGTGTTTTGATTTTTTATTCTTGATTTGTTAAGAAGAGAACTTTATTGATGGAGGTGAAGAAATTGAAGAGTGTAAGAAAAAAAATAGATGGTTGGGGAAGAAGAGAGAAATGGTGAGGTGAGGTGAGTGAGGTGTGGGGTGGAAATATGACAATATTTGAAGTTTAAAACAAAAGTAAGGACATTTTTGTCTTTTTAACCTCAATTTTGGATGGAGATGGACGGAAGTTAACAGAAAATGCTCAAGTGAGACAATAGCTCACATCAAATTTGTGTATGTATTTGATGTGGGTTCTTGTTTTAGGGGTTTTTGACATGAGTTTTGATTTTTTTAGTATTGATTTGTTAAGGAGAGATCTTTATTGATGGAGGTGAAGAAATGGAAGAGTGTAAGAAAAAAAAGGTAGTTGGGGAAGAAGAGAGAAATGGTGAGGTGAGGTGTGGTGTGGAAAAATGACAACATTTGAAAATTCAAAACAAAAGTAATGACATTTTTGTCTTGTTAACCTCAATTTTGGATGAAGATTGATGGAAGCTAACGGAAAATGCCCAAATGAGACAATAGCCAACGTAAGAGGGTGCATGTGAGAAAAATAATTTTAAGAGGTGTTATTTGAGATTCTGTTTATTGTAAAGGGTGCTGGGTGAAATTATCTCAAATAAAAATTGTAGTAATTTTCAATTTTTAGAAATGTAAAATAAAATATATTAATACGAATAAATAATAAATGAGTAAGTTTGTTCAAGCTTTAAAAGTTAATTTATATAGAATACAAAGTGTGACACTTAAAAACATTCTAAACAATCGAATTCACAGTATGTTATAAAATGTGATATTTTTTCTTTACAATTTTAAACTTTTTTAAATAAAGTAAAATATATTTTATTTTATTATTTAAGAAATGAGCCTAGTCATAAAATTGTTCAATCTAAACTTAAAAGAAAGAGTTTGACGTGTAATAACATATTGTTGTAAATTGACAAATAATTTTTTACATATTAAAATTTGTTGTGTTGAACGATTAGGAAGTGGGGTGGCTCGTTATCTTACTCTATTTTTTTGTTTAGATTTAATTGGTTATTGAATGATGGGCATGTCCTCCCCAAATTTCATAATTTAATTAGTTTAGATTTGCTGTTAGGAAGTTGGAGATATTTTCAAAAGATAAGATAATAAAGTTTGACATGTTAACTAAACAATTTTATTTCAAATTTGGTCGCTTTATTATTACAATATATCTAGTGAATCAAAAGTACTTAATTTATTAATTATTTGACTTATTTATTGCCTTAATTAAGATTTATAATTTTTATTTTCTAAATTTTAATATATAAGAATTTGATTTTAATACACTTCATTTGGCTGTTTGTAGTGTACATATGACCTACTAACATAATTTATTCACTCACCAAATAAGATATTGAAATATGTTAAATTTTTGGGGATTAATAATACTATTTTTGTCTTAAATGAAATTGCGGAGCATTCTATTATGATATGAATTAGAATGCCTTCTATTATTGTGTCTGTGGACTTTTCTCTTTTGTTAGTTTATTGAAAATAATATTAACTGAACTTTTCTCTTTTATTAGTCTGTTGAAAATAATATTAATCGCAACACTTCACCAATGCATGTTAGGAATGATATCGGGTTGGGTTTGGCCAAACCTGCACCATTGGTCTCGAACTGTGCCCGACCCGTAAAAGAATCGTTCACCATACACTACCAGAAATTTTGTTAGTAGCCCCTTTGGTAAATCGCAACTACAACAATGTAGTAGCGTTTTAATGCGTCTACAATAACCGAGGCTACAAGTTTGTAGCCGCAAATAACCATATACAAGTGGCTACAACCACTCCAACCACGAAATTTGGTCTAACACGTCTTCTTATATATAACGGCAAAAATTAGTATATCGGGACTGCATTTGTAGTCATGAAATTGTTGATACTAAGATTACAAAATAGTAGTCGCGAGATTAACCAGTAGCTCCAAACCTGGAAATACTACTTCCCTTCACCTCCCGTTCGGAAACCTTATAGTACACTTTCTTGAAGATTTCGATCTCTTTCTCTAAAGAAGCTTGTGTGACTGGAGTGTACGGTTCATGGCTCGATGCATAAGCTTTAAAGCGTCTGGAACAAAAATTTATATAAATATTTCTTTGGTTATAATAAATTTGATATAAGATTTAACCGCATCCCGCCCAAAAATACAAGCAAAATCACACTTCAAGGTACATTCACGCACAATGCGATTTACATTATAAGACATATCCTATCAAATATAAAGAGTCGTCTTAGAATAACCTTGCACGTAGAATTACAATGCTACCAACACACAAACTAGCTATCAGGTCATCTCCAACCCAAGGGGCCCAAAACACTATAATCATAACTCAATGACAATAGAATGTTGAGCACCCATCCCCATCTTATTCCAACTCAAAAGCCCCAAAGCTATCATTACTTGTCACATCAATTTTACTTTTTATTATTTTAATATTAAAATGATTTCATATATATTATTTTATTCATTTGATGTAAATTAAACTTTTAAAATTCATTTGGTGTTATTTTAAAGTGTAAAATTTTTTATTATTTAATTAATAGAAAAATATAAATTCCACCTAATTAATTATTAGAACATTCAAAATTTGCAATATATAAATTAGGGAAAATTCCACTTAGTCACTCCTAAGTTTGACCGAGTTTCACTTAAATCCTCTTAAGTTCAAAATCTACTTGTGGAGTCCCCTAAGTTCGCAAAAGTCTCACTTCACCCATTTTCAGTTAATTTTTTTGAAAATTCTGTTAACTTTTTGTGAAATGACGAAAATACCCTTTCATTAAAAAAATTAAAAATAATAAATAAAAATGATTTTGAACCTTTTGTTTTCTTATTTTTATTTACAAAAATAAAGAATAAAAAAATATTTTAGTATTAATTTTTTTAAGAAAATAAATTTCATAAAAAATTTAAAAATAAAAAAAACGATGTTTAAAAATCATTTAAAATTTTTTTAAAAAAATTTATAAGAAATAATTTTTACTACTAACAGAATTTTATTCTTTATTTTATACAATGAAAATATTATTTAAAAAAGTTCAAAAATCATTTTTATTAATTTATTATAATTTTTCAATAAAAGGGTATTTTCGTCATTTTGCAAAAAAGTTAACAAGATTTTGAAAAAAGTTAACAGAAAAGGGTAAAGTGAAACTTTTTCAAACTTAAGGGACTTCACAAGTTGATTTTGAAGTTAAGGGGAGTTAAGTGAAACTCGGCCAAACTTAAGAGGTGCTAAGTGATATTTTCCCTATAAATTAATTACCCCACCTAATTCTGTTGTTGTCGTGTATTTGAGTTTTGATTTTGTCATGTGTTTAATTTATTAAGTTTAAAATTCTTTATGTTTTTCACTAATTCAATGTTGAATATTAAACTAAAACTAATTAATAAAGGAATATTGAAGTTAAAATTAATTTTGGTGTCTTGGAGATGAGTATTTTGAAATGCGATCATTCCAGCAAGCACCCCCTAAATAGACCAAATCTCACTCAACACCCCTAAAATTTTATGTCACACTAGCACCCCTTAAAATACGCAAAAATCTCAGGTGGGTTTTTCCGTGTGATTCCATCCATATTTGTCAAAAATTGAACTTTAAAAGACAAAAATACCCTTACCTTCATTTTAAATTTTCAAATATTACCCTCTTTCTCATTCTTTCCAACCATCTCTTTATTTTCTCACAAACTCATAGAATCAAAATGGGTATTCAACAAATTTCAATTCTACAAAATGGATTTAACTCTGTGTTTACTAATTTACGTTGCTAATCTCATCTCAACCATGAGACTCACTCATCTCCTCCACCGACCCATCTCTCAACCGTCCTCCAAATTAGTAACATATACAATTAGTGCACACACATCTAAATCCATGTTTGTAGAGTTAGAATTTGTTGGGTACCCATCTGGATGAAGACGAGTTTGTGAGAAAATAAAGAGATGGTTGTAGAAGAAAGGAAGAGAGAGGGGATAACATTTGAAAATTTAAAATAAAAGTAAGGGTATTTTTGTCTTTTTAAATTGATGAATATGGAAGAAATCAAACGGAAAAAACCCAACTGAGATTTTTGCGTATTTTAAGGGAGTGCTAGTGAGACAAATAATTTTAGGGGTGTTAACAGAGATTTTGTATATTTTAAGGGGTGTTTGCTGGAATTATCCCTTTTGAAATTGAAAAGCATTAAATGGTATTGTTTTTTTTGTAACGAAAGGAATTATGAAAATTCAAAAGTCAATATTCAAAAACTTCCCTAATTAAACTCCCATAATTAAGTAAAATATTTCTAAAAGCTATTATAATTATGCTATCCAATAAAAAAAAACTACCATAATTATGCCATTATTTATAAATTAAAAGAATTATTCAGTTTCCTTTACATATTAAAATTAACTTAATTTCTCTTTTTCCCTCCTCTCTCACGCTCCTCACCCAACAAAGCCTATGTGCCTCCTCTTTTCCTCTGCTTCTTGCCTCCGCCCCTCTGTCCAAATCACACGCCGCTGACAACGCATCTCACGACTCCGAGCCAGCGCCGAAGGCAGATCCGTCCTTGGGTTTGTTTTTTTTATTTTTTTTTATTTTTTTGGGTTTTGATTTTTTGATGCTCAAAATCAAACCCAGACGTTGGTGACCTCGCCAACGACGAGTCTGGTTGGCGCCTTGCCGGCGACGAGTCTGGCGGCAAAAGCCAACATCCGCCCTGTTTGTAATTTTATATATTTTTTTAATAAGTTTAGTAATAAAAAAATTGGAAATACAATAATAATAAAATATTATCTCTGATATGGGGACTGCTACAGTGGGCTGCATATTTGGAGACCTACTGTAGCTGAGCCCTAAAATAAAGATGATGTCTTAGAGCATCTCCAACCATGTATCCAAATATGTAAATTTTTGCATATTTGGAGACTATCTTCTCCAACGCAGGTATCCAAATATGCATATTTGCTACAGTGAGTCTTCAAATTTGAATACACACTATTGCAATCTCCAAAAGTGATTAAATGGGTGTTAAGTGAAATGCTATTATTTTTTTTATTTATGAGTGTAATAAATGGGTATCTAAATTTATTTTTATTCATGAGTGTAATTTATGTGTATTTTTTTAAAAGAAATTAATTAATCTATTTAATTTGATTGTAAATTGAATATATAAAAATTATTGTATTATAACTTCATTTGTAATTTATTTTGCAAAATATACTTTTCATCAGAATCGACGACAAACAATGATTTTAAATAAAAATTCGACAACAAATATAGATTTTCAATTACAATAATAAATAAACGAACACAATTATTTTTCTTATTCACTAAGAAGATCGAAATATTGACTAAAATTACTCGCTGGGACGAGTTTACTAACTCGTAGAATTAATTTTGTTTTATTCGATGTGTTATTTTTAATATTTTATTATATAAAATTTTGATTATTATATGACATTTATTTTTAGTAAATTAATGTATATATTTAAATAATTTATTAGAATTAAAATTATATAAATATAATATGTAAAATTATTAAATAATAAAAGTAATATTTGATGTGACGTATAGAGATAATTTTGGAGATTGGGTTGGAGAGAAATAGATATAGAGACTCAATCATTGGGTAATAATTTTTGGATATATGAATATAGCATTGGAGATGGCCTTAAGGATACGGGGATTTGTTGAAAAGTATTGGGTCCCCAAAATGGGGTTTCGGAGTCTGGTTAGAGATGCTTTCAACTATTTAAGTTTAGAAGAGATTGAATCAACACATTTTTTAATATAAATATAACACTTGACACGAGTAACATCAGTTAGGCATGTTTACTAAATCAAGATGAACAACCCCGAGTATGCTCATCACAATCAAGATCAACAAACATGAGTATACTAAAAAATAACCAAATCATGCAATTTTTAAAGTCTCAAACTTCCTACAAAATAACCTCATGTTTACATAAAATTAAAGTACACGACTACAAATGAAATAAAGAATGTACCTAAGATTTATATGCTCACAAACGCGAAGCCAAAGTAAAGTATTGAGGAGTGGTAAGACCTCTTTATCTTTCCCCATCTTTTTCTCACGGTCTTCAAACGTTATAGGCTTGGAAGGAAAATCGTCTCAATGATTATTAAGGCCTAAAGCAAACAAATTAAATTCGGCCTTTTATTTTTAATAAAAATAAAGATAATGCTTCAATAATTTTATTAACTAGAAAAAAGTTACACTTAAAGGGGGGACGTAATATCTTACTCATTTAATTAAGTATATAATACACAAACGACAACACATACATTAAAACTACATTATGAAGTTTCCATTTTCAGTGGCCAATCTTGCTTGTATGGTTGCATATAGATAACTTCTCAACTTCTCCATAAACCTAAAAATTTAAAACATAACCATCGGTGGTTTATAAAAAATTTATTCTCCTAGCCTTCATAAAAGAAAAATCTTTAATTAATGTTTCACGATCAATTTCCTTAAACATGTCATTCACAATAAATAACATGACCAATCCATTCAACTTTTGTTGCGACATTGTTGATTTCAAGTAATTCTTTATTAATTTGTGTTTTGAAAATTTTCTCTCTACAGATGCAACAGTTACAGAAATACTTGACATCACTCTGTATGCAATATATGCATTTGGAAACGAAAATGAGTTTATTGATATAGTTAAGTATATCAATTGAAGTATTATTTTCAACCGGTATACATTCTCTCAAAACTCTTATTTTCATAAACAAATCAGAGCTGTCAATATCTGAACAATCATTGTGTTGCAAAACTTTTTCAAGATTGAGGCACTATTCTTTTAAAAAAAAATTATCCAGGGAATTTAACTTTTGAAAAGTAAATAAGAACTCAAAATTGTTTTCATAAACTTTGAATTAATCAAATCGGCTTTTAAGGGATGAAATTGCATGATCTACTATATATTAAGAATTAATAACTTCTAAACAATTCTCGAGGGGATTTCAAAGTTTCATTCTCAGTATTTTCATTGAATCGTTTATTTCTACGAATTATTCGCTTCTCACGAAAATTGACATCCATTCATCTCAATATCAATTTCTTTAGCAGATATCATGACATTTTCAAACTCATTTTCCCCATATGATTCAAAAAATGAATAAGGCATTGCGATTGTTTTATGGCAGCATCAATGCACATATCTTTTAATTGTAAATTCTTGCTTACTATGTTAACAGAAAGCAAAATATCATGCCAAATATTCATTCCTAACAGAAACTCGAAATTCCCAACCTCGTATATTGCTAAGCATTTGTCTCACTTTTAACTTTGTGATCTTCAGTAACATCGGATAATGTCAACAATGCATCTCTTAATTGAGGAGCTTGAACTATTACCGCTTTAACGCTTTCAATGCGACTTTCCCAACATGTTGGAGACAAAGACTTAAGAGTAAAACTTATGATCTTTCAAAAAAATTCATCTCTTCGTAGATAATGAAAATAGGGAGTATATGCGTTGCAACACTCCAAAAAATGAAGTAGCTTTAACACAATAATTGACCATGACACATATAATTAGATTTAGACTGTGACAACCACAATTAAAGTAAAATGCTCTATGATTAATATCAAAAAATCTCTTTTGAACTCCTTGATGTTTTCCTTTCATATTAGACTCATTATCATACCATTGTTCTCTTCAGTCATCAAAATTCAATCCGATGTGTTTCATTTCGTCGACAATAGTATAAAACAGTCATAACTAGTTGTATCACCTACTTCAAAAAATCCTAAAAGTACTCCATTACTTTCACATGGTTTGTTGAAAGATCAAGACATCTTCCTACGATAATCATTTGTTCCTTATGACTTATGTCAGGAGTGCAATCAATTATAACTGAAAAATATTTAGCATCCTTGGCAATTTGAATTTTTTTCTTTTAATGTCACTTGCTAATAAATTTATCAGCTCGTTTTGAATATTATGCCCAAAATAATGATTATGAATATTATTATCTTTTATTCTATGAATACGCTCCTGCATCACAGGATCAAACTTTGTTATCATATAAACTAAACTTAGAAAGTTACCATTCTTTTCTTCATAAATTATCTCATTTTCCCGGGAAAAGCTAAATTGTTATTTTCAAGAGTTTTGACAACATCAACGATTCTTACTAGAACATTCTTCCAATGTTCCTTATCTTTATTTATTCGATCTTGTATATGCTTGTCAATTGTTCTATTTTTTTTTCTTATCTTGCCTCCAAATTTATCCATGCATTCATATTAGAAATATACTCATTACTTACCTCATGCTTATTTAGTTTGGAGTAAAGATTTCTCCAATCGTTAGTACCTTCATCTGCCAACCTGCTAATACGTGGAGCATTATTAAATAATTAACAACAAAAGCAAAATACTATATCCAAATCCTTAGAGTAAACTAACAACTTCCTTTCATATTTTTCTCTTTTCATTAACTTTTGAATGTCAAATGACGGAGAAAAATGTCTAGAAATTTAATCATTTGAAAAATCTATATCACATATTTTAATAAGACCCTTTTCTACTAACAAGTCTCTCAAAACCATTGTTCATAGTTTTTCAATTGACTAGGATCATAAATAAAAGCATTCATTAAATCTTGAACATAAGTATAATGAGCAATAAGAGTATTTTCGATACATAATACTTCTTGATCTAATGAACAATCGCCAATATAATCTACTTTGTCCTTGATTGTAGTTATTATAAAGGGGTTATTACATATCAGTACACTTGCCGAAACTTCGTTCTCGGATCAGTCACCCAAGTTTGAAAAGAAAATTTCTTGGTCCCCGAAGCTTAAAAAGTTAACATTTTGGTTCAAATTCAGTTAAATCTAACAACAATACAGTTTATATTTTTTCAATACTCAAAATACCCCTGTTATAATTTATGTAGGTATAATTATTTATAGATATAAAGTTACCATCGTAACCCTCAATTGCATAACAAATTCAATTGACCAAAGTTTTAAGGGTATAATTGGTTTTTCAAATAAACAAAATAACAAAAAAATAAAAAATAACACGAAAACAAAATTCTAATTTTAAATTTAAGAAATATTAAAATAATTAACTTAGTTTTAAATTAAAATTCTGATTCTGATTGTAGTCGTTCTCGCGAACTTAGATCCAGCGAGCATGCGCCCGAACTCGTCGTCGTCGAGCTTGCCGACGAAGGCGGAGCACCCATCGAGCCTCACAACGGCGATGGCTACGTTGGCCAGAGCGCCGCTGCAGGCCTTGAGGAAGACGCCGGAGACGAGCAATTCCAACGATAATAATACCCTCATGGACTACAGCGACGGAATCACCTCCAACCAGGGTGCCAAGACCACCCTCGCTTTCGTCACCCTGTGCGTGTACAGATATGAGGTTTCGTAAAAATTATGAATTAAAATTTATACTTAAGTGTTAACTTTTAAAACTTGAGGTACCGAGAAACTTTTTAAAAACTTGGGTGATTGATCCTGAAATGAGGTTTCGTCGGGTGTACATATATGTAATTACCCCTATTATAAACTTATCCAATGCTCCCTTTTGTGATTACTGAAGCTTCCATTTTTTTCAAGTTTGGTGTAACCAGATTTTTGCTTCTTACTTGACATTAGCAATGAACTATCTATATGAATATATGATAGTTTCACACAATACATGCTAGAATGATAGAACCTGCAAAAATAGCAATTGTTTTGTAAAACCCGAGATCTCCAATAAGTAATGTGTAGATAAAAAATCAAAGAATAAACAAAGTTTAAAATATCATAAATCAATGAGAATATTAACATTCTAAAAATAAAAATCACTAAGAAATAAGTACAACAAATAAATAAAAATCAGTCAAAAATTGAAACAAATCAATGGCTAAAACAAAATCAGAATATTAACATTCTCAAAAAGAGTTCTAGAAAATATGTTAAATAAAAACTGAAATAAAACCAATGACAATCCTAAACTTCTCGATAAAATAATTAAAACAAATAAAATTTGAATAATCATAAATCAATGAGAATATTAACATTCTAAAATTAAAAATTACTACGAAATAAGTACAACAAATAAGTGAAAATTAGATAAAAACTTAAACAAAATTAGAATATTAACACAATTAATTTTTAGAAAATATAATAAGAACTTAAAAAAAAATTGATTTAAAAATCAATCATCACAAACTTGATTTAAAAAAAAAGTATAGCAAAATGAGATTGCCAAAATAATTCAAATAAAATGAATCTAAATTTTGCTTACAAGTTTAACCCAATTTAACGAATATCAGAAACAATTATTAAGTTTTTAAACATCATTTAATTTTATTTGTTTGAATTACTTCTACAATTATTTCATAAAAATTATGAATTAAAATTTTTATTACCTTAACACTCATAATTTGAGCAAAATTATGAACATTCAAACATGCTTTTATGAATTATAAACATCAGATAGTATTTATGAACATAATTTGAGAAATTTTGTTAACATTCAAGCAAAATAATGAATTTGAATTCGATAATTTACTTACCTCAAGACTCAAATACCAAACCAATATTCGTTGTTGTAGATTCGGGCCGACCCTTGAAAGAACAGGTTCGATTCAAAAAAAAAAATTAGATAGGTAGTGGAGCAGATTTTAGATGAGTACAAGAAAATAGGTACAGTGAAAATTTGCTGAATTCAATATCGAATTGAAGCATTTATAGAGCAAGAAGATTCACAGCAACAACTCAATTCATTTTTTACCGTTTGAATGAGAAAATTGATGGCCCCAACGACGATTCATCTTCAATCTAGCCATCTAGAAGGAGTGAAGAAGAAATTATGAAAGAGACAATTAGAGAATAGAATGGTCGCACACAGAAAGAGAGGAAAGAGATTCGGCGGCAACGTTGTCATTATTCCAATTTAGCAAAAATCTATGTCAACTAGGTTTTTGGGCCTTTACTATTTTAAATCGGGCATAATTTTATATAGGTACAAGTGCCTTTTCTGGGCCTACAACAAAATACTTTTGTTTTACAATAAGGCCGGCCCTGCCCGGAAGTTTGGTTCAACTTATTTTTTGATGTACGGAGGTCAAACATATCCTTGCAAAGTTGTTGTAATATAAATTTCAATTCGAAAAAACTTAGTATACATCAATAATAAAATATAATATGAATTTGCGAAACTAAAACTTACTTTATGCGTCGGGTCGTCTTTCATGGATCGTGGCATCCCAACCCACCCTATTCTCTCGTACTTTACCCAATAATGCTTATGATGCAATTTTTTTTGGTTTTACAAGTCTCTGCAACTTTGTCGCCAATCCATTTTTCCAATTTTTTCGTATCTTTAATGTCTAAAATACGATGACAACCAATTAAAATGAATTATTAAGTAACTTACCAAATAAAGTTGATAAAAAAAATATTATCAATTAAAATGAACTGAAAAGTAAATTATTAAGCAACTTACCAATTAAAATGAAAGAGTTAAGTAAATTACTGTAAATTTTTTCTAGTAGACAGGATCTCTCCTCCGGTTAGGGATCCCAAAATATGTTTGCAAGCAATGACACATATGAGAAAACTAACGATCCAATAAGAAGAATCAATTGAGTGGTATTGAAATTTTTTTTATTAGGAGAGGCATGTTCTCCGTCCACCAACTTTATAATGAACTAGTGTGGGGCCCGCGCGATGCGCGTGCTACCCGTAAAAGTTTGGTGAAGTATAAATACAAACAAAGTTCTCATTTTTTTTCTAAATATTTGTAATTTAAAATATTATTATTCACAATTATGTGTACGACATTGTATAGTGTACGATATTATATAGTATGATTTTTAAATATTGTTTTCGTTCTAAAGTAGATATAATTTTATTGACATAATAGTTTATCAATAACATATAACAATTGTTTAACGTATTGGGATGAAACACAAGAAATTTTCGTACCAACACAAATGATACACGTATCTTTGCCTCAACCATTTTGCAATACACCAAATATACTTCAAACATATGAAACATTTTTCTGTTGAAATTAAATTATCCCTCTTCTTTGTAAGTGAACTTATGACTGATTTTTATGATACTTACACCATCTAAAAATTTCAATTATAGTTTTAAATTGCAAATTATTAAAAATTAACATATATTTTAATCTCTATACTTTATATAATATAATCACATCATTAGGTATCAATAAAGCACTATCTTGTATATAAAATGTTGCATAATAAAATAAAATATTATTTGTTATATAATACAAAGAATTACCATAGGCAGATTAGTTACTTATAAACATTATGATAAGTATTTACAAGTATCTTATTTTCGGAAAATAAGCAAACCATTTGACACAAGTAAAGTGTGTTGTTTTGAGGGTGTAAGCCATTTGTAAGTTTTTTGAGGGGATACACACAAAGATGAGGCAGTACAAAGAAATATAGGAAATAGAATAATGTCACGCCCCGAATAATTTACTCCAAATATTCGCGGTACGTGCGGCACTTAGTCACGTGTGCAACTCGTATGCTCGTGCTAAGTCAGCCTGACTCTCGCTATCTCAATAGCAAGACCCGTGTGCGAAAGCTAGAACTTGAACCAAGATGGAAATAGGGTGGGAAAATTCCCAAAACGTTTATGTATATACTTGAAGAGAGAGTTACAAAAGCTTTACAATACTTAGAGGAAGTCTTGGATGATCTACAAATACACATATCTATCCTATTTATACTTGAACCAACCCCTAATGGATGGTCAAGATTTACCCAAATGGATGGCTCGGATTAATTCTCTAGATCCATCCTTAGAAATATCATAGATATTTATAATTTCATGTATATTCTAGAGTATTCCTTGGAAATCTCCATGATATTATCGTGGAGGTTTCTAGTCTTGGGCACTTCTCTAATATTCTAGAAAGTTCTGCCCATGACATTAAAATTGGGCCATTTAGTCTAATTAGGCCGCAAGGCCCAATAGGATCGGGCCGTCCGGCTAGCCCAACACGCATCCGTGTCCACGGATATGCCCAAAACCATTCGGGCCCATCTCGATGACATCCGTGGCGACCATCCTCGGTCGAGAACATGTACAGATGTGGGCCCATTCTTCTGGTTCGTGACAATAAGCCTAGAAAGGAAGTAGTTTGAAATTATAATAACCTCTTTTTGGAACATTTGCTTTTCGATGGGCATGACATTGAGTATTGAGTTTTTGCTTAAGGTCTTTATACGTATAGGTCCTTAAGTTGCTTGAGTTCCATTTAATGACATTATAAGGCAACTCTATCTTCCTCACAGTAATTGGTTTCAGAAATAAATATTAACAATGAAAACTATTTTGTCTTCGAGAGAACACTCAAAATAATTTTAGACTTGCACTTCAAGTGGGAAAGTCATTGGACTTAATCTCAGTACGAGGGATGAGACACATTTTCATGTATTTTGGGAAATGTATGTTTTTTTCAGAAAAAACAATGACAACTATTCTTTTATTTTTTGAATAAGTTTTTAATCAAATTTAAGAAAATAAATAAAATTGTTTTGTGATTCAAGAATTGAATCAAATCGGCTCAGATTCTTTCAATCCAATTAAAGAAAAAAAATTGTGATTAAAGGATTGAATCAAATCGGCTCAGAGTTATACAAGATTTGTTTATGTGGTTCTAACTTTTAGTGAACTATAGGTAATTGGCTTATCAATTATAACCAATCATAATCACAAGTGATTGTGCGAATACAATCATACCAAACCGTTCAAACTTTGATTTTTATTTTAGGCCCGATTTAGGGACGAAATTAGGATTGAAAAATTAACTTTTGGACTAAACAACTTTATATCATACAATGCAATAATAAATTATAAAATATAGTTATAAGCATAAATTTGAAATCGAAAATTATACAATCCAATTAAAACTTAAAGTTTAGAAAAATTAAGAATATACAACCCAAATAATAAATTATAACCCAATTGGTTTGTTTCTTATTCGGTTATACAACCCAATAAAATTTATATAGCCCGATTGGTTTAGTTTTTATTTGATTATATAAACGAAATATGAACCACAATCATGTGATTTTCCGTAATTAGAATCAAACTACAATTATTATTTACAATTTTAGATTTTTTATTTCAATTTTAGACCAGTTCTTGTTTGAATATAAGCCTAAATAAACAATCCCTACAAATGACTATATCCAATTGGCCTATTGATAGCATATTGTCCCAAAGAAATTTTTAAAAATCATTTTTAATCACACATTTTCTAATGCAATATTGTAGTAAAACTACAATAATGTGATTTCTTATTTCGTAGTGTAGTCAAAATTGAAGTCAGAGTTCGAATCATGGACTTATGAGGCTTGATTTGAATTAAGCCCACATAATATCATAACTGTCCTAACATCATGATATTAGACAAGGCCCAAATGGAAGCCCAATGTTGAGAGTTAACTCAAACTCGCTCGTCCGAGTCTCTTCACTACGAATGGGAGGATCCACAACTGATAATACAAAACGATCCAATTCATTTGGTTTTGACATTCGAAGAGAGAGCCACGTGAGAGATATTGTTTAGCTGACTTCTTAAGAGCCGAAGTCAGTGAAGTTGAGAGATACAACGAAGTCGTCAGTTAATTTTCCTTGATTTTCTCAAGAAAATCTAACATCAATTTGTATCGCTTTACGATTCCATGTATGAATTCATCACGATTTCCTCCATTCGATTTTGATTTGTATAGTTAGGTTATTGTTTGCAGTGTTTTTTTGTTGAAATAGAGGCCCATGCGTACACGAGCGTGAAAAGAAAATAAACTACACGCGTACATGAAGCATGAGAGGGAAAAGTTGTGTGAATCCCACGTTGAAAAGAAGTGAAATAAATTGGTTGTATATAAAGGAAATGATCAAACCCAAATAATAGCTTGAGCTTTTAGTTGTGGAGTCCGGCCCAATATGTACAACCTAGATTTACATGGTATCAGAGCGGGCTGATTTGGGCTTGTGTTGGTGGGTTCCCCGTGTCCACTCCCCCTCCGACCCATATGCAGAATTCCAGTCCTGCTATGGCCCACGTGTAGACAAGGCTACCCGTGATGGGAAGTGTTGAAGTAGAGGATCATGTGTACACGAGCGTGAAAGGGAAATAAGCCCCACACGTACATGAAGCATGAGAGGGAAAAGTTGTGTGAATCCCACATTGAAAATAAGTTAAATAAATTGGTTGTGTATAAAGGAAATGGTCAAACCCAACTAATAGCTTGAGCTTTTAGTTGTGGAGTCCGGCCCAATATGTACAACTCAATTTTACACGTTTGCTCGTGATTTTGTGATCCCTTACTTATTTGTATAGAATTGACTTGGGTTTAATCTCTCCCTCTCCCACTCTCTTCCTCCATTCCCTCGAAAATGAGATATAAGTTTATTGTGAGAGAGATCTTCGTCACCAAATATATAAGAATTATATACTATATATGAAATTCATTGAAGATTATCATTATATTATAAACACTTTAAACCACTACCATTATAACCGATGCATTTAGTCACATGACAATATCTTGAATATAAAAGACACAAGAAATAAATAAAAACGACTAAGTCAAGACATTAATGTATTTCATATAAACAACTATAAGACTACCATGAATATGACACTTGGTTGTTCCCTAATGAAGTTTATTTTATCACAAACCTATTTCAATCATTCAACAAGATTTACAATTTTTAAAAGATCATCAGTTTTTCCAGTATAAATCCTGACGCGAAATAACTCGAGAGTTTCTAACAAGTAGTTGAATATGCAAACCATTTTTACAATGTTTATACAATAGTATACTTGTCTTTTCTAAGAAAATATGCATTATATAAATAGTGATAAAACAAATTCGTAAACATAAAGTATAGGAAGTAGGGCAAATATTAATAGGATTTTCAGCAATCAACATACTCACAAAAGCTAAGTTTAGAACAATCTTCTCTAATCATAAAACTCGCTTATAAATTAACATTACCGACCTCACTTGTGATCACTGATAAGATGGCTATCGTCTTACATTATGCAATGACTCTTGCGTTCGAGATGTTTGTGAGCACTCTCAAAAGGCTTAGAATTATGATGACATCCACACATTAATGGACTCGGTACTTAAATCTGCAACAAAACTTTGATATTTTAATTTTTGATTTTTTTCACAATCTTAAATCAATGAATTAGGCTTGCAGCTCCAATATTTCAAGATAAAAATGAAAAACAAAGAAGAAAACATATTTGAGTAAATGCTTTCCCGTTTTTAACAGTTCTAATTTAGTGGAAAAAAATAGAGAAATTGGTGATTCAGCCAAATTTTTTTCCTTCTTTCAGCTTGCCAAGAGTTTCCATGCTTGCTCATTCTATTTTCCACCATTTAATTACTATAATAAATTTATTGAATTTGTCATTTAGAAACATGGGCTTCATAATCACCTTTCAGGTGTAGCAAATAAAGAAGTGAGCATTTGGAGGTACGAAAATGTTTTTGTTTGCTGGAATTGAGTGCAGGTAGTAGTTGTTAGGAAGATCTTTTTAGATCACTTAGTAAGTGAACTACTATTTCATATTTTAAATCCACAACCACCCAAAATTGATTTCCCTTATAGCCTTGTGGGTGAGGCTTGAACTCATAACTGTTTTTAAAAGCAAAATTTTATCAAAACAATATGAATGTAATTTTATAAAATATTAAAAGAACAAATGTGAATAACAGGAATACAACAATCATAGAGGGAAAGAGACAAGAACTTGAAAGAATTTTTCCTATGATCATCTTCTTTTAAAAAGAAAAAGTACCTTTGTATCACCACTACACAAAATTAAGTAAGTATAATAGGTTAACGTTCTTATCGCGAGTCAAAATACACTAAATTCGGAAAAACTAATATCTAATTTTAATCATAACACTTCATCTTCTTTTGAAGAAGAAAAAGTACCTATGTATCACCATGATACAATATTAAGTAGAACACTAAACCCATTTAGTTGATAATTCTATCCAATTAAAAATATATACATTTTCTTTTAAAAAAGATTGCTTCTCCTCAACTTTATTTTCAGAATTAGTAATTCTCCATCACCTTTTCAGAAATTAATCAGTTATTATATTGTGAATAAATTTCAGAAAGTTAAATAATTAGTCAAAAAGACCACAAACCTTCAGTAGTTCTTGTTTTCTGGTACTTTTAATGAATCACATGCTTATGCAAATCTTCAAACTTCCCCATAAACAAAACAAAGGAAAGCCACATATTAAAACAAAGTTAACACAGTAAAAACACAAGATAAACGAAAAAATGATCGTGCAAACACAACCAATAATTCAATCACAAGGAAATTTCAAAATCAAACCCAAAAAATAAGTGATCGAGCCAAAAGAAAGTACTCTAATATATTTCTTGTAGGACTGGGAATAGTAACTCTCGACGTTACCATTGATTACTTGGCTAGTATACAAAATCAGGATTAGACTGCACATCAATGATTGTGCAGGAAGTACGTTTGCATGTTGAAATTTTGTGTTGATATCATGTTAGGAATTGTGAAACAATTGTTTTTTTTACCATACAAGGAACTGTGAAACAGTTAGATTTCTGTATTTAAAAATAGTTTTAGTATCATAACTGTTTTTCAGATAAAAATTTGTTACCATAATTAAAGTTTCAATATACAAACAGTTTTTTTAATTAAAAATAGTTTTTAGTGCCATAACTGTTTTTCAATCATAAAAATTTGTCATCAAAATATTTTTATGGGTCTTTTGTTATTATACAAGTGCTTTTAATTTATTTTAAAACTTTTTTTATGATGAGAAAAAGAAGAATCTGTCAACGATAGCGGCAATATATATGAGCAAAGTTAATGTTTATTAATTACTTTATTTGTGTATTACGATAATAGGAAATCATATATACACATGTATCCCATCATTATCTCCGAATTTGGGACATTACCATCATCAAGTCTAATGTTGCAATCAAATTGGGTAAGATTTAAGGAATTTTAAAAGAATACATTATGACTAATGATAATAAATAAGCTATAGTTTTACATGATAAAATGAAACAAGACATTACAAAACTTACAGATTCTTAAGCGAATTCAAAATATCTAAGGGTTTCGGAATTCAAGCTCTTAATTTATAAACTCGAGTTTTGATCCTTGAGCTTTTTCTGATAGCTCTTTGAGACATAACTCACATTTTTTGTCTCTTGGAGCCCCCCATTTGAACCTCAGAATTATAGACTATTGCTTCATCACTCGGATCCTCCATTTCCTGCACTTAAGAAGGAGAACTCAGATTCTCCAGTTTCTGATTCAATGCTTCAATTTGGGCGACCCAGCTTCGCCCCATACTTGAGGAGTACACATAATTTACATGAGACGTTGATATGAACTCGTTGTCTCTAAGTTGGTACTTTGGTTTGCCCACGTGTTGGTAGTTCGATAGAGTTCTGATCTTAATTTGCTAGCCCATTGGTGGTACAATGCTAGGGATGTCCTCATCAAACGTCTTCTTATTCGCATCCCTTTCATTGTGCCACATTGCACTGTTTGCTGAGATTTCTTCCAATAGGGCATAACACTTCGTGGGTGTTCTCTTGGAGAAAGATCCTCCCGCAGCTACATCCAGGGTTGCCCGAACTTAGTTAGTAAGTTTGAAAAAGAAGTGTTGCAGTTGCATACAAAGATGAATGTCGTGATGTGGGCAGTTCGTCACTGATTCTTTGAATCTGCCCCACGTATGATGAAACCTCAAAACTGATGGTGAAAACAGAGTACATGGGGTGGGAAGGTTGAGCTCCAACTATTTTTAATGTAGCTCCATTTAGAAAATAAAGAAAAAGGAATTCAACTGAAACTTGTGCCTCACCTCGCGTCCCCACAAAGAGAGTTTTTCTTGGCTCACAACACGCAAAGCCATCCCAACAAAAGCTTTCCTCATGTTCGTAGGAGTACCCAGCCACTGGCCTAAGTCTTTCTGCACCGGAATTGTTGAGGACCCAAACCACTTGCTGATTCATTGAGTTGGCTCATCTAGTCCCCTTTTTAGCTTCCACGCTTTAGCAGTGCCTGAAACAAGACCGAAGCTCATCCAAACAATGGATGCTCTGTGCTCGCTGACGATTTGGAACATATGGCTGGCAAGGTACGATTTAGTCTTGAACAAAAAAATCGTTTCTCTTGAAGTCATCATCATCAAAATCACCTCCCAAGCTGCTGAGCCTCTTATATCTTAATTTTCTCTTCTAGCTTGTATTGCAAGTTTCACTTCATTTTGTATTTTCCCTAACTTTTCTCTCCCTTCTCGAATTAATTGTCAAAATTTGCTATAGATATAATTAAGGAGTAGAAGTGCTACATCTAAATAATGAAAACAAAGACTATAAAACTCAAACTCATCAACATCATTCCATAAAAAAATCCTCATACATATAGAGTGTCGAATTGCCCACGTGTATATGAGAATACACGTTAAAGTATGGATAAAGAATGAGAAAAAATAACTATAAGTTAAGTCACATAAACTCAAATCTGCGCCTGTAGTACCACGTCAGTCCTATACGAACGGCTTAGCCTCCTTCAGGAACTCCTCTGCAAGGAAGTACCACTGTGGTAGTTCCATCCCCAACCTGCAGCAAATAATGTCGATTGTGAAGCCTTTCTAGAGCACGTGATAAGTAATGATGTTCCATACACAAACAGACCCTGTTCTTATAATAAAATGGCAAAATTATACAATGTACCACAAAACAGAATAAGTGAGGACTCAAATGCAATAGATCTGCATCTGGAGTATATATTCTAGTTGTATGATGATTAAGATTGTCATCTAATAATTACATAACATTTTGTAGTTCATATCAGGTAGGGATGCATTCCCTTTAGTTAGAGAAATTTCAACACCAGTCAAAAAGAACAATAGAAATTCAGTTTGCTCATGAACATAGAAACAACCATTTTATTGGGTTTTCAGATGTTAAAGCAACAATGATACTCAGATTTTCTATTAACAGTTAGCAAAATGGGCTGACAGTCTCTACACAGGTAAACCTAATAGAACAATGTATATGACATAAACTTTTTTTCCTACACATTTAGAGCAACCAAACAAATGTTCTAAACCTATTTTTAACCAGAAATGACCCAAACACAATGAAATATGGCTCTAGTCAACCAGAAATGAACACATCCTATACTATACGAATCACATAATCTCAATTTCACGAAACAACGAAGTATCTCAGTGTCCTGTGACTTGGCGTTGCCAACCAAGATTTTATTGGGGGGCCGACGATATCGAGGAGCTTCATGATGGTGGCGACGTTGTTGGAGATGGTGACAGAGCCTTTATCGTCGTGGATCAACTTGTGCATCCCAGTGGGACCCAATCAAGTTAGGAACAAAATATACTTAAATTTAGTGATTACAAAACCTTTCAATCAAACTAAAACAAATACACATCCCGACATCAATATCAATAAGCATTATCTTACTCGTTACTCAGAGAACACAAATTTCTTTTTAAGAGAATCCACAAATCACAATCAACTGAACAAAACAGTAATAATGAAATTGAAAGACATAAAAACTCACAATTCGACACGAGATGACCCAAACGGACGCTTAAATTGAGCCCATCGTAGAACCCCACCATTAACCACAATAAATTACATATTGTAATTAAAAAATAATGTCCTATGGTTAATATAGGGATCTGGATAGCTACAATTTATGCCTCAAAACTAACAAGATTCCATCACATGGAAACATTGGATCAGCATCTACAAGACTAAAACCATAACCTTAGCTGCATTACTACATGTAATAGCATGTGCAGTATATTTGTGTTCTTTTACAAGCACAACAAGGGTTCTACTTCGGTTATTACCTCGAATCGTTTGGGTTATGTCCTTTTCTCTAAGATGTACCAATCAACAAAAAACCTAAATTCCATTTACTAAAAGATCCCAGAATGCCCGTTCATTACTGTCACCAAGAAACTCAAGGGTTCATGTGATTTACTCATTAGTCATGCCTCCAAGTTTGGCAATGAAAAGAGGAACTGTGGTGACCAGAGAGAAGCCGAAGCCGCCACAGTCGACCTTGCATTGCGTACGTCGATATCCCCTTCAACTCAAGCGCTTCTCCGTTCAGACTTCAAAGTCACCGTCCCGCTCAAGCTCCCCTTCGTACACCGATTCGCCAGAGAACCCTCCGATTTGACACTTGTTTGAGAGGATCGATTTCATTGACAGAGTTGCAGAGAAAGCCATCGGATTTCACGACAAGCAAGATCTGGCGTCAACTTGTTTGTTGTCTCACAGTAGAACTCAAAATTGGAGGCACGGACTTTATAAGACAAAAACCAGAAGGTCCGACGTTAGACACTTCAACAACCTGATCCTCACAACACAAAACAATTAGAATAAAATTATCATTAATATGTCTCCTAAATTGGAAATCAAGTAATGGAGACCTCCAAAGTACCCATTGTTGCTTGTTCCAAGAGTAGTCTTGAAGCGGGATCTCTACAAAGATTGACCAAAGTGTGAGCCGGCTTGCTGTCACATTCGACGATAATCATAGCACCTCTTCGAACACGGACACAATTTATACTGTATATGTGGCTGCAATCTGAATGAGTATGACGAACAAACGAATGCAAAACCACTTGTGACCATCATCACTCGAGCATCTCCCCACGCAATAAAAAATTGAAGCATTCTGGTCCACACACTCACGCCGCGATATTTTAAAAACCTCTCTATTAACAACAACACAAATAAGAAAGAATGAAAAATATTCTGCGTTTGCAACCCATCATTAACAACAACGGAAAAGCTGATAGGGCGGAACAAGCCACACTCACCGGATCACCAACCTTTTGGAAGAAATAAAACCCATCAAAATACAACCATAATCGAGCGACAAATAAAACAAGCTGAAATTATTGGAAGTCAAATTAAAGAGAGAGAAAGTATCAGAAGATTAACAATTCGTCACCGAGCTCCCCTTCTGCGATTATATTGGCAACAAAGCCATCCGGATCAACGCCTACTACGTAATTATTCTATCGGAATTTCTCAAACGCCTTTGAAACCTCTTATACCAACACGAAATCGGAGGATCCCAAACAACCAATCGACAATTTTCGAGACCAACGCGTAGATTTCGAATGAAACCGGACTTCGTTATTTTTCATCACTACGTTTTCTTAATTTTTAGAAAATGAACCGGCACAACACAATCACGTGGTTACCAAATCACACATTCAACAAAAGAAACAAATCTACATTCAACGAACATCACGGTAATTACCAGCACACCCATTCACCAATATAAACAAGTCACATTCAATGAACAAAAAAAACCCATACGAAAACGGTTTTTTTATCAAAAACAGAACAATCAAGAAATTTTTGTAAAAAAACACTTGCCACGTGTCAATTTTCCCTACTCCTGCATGCAAACAAAACTAAAAAACCCAACCACAATTTCCAAGTGTCAAGCCAAGCAAAAATTCAAATGAAAGCATATACTAAATCTATACAAATCTCAATGCCAGATGTAAAAACTTTTAAGAAGTCAAATGTCATCAACAGAATCACTCTCAAAACCTTCCCTATTCCCATTATATATAAGAGAAGATTTACCCTACTTCATCTTGTTCCTTGTTTGGGGTTATGCCCGTTCTTTTATTCCTCCTCTCATTTCTTTTATTAAATATGTTCTTCATCTGAGCTGAAATAATCTTCCTCATCAAATTTCTCGCAGCACTATGTGAGGACCAAGTAAGGAAGACAAAGCCGCCATACCTAGTATTTTGTCATCCCAACAAGTATGCTCGTCGTTAACGTACCGCGAAGGCAACTCCGCACCTATAGGTGGCATCATCGCCTCCTCTGCCCCGAATGGTCGTGGTACATACCCTTGATTATCCACTTTGAGAGTGTAAGGTGAGGTGGAGGTACTCAGTGCCTGAGAATCCGATACCTGGGAACCCGATGCCTTGGAAGATGTTTCATGCCCCTTAGATTTCTCCTTTGGATGGACTAAAATCTCTAGACCACTTCCTTTTCGACTTCTACGAGTCATTCCTATGTAATATAGAAATGGAACAAAACAAGTATGATCAGCAAACTGATCTATTACTTCAATAAGGATTTAAAATCAGTTAGGCATTTCTACATCAATTTGCACCATTTTCTAAACAACCATCAACAGCAAAAAATAAATTTACAACATAAGTGAGGAAAATAAATTGAAGACCGGCAATTGTGAGGAAAAACGGTCACCGAGCATGACAACAGAGTGAGAGATGATGGAGTTCGAGTTCTCTACAGAGTTATTTGGAGTGAGTTTGGAAAGAATTAATAAGAGGGAGTTCTGTAGAGACTAATAAGAATAGTCGATCTATGTAAGATGGTAGCGGTGGACAGAGAGACAAATGTAGCGGCTTATACCTCAAAAATCTTGGCTACAATAATAAATGTAGTGCCGCATTCATCAAAAATCGCGGCAACAAGAGTAAATGTAGCGTCATATTCATTAAAAATCGCGGCAAGTAGAGGAAAGTGTAGCGGCGAATTTAACGAATCCATGGGCTACTAAATAATGAAAAGGTGCGCGAAACTCTACTTTATTTATTTATATTTTATGTAAAAAATTACACACATTTAATAATCCAGGAACTTCAAATTTTGAGTGTATATATTTACACTTAAGTGGATCGAAATGAAAATTTGTGTATTTATTTAATTTTAACTGTGCATATATATATATATATATATATATATATATATATATATATATATATATATCAGTCAGTTACAAACCAGAAAAAAGTCCAAACGTACAAACCCCTCATATGCCCGTTCAATTTTTCATGAGCAACGACCAAACAACACATGGCAGAGACGGTTTATTGACCCCGTTAGTTACAAAAAGACGGAGAGTTGAGGGCACGCTTTTCATTTCGCGCATTTGACCTAAATGATTAGTATATTATATTCTAGGGTAAATTCCACATGACCCCCTTTAACTATACGCGTGTCTCACATGACCCCCTTAACTACAAAATCAATCTGTGAGGTGCCTTAACTATCCAAAAATCCCACTTTACCTTTTTTGTTGACTTTTTTCAAAATTATGTTATGTTTTTTTGTGAAATGACGAAAATACCCTTATATCTGAAAAATGAAAATAAATAAATAAAAATGATTTTGAACTTTTTTTTTCTATTTTCTCGTTGTACAAAATAAAGAATAAAAATAATATTTTAGTATTCATTTTTTATTCAAAACAATTATTTATAAAAATTAATAAAAATAAAAAACGATGTTTAAAAGTAATTTTTTGTTTTTAAATTTCTTTTGTATAAAAAACTTTTTAAAAATTATTTCTACTATTAACAAAAGTTTAATTTTGTACAATGAGAAAATTAGAAAAAAAAAGTTCAAAATCATTTTTATTTATTTATTTTAATTTTTCAGATAGAAGGGTATTTTCGTCATTTCACAAAAACTTAACAGAATTTTGAGAAAAGTCAACAGAAAAAGGTAAAATGGGATTTTTGGATAGTTAAGGCATCTCACAGATTGATTTTGTAGTTATGGGGGGTCATGTGAGACACGCGTATAGTTAAGGGGGGTCATGTGGAATTTACCCTATATTCTATAACTCGTCGTTTCCAAATCGCGTAATCGAATTGGAATTTTGTTTCGACCGAACTTGTGTGCAGATGGATATTGCTTGTGGAGGAGACTTGAGCTTGATTCATTGATCGATTCCAGTAAGTAATCATTGTTTATTTTTTATGATGTGATTGATTTTGCATGGTTTCTTCTTGATTTTCAATAGATATTTGTTTAATTTGAGATTCGTAGAATTTCTAACAATTCAAATTTTGTTCGCAGAGTAATCTGGGACCAAAACTTCATCGCACATTTGAACAACATCTATAACAAATCTGAGGTGAGGAGGACAACGACTGACCACTGTCGCTACATGTTTTTTACTCATCTCTTGTAACATGTTTTTGTAATGTTTTTTGTAAGTGTTTGTCCTTCAGTGAAAACTTTATATTAATCAAGTTTGCGACTTTTTTTTTATATATATAACATGTCGATGTACCATGTATAGCATGTTGGTTTGTACTGTATAACCAGTTCAATTAGATAATGTTCGCCAACAAAACGATTAACCACTTCAAAGGTTTATGTGTAACTCTGGTTATGTAGACTATGGTGGTGTACCATGTATAACATGTTGTTATATACTGTATAACAAGTGTAGTTAGATGATATTCAGTAGCACATAAAATGATTACCCAATTCAAAACGACTTCAGAGATTTATGTGTAACTGCCTTATTGGTTATGTAACGTGGTGGTGTGCCATGTATAACATGTTGTTATATACTCTATAACCAATGTAGTTAGATGATGTTCAACAACACATAAAACATTAAATGATCGCTATCTGGATCTAGCATATTTTTAATGTGAATCGCTGAATGATCGTGTTTAAATGCTCGATCACACATTTGTGTTGCATATTTTTAGTGTGAATCGTTGAATGATCGTGCTTTAAATGCGCGGTCGCGCCTCATGATCCAATTACAATTTTGCTCAAACAACAATAACAAAATGGATTGAAGCTGACGTTTATTTTAAGAAGGCGTGATCTCCATCACGGTTTGGACGTTTTACATGAGTTTGTAGCCGAGTGTGCCCCTATATATATCAATAATGGTTTGGACGTTTTTACATGAGTTTGTAGCCGAGTGTATATATATATAATAGGTATGAAATACAAAACCAGCCAAAAATGTCAAAACGTCCAAATCTGAGCACAACCATTGGATTGGAGCACGCGTGACGTTGGAGTGACACCTAGCGTAGGCGGTTTTTGAAGCCAGTTAACGGGTGGAGACGGATTGTGAAGGGTATTTGGGTCCTTTCACGCACATGAGCTAATATCAATTTCTACGGTTTGGCTTCTTAGAACAACGCGATCAAAGCGATTTTGATTTCGTTTCAGAGACGGCGAGAAGAGTGATTTGTTGTCGTCGATCCAGTTGAGAGATATCGGTAAGTAGCACAATTTCATGATAGATCTGCAGTCGATTATTATGTTGTGATTTCTGATTTGCTATTTTTTTTATTTTAACCGGTTTCGATCCAATCTAGGGTTTTTCTTTCATCTACAACAAATTCGATGTGTAGAAGACGATGACGACGAGATGACAACGACTGATGACTGTCGCTACATATTTTTTACTCATTTTTCTATCTTTGTAATGTTTTTGTAATCGAATCTTTTTCCGGACAAACTTTATATTAATCAAGTTTGCATCTTTCTTTCTGTTTATGTATAACATGTCGAGGTACTCTGTATAACATGTCGGATTGTACTGTATAACTAGTTTAAATTAATAATGTTCAGCAACACATAAAACGATTACCCACTTTCAGAGGTTTGTGTATGACTGTCTCATTATCGATGTATAACATATCGATGTACTACGTATAACATAATGTTATATATTGTATAACTAGATTAATTATATAATGTTCAACAACACACAAGACGATGAACGATCTCTCTCTATATCTATCATATTTTTAGCGTGAATCGCTGAATGATCGCAATTTAAATGCGCCTATTTTTAGTGTGAATCGTTGAATGATCGCGGTTTAAATGCGTGATCGTGCTTTAAATGCGCCCATTTTTATTGTGAATCGTTGAATGATCGCGCTTTAAATTCGTGATCAGCACACACAATATGAAGTTATACAATACAACACATAATGTTATACATCAAATCTGATATTGGAATGACGAGCGTGCCCTTAGCTCTCCGTCTATTTGTGACTAACGGGGTTAGCGAACCGCTCCGCCACGTGCCGCTTGATCCTCGCTCGCAAAAAAATGGACCGCTAGATGAGAGTTTGGACGTTTGGACATTTCGGGTGAGTTTGTATTGGAGTGCACTCCACCAAAACATCCAAACCCTCATCTGCCCATCCATTTTTTCGCGAGCGACGATCAAGCGCACGTGGCATAGCGGTTCACACTGAAAATAGTCGCATTTGAAGCGGGATCACGCATTTAAACCCCAATCATTCAGCGATTCACGCTAAAAATAGGCTAGATCTAGAGATCGATCATTCATCGTTTTGTGTGTCGTTGAACATTATACAATTAATCTGGTTATACAATATATAACAACATGTTATACATAATACATCGACAGTAAGACAGATATACACAAACCTCTTAAAGTAGGTAATCGTTTTATGTGCTGCTGAATATTATTAATTTAAACTTGTTATACAGTACAATCTGGCATGTTATACAGAGTATCTCGACATGTTATACATGAACATAATAACAGATGCAAACTTGATTAGTATAAATTTTGTCCCGAAGGAGAATCACTTACAAAAACATTACAAATACTGAAAATGAGTAAAAAAAACATGTAGCGACTGTGGTCAGTCGTCATCGTCTTCTGCACCTCAGATTTGTTGTACATGAAAGAAAAAACTATAGATTGGATCGAAACAGGCTAAAATTAAAAAAAAAAACAAATCGGAAATCAATAACATATCTAACATGAAATAGAGCTACTTAGATCGAATCAAAATCAGCTTCGATGAAAAAATAACAAATCGAACCTACAAAACAATGAAATCAACAACATATCAAACAAGAAATCACGCTACTAATCAAGATTTGAAAACTGAATCGCTGACGAATATGACCACGTCTCGCCGATTCTGAAGAATCGAAGACAAAATCGCTCTGAAAATCAAAAACTGTCTCGCAATTTTATGAGAAGCAAAAACGCCGAAAATAGGGTATATGTGTAACGCCCCAAGATCCGGTTCTCCGAATCTTAGTCGTCACGCGATAAAATACAAGTATCGATAATACATATACGAAGACACATATACGAAATAGTTATGAAACACCTCGAGCGTCCTCGAGTGTATCATAACTATACTCGCACAAAGTCAACACCTTTAGTTTAGGCGTCCCTAACTTAAAGGTGATGGCACAAGTAAGTAAACCAGTTCTAAAACAATTCCATCAAAACATCCTTTGAAAATGAAGCAAGTAACTCATAAATAAATACCATAATGGTGAGGCATAACGCCACCTCACCGAGTGTTTTACAAAATAAAGTAATAAACCGGATAATGAAAAGCAGTAACAAAACAGGTTACGACTCAACAGAGTCTACAACAGCCGACTAAACACCACTGGCAAAGATACGTCGACACGACACGCCCCCAAGCTCCCAGTCAAAAGATCTAAACGCATCCACAACCTGCACAAGTTGTAGGGGTGAACACGCTACCTCCAAGACTCAAACATCGCACATACACAAGATGATAACAATGCAAAAGTAGTTGTATAACATAATTAACTACACCCTAGGGTAACCGATTTCAGCCCAGGGAATCCACCCTTGCCTCGGTTCACCCTCCCTTAGGTAAAGGTAACCGATCTCGATCAAGGGAGTCCACCCTCAACTCGATTCACCTTACACCTAAATAAAGGCAACCGATCACAACTAAGGGAGTCCAACCTCAGCTCGGTTGACCTTTCCCACAAAGATAAAGGTAACCGATCTCGATCAAGGGAATCCACCCTCAACTCGGTTTACCTTACACCTAAATAAAGGTAACCGATCACAACTAAGGGAGTCCACCCTCAGCTCGGTTGACCCTTACCACAAATAAAGGTAACCGATCTCGATCAAGGGAATCCACCCTCAACTCGGTTTACCTTACACACCACCTGTAACACAAGTATCACACCATACTCATGCAGAAAACATACTAGGTGCAAGACGGAATAAATCATCGTCTAAAAAGCAAATAATATAATACCTGGCACAATCTCGTGCATACAATTAGTTCAGAGTTATACTAAACTAATTCACCCAACATTATCATGCAAATCTCACTATTCGCGTATAATCACACCAAGCATATTCACGCCACTACCATAGTGCCAAATCATGCTCACACGTATATATACACACATATATAATCAAACAAAGGCATCAAGCCATATATTCTAGGTAGCTATGTCCCCCTACCTTAGGAAAGCTCCACGTACGCTCCTAGCCTCCCGCTCGAGCTATTCACGCCTTGCCTTTCCCGCGAGCGTCAATATCAACTAATAATTATATTCAATAATTAAAAACTCAAACAGACTCCGAAACGAATGCAATAAATTTACAAGTGTACTCCAACAAGTGTCTAACACTTGGACACACTTCAAATTAATCAAAGTAGCCAAAATGGGTCCGGAATGACCCATTTTCCCCGAAACACCCAATCTGCCCTGAAACGAGTTTTTGACCCTCGGGACTCCAAAAATTACGAAACTTGTTTCTAAACTCCTCATTTAATATTCTAAGACCAATGCAATTAACGGAATCGAATTCCGACACCCGAGCGTTAAAATACTTCAATTAAAGTTATTGGTGGAAAAACCGTCTTTCACAATTTAAATCCGGAAATTATCAAATACGCAAGTTATCGACTCGGGGGTCACCCGGGACCACCCGGACTCACAAAACCCGAGCCCCGGGCTCGTGGGCCCCACACAAGCCACCACATTAATTCTCGGGAAACAAAATCGAGCTACGGGATTTACTTCGAATCTGTCCAGAGACAGATTCGGCAGAACAATCCACTTCCCGGACTTGCAGCTCCAAATCCGTAGCTCGTCTGGAAAACACGTAAACATTAAAGTTGAAGCTCTGCCAGTCCTCTACAAATTTCATATTTTGCTCGGAACCAAGTTCGAACTGGAACGGCTCCGTCCGGAGCAAAACAGATTGTCCGTCCGGCTGGACAGATTCAGCGGTTCAATCACTTCCCGGGCTTCTAGCTCCCAAACCGTTGCTCCTTTGGAAAAACTCACAAGATGAAGGTTGAAGCACTTCGAGTCAGCGTTCCATGGCCACCGGAATCAGCCACCAACGTGGCCGGAGCTCCGGCGACCCTCTGGTCACCGGAATTTGTTCAAATTTGTCTTAAAACATGCCTAATCATCTCTAGTGTCTAACTAAACTTAAAACAACACATTTCTACTTAAAACCCACGAACCAAACTACTCCAAATCGAAAAGAGAACCATACCTCTTGTAGTCCTCGATGTCGGGATTCCGAATACGAAGAAATCTCGAAGAAACGACAGACGGATTGACGGGAAATCCTCCTTGCTTGGCCGGACCCTCCTTCTCCTTCCCTCTTTCTCTTTCTCTTTCTCTTTCTCTTTCTCTCTCCTTCTTTCTTCTCTTCTCCCTCTCTTGGTTGTTCTCGGATGAAATGGGAGCTCCCCCTCCTTATAACAACACATTTTATTTAATTAATTACTTAATTAAATAAAATGAAAACCCAAAAATCAACCCTTTTTCCTCTTTCCCAACATCACCAAACCCCACACACAACAAGTCACTTCCTTGTCCCCTTGATACCTAACCCATCAATCACATCGGTCACCTTTTCCACCAACCGAAAACGGATCAGATTTCCCAAAATCGGACGTTTCGGACCCCGAACGGGCACTTTTATCGAGATTTCAGCAAAATCTCCCGAGTGACTTAAAATGGGCTAACTAAGAATACTGCATCGACCATTTTGCGATTCGGGACTTAACGAGTCCAAAATCGCCCAAAACGTCCTCGGTTGACTTTTCCGGCAAAAAGTCAACCTAAGTCAACTTTCCCCGAATGGGTCACGAAGTGGTCTTTAGTCGTCCTGAACTTAGCTTGGTCGAAAATAACGTCATCTTATGTCCAAAACAACTCTCGGGGTCAGGTTCAGACTCGATCTGGTCACTATTCAAAAATTTTGAATTTTCCCAGATTTTAGTCTAACTGCCCGGGAGAGGTCCTTACAATATGTCTCCTCCGCGAAATGACCAAACCACCCCCATCTTTCCGTCTGCTTCTGTTAAATTGAGAGATTTTCCATCTATGACAGGTGTCACGATATCTTGGACCGCACGTCAATCCAACAACGAGGAAGGAATTTTGACGTTTTGACATTTTTTTGGGTTTGTAGCTGATTTATATATATAGGGAAGATATAGGGTTGGTGTCAAAACGTTCAAACCATCTCCCAATCGTCTGATTTGCGTGGAGCGAATGAGATGATGACACGTGTAACCACGCGGATTGGGAGGGAGATAACGGGCGTTGACGGAGCCGTTAGGGTGTTGGTGTGTAACATACTTATTCCGCGTGTGTAACCATTGTGTGTGTAACTAACCAGTTGTTACTGTGTAACAGCTTCAAATAGTGTGTACATGTGTTCGGTTTTATGAACGTGTAACTGGTACCTTAGTAGTGTGTAACTCCTACAATATAATTGTATAACCATTCACGTCTAACGTAAAACCATAATTGATCTATATAAGTGATGAATTGTATAACAATGGTTACACATGCGAAACAAGTATGTTACACACCAACACCCTAACGGCTCCGTCAGCGACCGTTATCTCCCTCCCAATCCGCATGGTTACACGTGTCATCATCTCATTCGCTCCTCGCAAATCAGACGGTTGGGAGATGGTTTAGACCTTTGGATCCTCGAACGTGGTTTGTAGTGGAGAGTGCCCCTATATATATATATGAACTTAAAATAATATGGAATATAAAATGTAAATAGTACGACACGAACATCCAGGGCCGGTCCTATGCTTGCAGGGGCCTAAAGCGGTAATTTAAATTAGGGCTTTTAAAAACTTTATTGTTATAACAATGTAAAACATAATATCAATACCAGTTTTGTCTAATTGGTAAAAAATTCTTAGAATCTTACTGAATACAATTGGTATAATTTTTCAAAATATATTTAGCCTCGGTTGTTTACTAATTCGCAGCTATTAATTATTTGTAGCTGCCATTAACTTCGACTGCAGCTACTAAAGTTTGTAGTCGTCACTCCATTTTAAATATGCGGCTGCAAGTGCCCAACCCGCAAAAACCCGTCAGGTACAGGTTTCTCTTAAATACGACCCAAAAAATATAATATATAAATTATTATTTTTAAATGTTATATTATATTACATTATTTTTTATATTTTTTTAATACATAATATATATTAAAATTTAAATATAATATAATATTTTTAAAAATTAAAAATATATAAATGGATGGGTGCTAGTCGAAATCAAATCGGTTATAGGGAAACCGCACCCGCTCAAAAAAGTTGAACCCAAAAATATTCAGGTTTCACCCGTTTCGGTCGGGCGGGTTCATCAGTACCCATCGGATTCAAATTTCTTGCCATCTCTAATACATGTTGGGAGATGATTTGAAAATAATATTTGAAAAATGACTGTCGTGTACTTTAAATTATATTAATTCTGCACGGTACATATTTTCCTATCATTATCTACAACAAAGTTTTATATTAGTATGAAATATCTACATTATCAATAAAGTCAAAAAATTAATTTAATTAAATATTTAAAATATTAAGGTAAATAAAAAATTAAAACCTAAATTGTCGTAAATGATAATATTTATTAATTCATAACATAGAAATTATTGCCATTTAAAATATATAATTTAAATAAAAAAGTTAATAATACAAAAATAAAGTAGCCCGTAAGTTAAATAAACGTCGTTAGGGTAAATTGGTAGAAAAATAAAGTGAAATGATGCATTTCAAAGTACGTCGTGATGAAATAAAAAATATCAGCAAGTATAAATTTTAATTACCCCAATAATATATTTCATCATTCTTAAAACAAAATTATTATATGGAAAGTTTCTTTTTAGCGAACTGTCCCTGCGCAAAAGCGAAAAGAGTTTCTGTCTTATCTAATTAACGAAGTACGCGACGGTAGCAACTGCTTGCCTGTGATTGAGCGAGACGGTAACCATGGCGGTCAACAAAAGACGGTAAAGGTGTGGGTCGAAAGGCTTTGTGGTGGTAGAAGGCAGAGAAAAGGTCAAAGACAGGGGCAGCTAAGAGAGGAGGTAGGGTCGGGGTTGGGGGTTGGTAAGGGGTTTGTTAGAGGCATGGCAATAATAAAGTTGGTAGGGTATTACTTCGATATCATTTGCGAGGGAAGACGGGTCCAGGAGGGGGTACCGATGGTTGGGCAGAGAAGCTTCGACGGTTGGAATCTGATCGGGCTGGGTATGATTTTCCGGTGTCCAACAGTTATTGGATGACTCGGTACTAGGAGGGATCGAGTGTTCTCTAGCGTCAATGGGCTGACCATGGTAAGCACGAAGAGTTTCGAGGACTTGGATTACATTGATCGCAAGATTGATCGACGAAGTTGGTCTAAGGAATTATGCAAAGAGTTTACGGGTTTTTCCATCCGTATGAGATGGAGGTCGTGGCCCTGCATGATGCAATCTGGTTCGAGTTGATTGGTCTCCGGGGATATCATGGAGTTATGCTTAAAGCATTCTGCAGTGGGATTACGAGATTTCTCCATTCGTATTAGGTGGAGGTCGTGCCTCTAGATGATGATAATGGGTCGAGTTGAACATTTTTGGAGGTACCATCAACTAAAGTCGTTCGTGTAACTCTTCTTGTAATTTCGTGGCTCACGAATTAGCATGATATGCTTTAAATAACAGTAGTTGGGATTATGGTGCGAGATCTGTCTCACTCCCACCACTTATTGCTTTGGGTCCGACTTGATCTCGGGTTAGTTGACTTTTAATAATATTGGTGTTTTCCAAAAAAAACAAATTATTATATTTTAAATATAAATATCAATTATATTATTAATTATTTAACTACTATAATTTAATATATTATCACATAATATTATATTTTTGATAGAAATTTATTGGCACAAGTTTCCTTTCATGATTATCCCACCTAATCCTAGTAAAGTTGTACCCCTCTTAAAATTGTTTCCGAACAACTTCGCCAATTCATCAAATTATCTCTCTCTCCCTCTCTCTCTCAAACCGTTTGATTTTGATCAAATTTGACCCTCGCCATTTTCATGGTGGCCCAGCTCCTTCTCTCTGAAACCAATATTTTGTTTCTCGAGATATGATTATTTTTCTGCAAATTTAGTTACAGATTCAATCAAATTCTCATTTGGGTTTTCTTCCAATTCCTTTTCTCTTTCACTCCCGAGGCAAATATCATACATACCCAGACCCAGTTATGGGTTTTCATGAGAATCTCCTTATTTTCTTTCCTTAATTGAAAGCAATAAATTTTGGGGGTTTCTGTTTTTCCGTGATCGTGTTGGGTTATGTGAATGGATTTGGGTAGCGTTGAATGTGTAACGTCTTCGAACGAGATCGATGAGGATGAATTTTCTTCAAAATCCCAGAACAACAGCAACAATTTCAACTCCTCGGCTCATCCGAGCACCACTAGTGTCCATGAGCTTCTTGAATGTCCGGTCTGCACCAATTCCATGTACCCTCCAATCCATCAGGTTCAATTTCTCTTATATTGCTGTTTTTATTCGTCCTTTTTTGCCATTGCCCTCTTTGTTTGATGTGGAAACTGCATTGTGGTCCAATTGGGTCTGCTATTGGTTGATTTTGTCATAGCATGTTTGTTATGGTTCTTGGAACATTATTGGGTTTGTGATTGAATCATAATGCAGCATCCATGTGAAGAAACTTTTGGTTGGGGTTTGTGTTTCTGTTAGTGGGGATTTGATTGATAGAGTTGTACCCCATTCGATTCCGATTTTGGAGCAATTTAGATGGCTGATTGCTAAGCTGTGTTTCGTTTGTTGCAAAAAGAATGAAAGTTGAGGGTTTGAGACTTTGGGTTCCTTAGGTGGTTAGAATATGCGCGTAATTCCTCATGAAGAAAATTGAAGGCATCATGGTCTTAATTTCTTGAACAATGGAAATTTAAATGGATTTTTGTTTGTATTAAGTAGAAATGCAATTGCACCTAAATCTCTTCCACTCCTTGGAGAGAACCATCTACATGAAGCTATAACCAAGGTCTTGATCAATTCCATTGGAGACCATGATCTCTTTTTTACCCTCCAGCTAGCTTGCACCCGTTCCTTGGTTGTCAAGTATCTTAGTTCTCTGAGAAGAAGGAATATCACGTCTCACTTATTGTTGTCTTGATACTGCGTCGTCTCTCCCGCCTCCTTGAACTGCCCCTCCAACAGGTAGTTTTGAACTTAACAAGGGTCCCTTCTTATGCAGAATTGTCCCCAAGTCTGCTGGCAAACTGCAAGTCCAAAGACTGAGCTCTGATGCTGCCGGCATCTTCCTATGTAGGATAGTTTGGGTCCACTGGATCCAATACTGCACAAGTGTAGTGTTATTTCCCTTGACAATTTCGGTTCCAATGACTTCATTAAGTTGTTGTGACCTCTCGTAAGTTTGTTGTTGTCCAGTTTTTTCTTCAGTTAGGTTAAATGAAAAATGATATTTATTTGGAGCCATCAGGCAACTTGAGCTAATAAGCAGCATTTCCCCCTTTTGCCCATGATAAGGCCCATAGCATCTGGCAACAAGCTTGCTTCAAATTTATTCTAATGGCTACTATGGTTTGTTTATAGGGTTGCAGCTTCAGATAAACACAATCCCCTAGCTCAAAGCTCCTCTTGATTCTTTTCTTATCTGGTTAAACCTCTTTTATTAGCTTGAACCTTGATGCTGTTTAGATCAATCCTTGAGTAGTTGAAGCGGTAATGCTTTATGTCATATGGAATATTTATGTATCCCTCTCCTGGATATGGTTTCTGCATATAGTAAAGCAATATGCTTGGTGTTTCAATACTGTTGTGAGCTCATTATCCTCTTTTTTCTCTAGATATGGAAACACTAGCTGTAGTTATCAAATCAAGAAAAAATACAGCATGCTCACTTACTGCTAAAGATTTCATATGATGTTTTCTGAGCATTTTTATTATACAGTGTCATAATGGACATACACTCTGTTCAACATGCAAAACAAGGGTACACAATAGGTGTCCAACTTGTAGACAGGAGCTTGGCGATATAAGGTGTCTAGCATTGGAGAAAGTTGCCGAATCGCTTGAATTGCCTTGCAAATACTGCTCCCTTGGATGCCCGGAGATCTTTCCTTACTATAGTAAACTCAAGCACGAGGCAGTATGCAACTTCAGGCCACATACTTGTCCTTATGCAGGATCAGAGTGCTCAGTCGTCGGGGATATCCCTTTCCTTGTTGCTCATTTGAGGGACGATCACAAGGTGGACATGCATTCTGGGTATACTTTCAACCATCGATACGTCAAGTCTAATCCCCGTGAAGTTGAAAATGCCACATGGATGTTAACTGTAAGTATCTTGAAATTAGCATTTCATATTAATAGAAGAAAAATAAAATGGTTATGTGACCTTTAAGACAATCCGTAAATGCAAAATTTTCAAGAGGTGACTGATATTTAAAAAATTTCTTAGCATAGCCAGAAAAAAAAAGTGTATTTTAGAGTTGGGCAACCTTAAAATTCATTTTGTATGTATAGGTACTAACAGTGAAAACTAATTGTTTTGAATTGTCTGTGGTAGGTGTTTAATTGTTTTGGTCAGTATTTCTGTCTCCACTTTGAAGCATTCCAGCTGGGAATGGCTCCTGTGTATATGGCATTCCTTCGATTTATGGGTGATGAAGCAGAAGCTCGGAACTACAGCTATAGCCTTGAGGTTGGAGGGAATGGTCGAAAGCTGACATGGGAGGGCACCCCAAGAAGCATAAGAGATAGCCATAGGAAGGTAAGGGACAGCCACGATGGGCTCATTATACAGCGTAACTTGGCACTCTTCTTCTCTGGTGCAGACCGGAAAGAGCTGAAACTGCGAGTGACGGGACGTATATGGAAGGAACAACATAACCAAGATGGGATTGGGGGGCCATGCATGCCAAACCTCTCTAGTTAAAACCTCTTTTCTCACAATCTCTGTATTGAATGCTTTAGTTGTTTCAATAAACTTGTTCAAAGTCTGAGATATTTTAGTTATATTGCTTTATAAAGTCAGCGGCCAATTCCTCTTTAACACTTAACAATTCTGAGGTGTGTTTTTCCTGGTTGCTTCAATGTTCAACTGTTCTGAGACCCTGAGGTCATTATTGCTACTAAATTTATTCGTATAGCAGACATTTGGTAAAATCCCAGTACATACACACATTTGAGGTAAGAAAACTGATCCTTCCCCATTTAGTTTCAAAATTGTTGCCCTGTTCAATAATTTAAAAATTCAAACTTTGAAAGCTAATCTCCATCTCCGTAGTACCCAAGAAGCCCATTGGCATTCAGTACAATCTTTAAACCAAACTCAGTGGCTGCACCATGAATCTACTAAGGAGAGTGTCCAATCTGTACTCTCTACCATTCCCGTATCTCAGAATGAAAAATTCCAATCTTGTTCTTAATTCCAGTATATGTGAATAGAATGAAGTTAAAGATTGTAAGAGTAGCAAATCAATTGTTATATGTGAAATTAACAACTAGCCTCACAACCGGCAGTAGAAAAGTCAAGGAAACAAGCAGAAACCAACCAAATTACAAAGGTAAAGATCAAATCCCTTCACATCAACTGTCTGTCCGTACCCATTATTATGCGTGGTGTGAATATGTACTGGTATGGACAGCCATCAGCATCCAGCTCAAATCATAGGTCGAGCAATCTCATCAAGACGGCGATCCATGACCTGTGATACTGCCTCGAGGAATGTTGCTTCGCTTGTGCCAGGGAGCAAAGAATCATGTACCTCTTGCATAATTTCCTCAATCATGGATTCCTTGTTCACAGTTTCTCTGCACATTATGCCACCGATGGTATAAGGGGTGAGCCCTTTGGATACCCCTTTCTTCAAAAGCATGGTAGAAACGCGGAGTGTTCGTGCAGACTCTGGTGGCAGGTCCCATCCATGAAACTTCAAAAGGGCAATGTCTTCTTCAGCATCAAGTGACAGTATGTAGTCAACAGTCTCAGAAGAGTATGGTTGGCGAGCCTGTGGCCAGTACAGCCAGTCAAATGTGCAATCCTCAAACTGCACAACAAAAATTTACTGTGGATTAGTCTCACTGAAATAAGCACAAGACAAATAATATTCAGAGGAAAATTTTAAAACTTGCTAGCACCTTAAATTATAGGACTTCAAACCAAGACCAATTGATTTTATAAATACCAATACAAGAATTACTTTATAGAGCAGAATAATCTATCGCAGTAATGGCATTTCAGGTTAAAGTAAACAATAATAATATTTCAATCATACTACAAACTAAATGAGAGAGAAACTGAATGGACTTGTAATATACAGATGGACTGTTGCAACTTTCTATATTAGACACACAGCGACAGAGCAGTTTATACATATGCTTAGTGTGGGCGAATTAAAATGAGAAAATAAAGAGAACTCAGGCTTGGAGAAGAAAATTAACATATGATCATAGAAAGAGAACAAGAATGACAACATAATTGAAATTTTAAGCATGAAGCACTACTTACACTTTCTGGCAAGCAGTAGCCATGATCAATTGGAATCAGCACCCTCTGGCCATCTTCTCCTCTTTTACTAATCAAAATGTTTCCGGAGTGCCTATCTGTATTAGCCAATCTTATATCCAGCACAGAGATTTTATGAACTTCCTGCACTGGGAAAGCCCCGGGACCAATATCCTCACAGCTTCCATCATTCTCCACGAACATTTGCAAGGATCCAATCTTATCCGTCAACCCCTTCGGATGGTTGAATGCTTTATGCAAGCATTTGACCATAACTGTAGGTGGAACTCCAGAAAAGCCCTTCGCAAAACCAAAAGATGTGCGATGCCCATCCTTTGGATGATCCAAAATGTAAGCTGCTACTTCCCTGAATGCTCCTCCACCAACTCTTGTACCCTTCTTCAACCCTTCACCATCTGATGACAATGGCAGGCCTCGGGGATTGTTAACAGCCATCGGCTCCTCGTCCATAGGTTTGAACACAGAAACAATCTTACTCCTGGATGAATCCTGCATGAAATAAGCTCCTCCTGTACCTTCCATAGACATGATTGGATAAATCCCACTGTCTAAACCCTCAAAGGTAGAACCAACTAGATCCTGAATCACTTTTGGTATTTGAATCTTAGGGTTAACAATAATAGGCTCCAACGAGAAATCTTTGACAGGAGCGGTCCTAACCTCAATTGCTCTCTCTCCCTTGTGAACTTCACTATGATTTTCTCCACCAAGACCACACCCTTTCTTACGATCCTCTCCATCAACCTCGTGATCTTTCCTGTATTTCAATTCTGGTGCCACTATGGACAGTTCAATCTTCTTTTCGACGGGCTTTGCTCGAACTTTTGCAGATTTCCTAACCAACAAATGGATGACGGCATCATTATGCTTGCAAATATCATCAATAACTTTCTGATCCTCCAGCTGCTCCCCGTCACACACAACTTCCTGTTCATCAAAATCAACTAACCCTTTACCCTTCTTTGCTAACTGCCGCTTCACATACCCAATGTCCCTCCCTCGCTCCACATTGAATTTAAACTCTTTCCCACAAGCAGTCCTAACATTAACAGCCTGAAGATCAGAAAGCTTAAGCACCAAATGCAGAACATTCCCATCCTTGACCCCGTAATCTTTGACAAGGGAATTACTCCTAGCCAGTTCCCGGCCTCCACACACCAGCTTCTGATTCTTCACCACAAACCCTTGACACGACTGAATCTTAACTTTCACGGACTCAATCGAATCAGACTCCAAGATCCTCAAGGGCATCATGGATCCAGACACCGCAAGATAGATAAAAATGGATTCTTTTTCCACCATACCAGACTGGGAACGGAGGTAATTACTCAACAGCAAGGACTCATCCCCAATGGGACTAAGAGCTAAACCGGTGGACGACATTTCTTTTACAGAAGCTTCAAAGCAACGATGAGGAGGAAAATAGACCTCAAAGACCTAAACAAAAAACTATTCACAACAATTCACCCATTGAATCTACCGCAGAGGGTCGTTTGATCAATACCAAGATGATCAAAAGACCCAAACAATCGACCTCTACTCTATACACAAGCCCAACAAATAATTATTTTTTTTCCTTCTCCTTTTCTTTTGACAGAAAAATAAAAACAAAAGCAAATTAAACCTTAGAGATACATTTGAACCCGATCAACAACCCTAAAAATGGATCGCCAAGAAATTGTAAGAACCCGTATGACAAATCTGAGATGAACGAGATTGAAATCGGAAACAACGACAAGACACGATTCGAGGCGGATTCTTACCAGAAGAGGAGATTAAAGATTTGACGATGAACAGGAATTGGGGATTTTGGATTTGATTGACCGAGTTTTTGAAAATAATTTAGAGAGAGAGAGACGATATTTGTGATTAGGGTTGTAGATGTAGGCGATAAGAAGGTGTCTCGAAGATTCCGAGGATACGAATGACGCGTGGACCTGTCGGCGTTATTTACGTTACGCATACGTATGTCTTCACTTTGACTACCATCCTAATTTTCTATCCTCTATTATTTTTCATTTTAAAAGGGGTTAATTTCTGTGATTAATTATTTTTATATTTCTTTTTAAGCTAATGTGAAATAAAATTTTAAATTATCATTTGGAAAATATGTTTGAATTTTTATGATTATTTTTGTGTTATTTAATGAGTTTTTTTGTGTTAGTTACGAGAGACTAAATTTATGAAAATTGAATTGAAATTAAAAAAAATTATATAGTGATTAAATTTTGAGTTACTTTCTTCGTATAAAATGAGATGTTTAAAAATGTTATTATGAGCATCATGCAATTTATTATTATGGGAAAAATATTTGTAGTGGATTTATGAAAAAAGAGTAATGATACGAATTATTTCATTTATATTAGGTGGGGATAAAAAATATCACTAGCAGCGAAAAGATAAACAGAATATTTATTTTAGAATATGATAGTTGGGGTGTGCTGTCCAAATTGACTTTAATGTATTCCATTGAAAGAGCTAATTGCTTGAACCCAATTAGTTAGTTAATTAATTACGGAAACAGTCAAGTTAAGCTCTCTCTCTCTCCAGCCTGCCAACAAATATGTGCATCATCCTCCCAATCAAAATCTGCCATGTCATCCAGTTTTCCAGCTCAGATTTTCCACGTCAACTTCATCTCACCTTCCAAGTAACAAGTTCCAAGTTCAGCCATAAGAGCAAGTGGTGTCCAGTCCACGGACCCACTCGCGTTATTTGTCGACCCACCCGTTCATTTCCATGGGTGAGGTGGAAACGGGTCTAGGGTTAGTCAGTTAATGAACACTACGGTGCCAAAGTATTAACAAAATTAAATCATGCAACCATCTCCAAATAGGACTGTCCATTTCTACTAAGGACCCGACCCAAACCTGACTGACCCGAGACTCGACAAAATCAATAGAATAGTGGGAGTTGGTTTTGATCCAACCCGACTTCAAGTGAGTCGAGTCTCGAGTGTGATTTTCAAAACCACCGAATAACTCAACTCACCCGACCCCACTTCAATTATTGGGCCAGCTCTCATTTATCCCGCAACCTTGCACACTCTCAGCTCACCAAAGCCCAGTCCAGCTTGTGAGTGGCAAGTAACAATAAAGTATTTAAATCTTGAAAATGTTTTATACGCTTCTGATGTGGGATTCACAAGAGGGAATGAGAGGCTTCAGCCTTCAACTGGCGACGTGACGCCTCCTTACCGTCCATCGTGAAGCCTTCCGCATATCTCAGCCGTCCGTTGTTTTCCACGTGTCCCCTCCTCCACCCGCAAACTCACTGATTATTATACCAAACCATTCTCGACGACTCTGCTTCTCTCTCCTCGTATTAATGACTCATCCTTCTCTTAAAAAAAACCTAACAGAGCCACTCTCGTTCCGTCTCATCTTCTCCACGCCGCCTGTAGCCTCCTTCGGTCACGTCCGCCCATCCATCTCACAACGGCTCGATTAGGTGGTCGTGGCTGAGTAATCGTTGCAAATTAAGCTATTGGAGGGGTTTCTTCTCCACCATTATAAATCAAGCGATGGTGGAGAAGAGAATCTCCAACGACTCGATTCTCCAAAGAAGACTCGAGCTACCTTCATCTCCGACGGCCGAAAGAGGTGGACGCGACGACATGTCTTCAAATTCGATATGATTTTAGGGTTTCGAATTTTTCTTCTTCTTCTTCTTCTTTAGTTTCCAATTTTTGGTTACAAGCTGGGGAGTTCAATTTCAATACAAATTGGGGGTTTTGATTTTAGGGTTAGGGTTTGGGTTCAGTTTAGTTTCCGATTTAAATTTCAAATTCCAATTTAGGGTTACAAATTGAGGATTTTGATTTGGGAGTTCGGGTTCGGGTTTAACATATAGTCTAATTTAATTTGGGGATTAGGATTTTAATTTGATGTTTATGGTTCGAATTAGGGTTTCAATTTGGGATTTCAATTCCAATTTGGGGATTAGGATTTTAATTTGGGGTTTAGGGTTTAAATTTGGGATTTTGTATTCTGAATTGGGGATTTGCGTTTCAATTTGTGGGTTCTGAATTTGATTGATTTCAATTTTGGGAGTTTAGGGTTTTAGTGAATTGGGCTTGGTGTTTGTATTCTGAATTAGGAATTTTGAGCCCATCGAGTCTGTCGGGTTGAACCCGACTCACCCGACCACCGAGTGCCAAGCCGAGTCGAATTTCGGGTCCGACTACCTAGACCCGACATGAGCCGAGTCGGGTCCAAAACCGGTCGGGTCCATCCGACCCGACCCGATGAACAGCCCTATCTCCAACTCATGCTACATTTGCTTCTCCAATTAAAATATGTTATATCAATTTTAAAGGTGTGTTATTTGTTATACTATACTTTTATGACATATTTAACGTGGAAATGTAGCATATGTTATTTGTCAAGAAAAAATATTATTTTATCACCTCTATGTCAACCAAATGTTATTTTTACCAATTAACCAAATAAATATAGGTAATTATTTTTCACTTTTGTCTTGACCTGGTTCAAGAAATTCGAGTAAAACTTGTTGAGTTTGGCAGCATAGAATTTCATCAACTCAGTCCTTATAAACCAGCTTGTTTGTAAACTATCTTCGTTTCTTTACATTCGTTGACTCAACCTCGCTCCTTTTCGCTTGCTTGCTTTCACAAACAAAAAAGTGTAATAAGAAAAACAAGTCTTTGTCCTCTAAATAACCGATCAGGCTGTCGAAATTAAGTTGCAACACAACATAGTTATGAATTGTAATACTTATTGACCACATTACCCAGTGAAATAACTCAAAATTATTATAGTTGCACAGTAGACTATAATAATTCCAATCTTTGCATGAATCTGCAGAATTGCTGCAGAAATACATAACTCAATTATCTCAAAGGTATGCTACACAGATTCACTCTTAATATGTGGATAGAAAATTTAAAGTTTGATTAGGTGGCAACTACGCAACTCTGGCAGCAAATGCATGCAATCACAGTGCCAATCAAAGCTCCGGCGAGGACCTGTAATGGGGTGTGCCCAAGAAGTTCCTTCAGCTTTGTCTGACTGATTGGATGTCCTTGAAACAAGTCCTCAACTATCATATTCAGAACCTGTTTGTGTCGAAGCACACAAATTACTTCAACATATTTCATTGGACAAGTTGTGTACATTTACAAAATCAAAGCATAAAAATCAGCATTCGGTACAGTCTCAAGCAATCAATGCCATAAACTTGCTGGTCAATATGCAGTAACGACATACGAATTAATTTGGGGGCATGTGAAATTGGCTCTTACTCAAATTCTCCATTATAAAAGAAGTAAGAGAAACAATAAAACAAGCAAAACACCAAATACCAACTGGAACAAACGTGCACCTTCACAAGTTGAAGTGACTTCAGTATGACAGCATCCAAGTTTAATGCTGATAAAAAGTATACTTGCCTATTTAAGGGAACAAAAAAACTCAGGTTATAGCTAATAGAGTACCATACCCTCCTTGATAGCCGAGAAAAGAGTTATTGTCGCGGTCACTCAAGACAAGTATGAGATCAGGGGTGCATTATGCCACAACTGTAAGACTATCCTCACAGAATTGAAAGCATCAATTATATTTTATATACTGGATGGATTACTTATTACTATTTTGAACCCTTGGGGGGCTTATTTGCAGTAACCCAATGACTGCGATCCCACTAATCATAACACCTGTGTACGCTGATTGATACCTACCTAGCTGTGAATACTTGTTATGATGTACCTTCCATTCCCTTCACATCAGTTTTACTCATTATAACAAAACCCACAGGCGGATATGATAAATACAGAGGTAAAAAAACAATTCAATACATTCCTTCTCAAACACTCATGCTCTGCTCATTGTCTCAGTATTCATTTTAGGATTCAATTTTTATACGGGTATGCAATCTATGAACTTAGTATTAATCTTATAAGGGAACTAAAATTCAGTAATATGTGCCCAGTTTCACAAAACTCTACTATTTACTGAGAATTTTGATGCCTTGTGAATTTACTAATTCCTCTATCCTTTGGAACTTACTGCATTTATTATTCCCAGGTTTGGTTGAGTGCATTGTTCACAGCTACAAAATTCTCCATAAACCGAAGCCCCACATCCCACAGTATCTGTCTTGGTAAGATGTTACCATTATTTGTGAAAGTATAATGCAGATTCTGTAGCAAGGTGTAGTTATGAACTTAAAGAGTGAGATTGGATTGCTTTAGTCAAGTTTATGTTCATTAATGTGCACAAGACCTACTACATGCTCAAGCATTTACCTTCTTGATTTCAACTACAAGTTATTACCATGTCTACACAACTGTTTGCATGTTTTCAGCAATTTAATAACTACAAGGCCAATTTCAACAGTACAAGAAGTACTCAACTCAACCATCAATACTATACACTTTGACATGGCCTAGGTACCTCCTAGCTATCTGAAAAAGGCAAAACCCAGCCAGAATAAAACCGTGAAAAACGATCATTCACACTCAACTCTCAATCATAAACCCGTGTAAGTTCCCAAAGCAACAATCTAGCGCAAATGCAATTTCCAATCATATATAGTCACTCCCTAACAGAATTAGCTAATTCTGGAGGCAGTAGGAGAAGCCACTTGACCTGAAGTTATGGTCACAAAGATATCATTATCAAACCTAGCAATTTCCTCAAAAGCCTAGTATATTTTTTGTCTTAAGGCAATTCATCAAACACTTTGGTATGCATAAACAATCCAATACAAATAAAGAAGCAGTGAATGCCTCACCTGAGCTTGCATACCGGCGTGTCGCCGGACACCGATGGCGTCGTACATGACGATGAGGCTAAACCCCAAACACACCGGAAAGAGAGAGTCGGCGATGCCGTGGCAGAGAGCCACCGACGTCGTCAAGGCCAAGCACAGAGCCGAGTGCGCCGATGGCATCCCCCCAGAAGCGAAGAATATCCTGAAATCCCATTTCCTCTCCACGAAGAAATTGAGCACAATCTTCAGCGACTGCGCCGTGAACCAAGCGACCATCCCCGCCACGAACGTCGGGTTCGCCGCCAGCGTCGCCACATACGGACTGATTCGGACCTTCGCGCTCGCCGTCACGCTCAGCAGAGCCACCCCAATCGCTCCGCTCTGCAAGCAAGCTCCATTTCTAGATTCCTCCGACTCGCTGTACGCTTTCACGCTCGAGGCCCATTTCTGGGTTCGCGAAGATGCCAACTTTTTTAGGAGCGGGACCAGAAACGGGATTGGGTTTAAGGAGAAAGCGTGGGCAGAGGGTTTTGGCCCTGGGTTTTTACAGCAGAGAGGGATCGAGGCTCTCTTGTGAGAGCTCAAGGTGGTGGTTTTGGGGTTGAATCTGAAAGTGGAGCATGTTGTGGCTATTGAGATGAGTTCCATTAGAATTTGGAGAGGGAGAGGAAGCTCTTGCTGAGCTCAGTCCGCATTGCAAAGAGAAACAGAGGTTTCTGGAGAGAACGAGCAGTGACGAAGAAGAAGAGAATCAGGATACGGATTGGATTGGCCTAGTAGCGAGCGAGCGCTGAAATTAAATAAATTAAATATATGCTCAACAAAGGGACCTCAATTCTTCTTTTAATTACGAGTATGCCACTTGTTCTCCAAATGTTTGGCAACGAATATGCTTTGGAAGACATACGGAGGAAATTGTGGGCACGTATACTTACTACAATACTATTACTATGACTTAAGGTATTGTGGGTACAAGGAAATTTTAGACTGAACTTCAAATATCATTTAGCTATTAATCCAACAAATAAAAAAGAAAAACTATGAGAATAAAATTTATGGAACTAAGGTTGTATGCGAGTCGAGCTTATAACGAGCCGCTTGAGCTCGTCTCGTTAAATATTCGGTTCGGACTCGTTACAATCGAGCTCGAGATTGGGCTCATTTAATAAACGAGTCGAGCTCGAGCCTAACTTTTTAAGGCTCGATAGGTTCGCGAGCCGGTCGTTTAATATTTATTAAATTATATATTTATAAAATACTTATAATAGAATTAGACAAGCCGAATCAAGTCGAACCAATTTCAAATTAACTTATTTATTATTTAATAAATTATCTAGCATTTATTTAATTTTTAATTCATATTTGCATTTAAATTTAAGTTAACCAAATGGAGCCGAGCTCGAGCTCGTCTATTTTATTTTGAGCCGAGCTCGAGCCGAACACTTTTTTCACGAATCGAGTCCTGCCAAAATGAGGCTCGGCTCATTTACACCCCAATATGAAACAATCATTTCGCATGATCCCCAAAGTTAAGGTATTGTGGGTACAAGGAATTTTTTTTATTTTGAATTAAGGTACAAGGAATTATTTGGGCTTAGAAACTAAATTTGATCATTTAAATGAATTGTTTTGTTAGCCGTATAAATACACAAGAAAAACTCACGTAACTCTCTATAAGTTTAGCTGATTTTCACTTACCTTCTCTTGATAACATATTTTTTTATTCCTTATATTTTACAAAAAAAAAGGGAAATTTTTTTAAAATATTATTTATGTAAAAGATTATTACAAGGGTATTTTTTTCGTATCACATAAAGTTAATATAATTTTTTTTTAATAAACGGAGAGGGGTTGAGTGAGACTTTTTGAAGTTTAAGGGTACCAAAAATAGTGTTTAAACTTAGGGAGAGCTAAATGAGTTTTTCCCTAAATATATTTATTACATCAATTAATAGATTGGAGTTTTGAGTTGACATGAGATTTGTTTTTTCAAACCTCCAAAAGTAAAAATAATATATTTTCATCTTATGGGTTTCATATATTTCTTCCCATTGTTTGAACATGTTAGACGGTAATTGGAGACTATTTAAAAATTAATAAATAATTAGTTGAACACGTCGAGGTTTTTAAAATAACAACTTTCATTTTAACAAGTTGGAAGAAATACCCCTACAATTAAGTTAATGTAGCAATGATCAACATGAACTTTTAGAGTAAAAGTCATTTTTAAATTGTTAATAAAAAAATATAAGAGATGGTAGAGATATAAGCCTGTAAATAATGAAAACAAATATTGTAGCAAGTAAAGAGTGAATTAATTAGAGAGGCTCGTGAGCAAAAAATTCTCATAAACTCCGATAAATTAGCCTCAAATCCCACAAAACTATATCACTAAAAGCTTTGTGGATCATCTTTCTCAAGAAACTAAAGATTACATGCAAACTCGAAACAGCTGTACATGTGAACAGTGTGATAAATATTGGTTAAGTTGGTTATTAAGAAGTTCAATTTTTCTCTCTTACGTTAAACTAGATTTACACGTATCAGTGTTGGAGTTGGAAACAAGGTAGTAAAATAAGTCATCTCACCAGTTTTATGAATTTTCAATTATATATTAGTATTATTATTATTATTATTATTATTAATTAACTCATACAAATTAGTCGTAATGTTATGACTTAATGATTATATTAGCTTGCTATAGTTATAATTTTGTAATTAAATGTTACATGTGTTGAAACTTGGAGGGTCACATAGAACCTATATTTTTTCGGTGGCTAATTCATTCACAAATTTATTTACATGTGATTTAGCCTTCAAAAGAAACTTCTTTTTACATAAACATTGCATATATTTAGAATTAAGAACTTATAATTTAAAATTAATAATATATCAATGTAGGGATGCACTCCACTATAAGCCGTCCAAATTGTTCGAACCCACTTCAACCGTCTGATCTCGTCAATCTGCGTAGAAGGAAAAAAAAAGAAGAAAAAACAACATCTATAAGTGCCGTTTGAAATATTTTGAGAATTTCAGCTTCTTCAAATGTTCCACGATGCTACTGTATTTTAGCGTTGATTCGTTTTCATTTAACCTGATCCCAATAAAGTCGCAAAATCTACTGACGCAAAATCAAAATTGACTACAAAAGTTATGTCGAAATCGAAAATCAGACATCTGTGTATCATTCCGAACTCGAAGATCTTCATTATGAAATCGCACAATTTTGGTGGACAAGAATTGAATCTAATCAGATCAGGTGTGTAGAATTTTTGATTTTCAATTTTCAATTATCAAATTTCGATTGAATCGCACCATCTAGCTTTTATCGTTGCAGAATTGATATCGTTCGAAAAGTTCACAACGTATTTCGAAAGCATATACAATGAATCTGAAATCCACACAGGTAAAATGTTCATTTTTGAGCTAAATATGGTAGTATCTACATTGTCAATTTGAATGTGGAATAATTTTCGTTAGTTGGTGGAATATTATATGGTGGAACTATTTACATACATGGTGGAACTATTTAACTATATGGTCGAACTATTTGCATATATAGTCTTTGCTATCGTCTGAGAGATTAAGAAACTCGTCATTTAGGAATGGTTGATGACGAGATTATACAAGCCTGACTATATAGTCATGGTGTCATATTTCTAACTCGACGACTAGCCCTCTCTCATGGGTCCTCAGCCTCGATCCTCATGCCCTTGGAGTTGCAGACGGATGAAAAATTAGAAGAAGACATATTTGACTAGGTTAATCTGTAAGCATGAGAGAGAAATGCAATATTTGACTAGATAAGTGTGAAGGATGGAGAAAAATGCAATATTTGACTAGGTTAAATTGTAAGAATTAGTCAAATATTGCCTTAATCCCCGTCTTTACAGTTTAACCTAGTCAAATATGTCTTTTCCTGATTCTTCATCCGTAAGTAACTCCAAGAGCATGAGGATCAGAGTTGTAATCCGCTATAAATTTATGGTTCAAATACAAACCTACAAACCAATTTTGGACCACCTGATAGGACATTTAGGTGGAGATTTTATTTTGGTCTTTTGACACGGGACTTTCGTTACACCTCTCCCCCAACAGGTTTCACCCATTGGCTATGGTATGGAATTCAGGATTCTCATCTCATTACACCTTTCCTCTCGTTACAATCAGTTTAGTATCTCGTTACAATACTGAAAAAATAAAACATGTTTCAATAAATTAAAATTAATTATTTCATTTGAAATCATTTAAACTATGAACTATTATAAATATGGGTAAAATAAGAGTTTAATCGATGTTTTGTAAGTTTGTATTTAAAACATGGTTTGTAGAAGAGTGCAGGAGAATGTAGTTTTAATTGGAATATTGACTCATACATGGACATTAATTCCATTGTTAGGAAGGAGCATGGGTCTCGACCTACGTTATATAATCCACCAGGTTAATACATATAAGATCCAGTCTTGAACTTACAAAAACTGTGTTAGTTGATCTTCAAATTGTATCAACAAATTAGATGCGACAAAAATTGCAATTAATATAGAAAGCAAAATCACATCGAACTCGAACACTAGGTACCTTCTAAACCTAACCCAGTTGGAGAAGATAAGCCTCAATACACAAATTTAATACTATTTAAACAATATACTAATAATATGTCACCTCACATTTAGTCATATATAATTTACTGATATCAAATAGAGATCAGGTCATGTTTTAATGAAAAGAACTTTAAATGTATACAAAACATTTTTCTATCAGGATTTGGCTCTATACAATTCCCTTTCTTCTACTTTAATTATCCAAATAAAATAAAGGAAAACTTCAACTCGATATCTATAGAATTAGTTGTTTTACAAATAATTATACTTGAAATTTCTTTTTAGCACATGGTATCTAAGTTTAAGTTTTTTACAGCATTAGTGATTTCGTCAAGTTCGGTTAGATTTTAATTTTTTATTTTGTGAAAAGACACAAATGCTCTTAACAATTTAAGGAATTTTTAAAATAAATTGAAAAGAATCAAATGCCCCTCACTTTCATTCTAATTTTCAACTCAATATTAGCAGTAGTTTAGTCTTTTCACACAAAAATTTAACGAAACTTAACGGAATGACTAACGGTGCAAAAAATTCAAAACTCAGGTACCTGTCGTACTAAACTTTTTTAGGTATATCTTCCCTAATTCTAAACGTGTCCAACTAAGATTTTCCCGTTAAACAATCACGGCAATTAGGGGTGTTCATGAGTGGTTCAACCGCCCAAATGAAAATATATTGACCCACCCATAGAGATGCAGTTAGGACTTTGGCTGACCCGTTAACCACCCAAAGTAGAGTGGGTCAAATATACTAAAAACCGCATAGGTTCGCGGTTGAATTGGTTGACGACCCGCATCACCCGCCTAAATTTTCACAATCACATAAAGCTTGAAAAAAGAAATTTTAATTTCATATTAGGCCTAAAACCCATTAAAACAATACATATTGACTGCAAATGTTTATGGTAGTTGGAGCATTCAAAGTGAGAAGACGTAAACTTAGTAGAGAGAATAACTCTCTAGAAAAAGAGAATCGGTAGTCACTAGTCACCGAGTTCAGTTTGTGGATGTGAAGAGTTGTTCAAATGAACATAGTAAATTAAATGGGCTACCTTACTTATTTGGTTAAATTGATTAAATGGATTGGAAGTTGTGTAATGTGGGCGGGCCGGTTAACCATGGTTTTGATGTATTCAACCCGCAACCCGCCCATTATCGTGCGGGTCAGACCTTTTTCATCCGCAACCCGCCCTTGAACCTGCGGGTGAAGCCTAACGGGCCACGGGCCAATTCGGGTGGGCGGTTGGGCCGGTTTTTGGTTGGAATATGAACACTCCTAACGGCAATGCAATGCAACAATAAGATTGTGCATAAATGAATAAAAGGCTTTTAAGTGTTGTCATTTAAATCATCAACAGTGATAGTGGAAGTATTTTCAAGGGGTAATTCCATTCAGCACCCCCTAAAATAAGAAGAATCTCACATGATACCTCCTAAAATCATTTGTCTCACTTGCACCCCCCTATTTTGGCAATTGTCTCACTTGTGTTTTTTCTATTTAGTTCCATCTAACATTGTCAAATATTGGGGTTGAAAATACAAAAATACCCTTAATTTTGTTTTAAAATTTCAAATATTACCATTACACTCTCTCTCACCACTCCCTCAGACCCTAATTTTTTCTTCGCAATGACTAAAATGTGATGATATGTAGAAGTAGGAGGGTAATTATGATGAACAATACCAGGTTGTCTCCTAAGGGAGTGGTGAGAGAGAGTGTAATAGTAATATTTGAAAATTTAAAACAAAAATAAGGGTATTTTTGTTTTTTCAACCTCAATATTTGACAATATTGGATATTCTTCTTATTTTAAGCGGTGCTGGATATTCTTCTTATATTAGGCGGTGCTGAATGGAATTACCCCTATTTCCAACATCAATCTTTATCCCTTGCCCATCATAAGTTATATTTCATGCGTTTGGCTTTTTAGTTCCCTATTTAAAATATTTCCTCTTATCTTATTAGGTAAATCAGGAACATATTTAGTGAGTGAGCTAACAAAAAATATTGTCTCTTCTATAACAAAATCAACCAATATATGAGCCATCAAAATAATAAGATAAAACGTCTACAAATTTCAGCTCCACAAATAGAAGAGGAGTTATCGATAGTCACTATCAATGCCAACTTTCTTTATCGAAGTAGGAATCGATTTCAACACTGATCATTAATATTACAATTTAATAAAATATAATTACAAGTAAATATACATTCTTAAACACTGTATTTCTGTCTCCACTTTCTTATGCCACTCATTTCCTGAGTAAACAGCAAGCTTCTGAAGCAGTTAATTAACCATCATTGTCAACAAATTAGATCATCTGAAATTGAAACTACATGCATGCATAAATGCAAAAAATTCATTATTTCCATTAATAAATTCCAAACCCAAATCTTAGGGGTGTATTCAATTAAGATTTTGAATGGCTTTTAAAAGTTCATGAATTTTTAAAGATTCTTTCAAGTCTATAAAGAGTCTGATGATTTTAATGGAATGACTTTACAAATCTCATGATTAGAGATGATATTTCTAAAGAGTTTTTTTATGCCTACAAAGACTTTCAAAATCATTCAAAGTCATCCATTTCTTAGAATCATTTAAAGTCATTGACATTTACAATACCTTTAGATTTTAAAAGTATTTTTAAAGTCATGATTGAATACCACTAGATTTTAAAAGTATTTTTAAAGTCATGATTGAATACCACTAGACTTTAAAAATATTTTTAAAGTCATGATTGAATACCACAAGACTTTAAAAGACTTCTTAAATCTATTAAAATCATGATTGAATACACCCCCCTTAAATTAAGCATTGTAAACCAAGTAAATAATATTTCAAATGGCATTGTAATGAACCCAGAAATATAATAGTAAAATGCAAACACATAAAGTCAATTAGGGTATAAGGCTTACTAAAATTCAGGTAAACTACACATAAAAAGACCACCAAAATTATCTTTTTTTCAAATGAGAACACAAAGTGAACGTCCGTGAATTGAATTCAGAGTGAACTAAGTACCCTGAATCAGATCAAGCTGAAGCAAGCAGCTGTGTCATTCAGTGTCATGTTATCATGAACCTTCAATTCACTTCCTTTCTCAAAACATACCAGAGTTTCAAAAATCCTAAGATGCATCTCTCTCAATGGTTACAAAACCTTGAAGCTCCTGTTTCCTCCATGACAATAGAGAGCCTAGTTTTAGGAAGCCAAAATTAGGAAAAACAAAAAACATAGAAATAGATTTTAAATAGGAGTCTTTTGATGTAATTCCAAATACTCGCTTTCATTCTATTTATGAGCCAGTATTTGACCCAAATCCAAAGCCCACTGTTTTATAGTTCCCAAACAACGGTTTTGGGTTCAATCCAACATTTCACATGAAATCTATGAATACAAACATGCCATTAAGTTACTAACCAATTCAACGAAACATTTAGGGTAAGTAGAAAGCAGCAGGAGGATCAGCAGCAAGGAGTGATCAACGTGGGAAGTGAGAGTAAGTAGACAGTGTCAAGGAATACGGGCACACTGTCGGGAGAAGTCTAGGCTGTCATTCAATATTAGAATGCAGTCCACGCCTTTTTATCTGAACCCGATAAGTACAATTACTATACAAGAGGTTGCGACAGTCAATTGCTATAACTCAAACAATGACAGGGGCCCTCTTCACATCTCAGTTGAATCGCCCGATTCCTTCATTGACACTGCCTACTCTCCAACAACATCTTCCCACTCAGACCTTTTACATTTTACACATCATATCCATGCTGCTCACATATAACATATGTACATTACATACATTAACAAAACACATCATTGCTAAAATCAAATAAAGCACAAAACACAGAAATGAAAACATAAATTCTTCCATAAAAACAAGCATCAAGTACAAGAAAAATAAACTAGAAACTCAAAAGCATCGGCATCATCACAAACTCATTCTCTAAAATGAAAAAAAAAATATCGATTTTACCAGAAAAATGAAGACATCTAATCAATGTGCAAGGAGTAGAATCATCATCACCACCTGCTTCAAATAACAGGGATTTGTGGAGATTTGCGAGACACAAATTGATGCCTCAGAGATGGCGGCAAGTTTTGGGGTCTGGTTCAGCTATCCTAGGGTTTGTACTTGTAGTGAAGAGACGAAGCCATTTCTGGCTTCAAATTAATGGGCTCCTCCGCGAAAAACGCTACGGCCCAGTATGGAAATCTTTTGTTGGGCCCTTAAAATGCTAGCCCGTTGTGCTCGCATATATTTATGGGCTTCGAGCCCAATACTTATTTTGCACGGTAACGTGTTTAGACAAAAGATTAACCCATGACAGGTGTGCTATTGATTATTAGAACTTTATTATAAAATCTAAATTCCCTACAAAGATGTCTAATTTTGAGTTTAGAGTAGGTGTTAATGGAGGTTATTTTCAGTTGAGTCGGGTAGGTTTGGAACGTAACAATATTATCATATAACCAATGAGAATGAGGGAGAGCACTGAATAACCAATTTTCAAATGTTCGCATACTGGAAAACAAAATTAGGCGGGAGATTGGCGAGCACGGTGTTTGGTGGTGACTACAAAAATGTTTATAATGCTCCCAGAACTCGAACTGTCTCTGAATCTGAGAGCCACGAAGATCCAAGCAGAAACATGAGGGAGAGGAAGAGACTCCGAAGAACCAATTCGATTTGCTGTTGCCGATCTCCTCACTGTCGCTCCACTTCTCTCGTTCGTCACTCCAATTTCACCTGGTTCTCTCTTTCTCCTCCCCATTTTCTCTGCACGATCTGTTTCCAGATTTACTTCATTTACTTGTCTGCGAAATCTGGCATGCATGCGTTTGAATGCGATACATTTTCTCTGGAATATCAGTTTTCGTTGGAATTTTACTTTATTTCTTGTCTGAGTATGATCCGAAGTTGAATTTCCTTCTCCCGACTTGTAATTTGAGGTTTGATGTGTATATAGGTGATCTGATCTGGTTCTAGTTATCTTTGGTTACATTTGATCCTCAAAACTGCTCTGTAATTTGAATGTTGAACAGAACGAGAGCTGTTTTGAGATTTTGAATCGAATTGAGCTGAATTTGCAGATCTAGATTTGTGGTGTAGTTTATAGTTCGTTATGGTTAGATGAAGATGCAAGCTGCTTCCAGAAACAGTTTTTCATGATTTCTTATGGAAGCTCTCTTTCTGATTTTGTATAATTTTCAATTGCGGTGTTGCGGATGCAGAGATTAGCTGTTTGAGAATCGCGATTTCGCATTTTAGTTGACGAATCTGGAAAGTATTTAAGAATTTGTTGTATCTGAAACTCAATTTAAAATTTTCCTTCAGCGATTAGCACGATCTGCTTCTGCTTAAAACTGATTAGATGAAATATGGAGACGGAGCTAAATTTGAATAATCTGAATTCGTAACTTCAGTTTGGTTGGCTGTGACAGCCAAATAAAGGAAATTAAATCTTAGAAATTATGTTGTTGCAGTTTTGAAATTTTGAACAATCTTTGTTACTTTCAGTGTCTGCTTCAAAATCCTTAGAATTTCATATTACGTTCCTCAGGAAGTGCTTTCTCTTTCAGCAGATTGTATATTTTAGCACTTAATTTCTTTGCTTGTCTGAGCACAAATAGCAGTGCACAAGTACACTGCTATTTTTCATTAAATAGTTTGGTTATTTTTGTGTAATCAAGCTATGATGAGGACGTGTGGACAGAAGTGGCTAAATATTTGGATGGAAAGTCTCTGGTAATGCTTGGTGCAACCAGTACTTGGTTCAAGTTCATCTTGACTGAAGAGAGTGTCTGGAAGTACATTTGTCTACGGGATCTCCAGGTTTGTGTCTCTGATCCATGCCATATCAAATCTAAGTGGAAGGATGTCTATGTATCAGCTTTTGGTAAGTAATCAATGTTCATATATAATCTACTTTCAGTTATGGTTTGGTTCTATAATATTACAGTGATTTGTAGGTATGTGGTTTTTGACTGATGAGTAGTACTGTTTTGCAGATGGGAGTCACACTTACAAATTCCGCCAGCATGAGAAGCATATTGGTAATCTCTTACTTCTTTTGTTCGACGAGTAAAGCAGTAGAGCACTTTCAGAACTTTTAAGAATAATCATGGGATTTGTTTAGGTCCATTCTTCAGTCTGCCTGATTTTCAATTGGATATAAAGGTGTCATTTCCTCCATTTTGTTTGTGGTATGATTCAGATTGGATGCGCATTGGTGCTTTCTCTCTTCGTACACCAGTTGTGCTTCTGACAGAGAAGCTGATCAGACCACAGAAGTTACCAGAAGAAGAGACCATGGGGGAGATGTTGAAGTCCAAAGGTCAATGTGTTCTGGACAAAGTTAAGACTGGAATCTGGATAGCAGGTATTTCACATCACCATGTCAATTCCTTATGAATACTGGGAAGATTGAAGTTTATATGGCTGTGGCATCTGAAAATTGTTAACTCTTGCAGATCTTCAGCTTGTTCGTTGCCCTGTATGTGATCTCAACACATGTGATGGTGAGCAATAAAAACATAGATGCTTAGTCTGATTTTATTAACTTCCAGGGTGTCTTGATTGCAGCTTATGTACTAACCCAATGACCTGCTTTAGTTTGCAGAGTAAATAGTTTTATCTTGTTGATTATGATAAATTGTTCAAAATTAGGTACTAATTAACAACCCTTCTTGCTTAACGAATGCACGACCATGCTATAGGAATTGTGATGGAGCATATTGTTCCATGAACCTGAATATTAAATATCAAACATTAGGGTAAGCTATGCATAATTTTAGTAACAGAAGCTGCATAATTTTCAGAGTATAGTTTCAATAGCAAGGTAACCAAAATGTTCTTCTATCTTGGCAATGGGAATTGTAGGCAATCTAATTGTCACTAGAAAACAGCATGGCTGACATGAAAGGAAAAGTAAGATAAAATACAAGATTGAAATCACATGCTTATTATTGCAGGCACAATGCAAACATTGGATGCAAGGCATATAGAACTGTTTTTAAGCGAGGGATACCAGAGTGGGAGATGGGAGTATCAGCTATTAGGAACTCATGACACCAAAAAGCATGCAGATGGAGCCTCTGGTGGTATTTTTGAAGTCAAACATCTAAAGGACTCTTCAACATCAGGTAAGCTTCTATATTTCATGGGAATTAACTTTAACAAGTTTCCATGAAAAAATAAATTTATAATTAACAAATACAATGGAATTTAGATCATAGTTTTCTCTCTAATTCTGATAGATTTTCCCAAGTTTAAATGCACAAGAAAGGAAAAGGGAATGTTTAAGTTGTGGCTAGAAGCTTATAAGGATGGTTGCTTTTGGTGATAGGTACAGACTGGTTCCATCTATAAGATGTGAAACACTGTCCTCCTTATTCCAAGAATATATAATCCCAAAACACTAAAGTTTCACTTGTGATTTGTTTCAGTAGCAATGTTCCAATGTTGTGATTTGTGTCTAAGCTTACAATACGAAGTTACCTTGTGACGATAGACAAATTTAATCACCCTTGTGATTTGAAAACTTGAATGGCAGCGATCTTCAATCTCAAGGCATGGACAGGGAAAGGCAATGACTGGCAACCAAAGGCTTTGGTCACTTGCCACGCAGTTGCAGTCAGCACTAATTTGCAAGCAAATGATGGTAAGGCTTCAGATATTAGTTCTATATTGAACTTAATATTACTGTTTCGTCCACCCTTAGCTTCATTAGTCACTAGTTTAGATATATATAAATGTACGGTTAAGCACAGCCTTGGTAGTTTATAGATCATGACTTGCATCTCCTTGTATTTGTTTCTTCTTTAAAACAGGGCTTCAGGTGAAATACCAGATCATGAAAGGAGATGATGGGCATGTTGTTTCCATTAGAATCTCTCAGCAGCTCATTTAAGTATTTAGAAACATGGATCTTACATTCACAGTTAAATTTTTTGCAGGCTTAGCAAAAAAAAAAACATAGAAGTTTCAGTTTCAATATTCTGATATAAGATGTACACTCACTGAACTATAATCAATGATCAATCAATTAGTTACTTCATCATAATACAGGGAAAACAAAGGCCTTATAGTTTAGCCTTTCGGTTCCTTGCATTCTTTTTGTGTGTGATGGTATGTATATATGCATATCTGAACCCGACCAGAATTGTGCATATAAAACTTAGCGAGTGAGTAAAAGGGCCAAAGCCAAAGCTATGGCCACAACAGCTATACAGCTTTAAGGCAACAGGTTTTCGATAATTTGATTCTTAAAAAGGTTTTTATTATTAGAATATATACATAGTTAGATTTATCGTATCTACGCTTGGAAGGAAATCATTACTGTGTTCATGGAATAGTATTATTGGCACATCAAAAATAAATGTTACTCAATTTCATACACAATATCTATCTCCGTCGCATGCTTCTAGTTAGTGTAATGTCTCTTACTGCATTGCACCTATACTGCTGGGTCATAGAGTGGAGCATTAACACCATTTCTCAACTTAAATGTAGACCCCGTCCCATACATTTCACTACCAAACACAAGGATTTTATTAAATATTCCGATAGAAACTAACGTCTACTAAACTTGCAACGTTAGTGATATTAAAAGAGACATTTCACACCATCATATGCTATAATAAAGTTGTAGAGTTACAGAGTTACATTTTGCGGAGGATCTGATCAGTAGTTTATTGCTCAGGCCCTCGGGGCCTTGAAAATCTTACGTTTAAAGCTTACAGACACCATGAAGAAAGGTTCAGAACTCTAGAGTCTACACATATTTGAGCTCTCAAACACTTGATGATAACAGTTTCTTATCAAGTACATTACCAAGTTTCGTCTAGCACAGAGAAATGTGATCATTTCTTTGCGAGCAGTTTCTTCGGAAGCTTATCCAAAGGGGTAGATTTCAGCAGGAAAAGTCTTGATGCACGCTCCTGCAAAGTTCCTCCACATTTTAAGCCATGTGCTTGGAGTTCAGATTTTAACCTCTCCATGCCGAGAACCTGTCGTGGTAATAGGACACACGTTTACATCAATTGAGATACAATTGTATAGTAGGCGGATCACAAACAAAACAAGCACAAGGATTATTAGGTACGATAGAATGTGATAATAACATTTCCATTTGTAGGAACTATAGTGAGACTAATGGTACAGTTGGTGTTGATTACCATAAAAGGTATTAAAGTACTTGCACCACAAAACATATAAAACTCATCACCAAAGACCCACATTAGATGATATATTCAACATACAAGAAATAAAGGAACACCATCAAATAACAGGTGAATATTGCAAGTTTCAAGTTTAGTTTTACCATTAGCTAGTTAATTTGCAAGATAGAAAATTGCATGAAAATAACTTAACAGTGAAGGGTGAACCAGCACCAGCAATTAATCTGCTATAGCAAGAATCTAACTAACTACTTTCCATAGTTTGTTTCCAAAATTTAAAAGTTGACGCAACACCAGAGATTTTATCAAGCGATTAGCATCTCAAATTTGATGGGCGGTGATCAAGGATTTTTTTAAACTTATGGTTGGCTCATCTTATTCTTATACTGCCACATCTTTGACTAATTATAGGCATCCTAAAGTTGCATTACAGCATCCTTTAGAAAATCATGGACATGACAAATAAGTACATAAGGATGTTAAAAAAGTTAAACTCAAATTTCTAGACTGGCAAGGAAAAAAGGGAAGAATATCTCCTAAATTTTAAGTAAGAAGAGTCACCGCACTAATTAGAATTCACAGCCACTTGAACCACATAAATCAATGTAAAAAGCTATATCTAGTTCAAAATGCCAGTGGCAATATATAAAAAATAAGGGAAAGGTCACCTAGATACACCCAAAATTTTGTCTTTCTAAATAACCAAGCTTAACTTTATCTTTCTCGCTCACCCAAGTTCTCCCTTCTCTCATATGTAGTCAACGTTTGAGAATTTAAACTTGAGTATGCCTATGTTAGAAAAACAGTTTTTGGTGTGCTGATGTATAATTTCCCCCAAAAAATAAACACAATTAGGCAAATTATATAAGTAAAATCAATCTAACTTATTAGTATGGATTAGGAATTGGTCCTGGGAAGCTTACCTCCATCTCTGCTGCTGAATTATATTCACCAAAATCCAGTGGTTTCACCAGCTCCGCGGTATTTGGGCTCCCATTCACTGCTTCTTCCTGGATTCCAGACTTAGACTCGGACGAAAGATTGACCTCAGTTCGAATTGGTTCATTTTCAACACTTGATCCATTTCCTGAACTTGAAGGGCATGGACATGGCACCTCAGATTGAACTGGTTCAGTTCCAGAAACCACTGCAGGCACTGGACAAGCTACCGTAGCACTTTGAGCAACCTTCTCCTCATCACCGACAGGCTCAATCACGCCATTCTCTTCAGCAAGAATATCCTGTTCACCAGAACTTCCACCTAAGTTCAAACTACTCTGCACAACAATTTCTTTCTCTTCCTCAGAACCACTCTCACATGAAGCTCCACCTGATAGTCCTCCATCCTGCTTCACACCTGTGACTGAACCAGAACTACCCTCCTTTTCCTTGTCTGCATCCACTTGATTCCCAGAGTTCAAAACAATGGACTTCTCATTCTCCTCCTCTTCCTCCTCCTCATCATCACTGCTGTCTTCGTCCATATCATCAGTTTCACCCACTATTCTCTTCCCTTTCCTAAAAGATTAACAGCATAATTCCAAAAGTGAAAAACAAATTCCAAAAGTGCATTTGAGAGAAACAATAGCATAAAGTAATCAAAAGCCTTCATGTTAGCTTCAGTCAAAAACACACAAGATACAGTACAGCTGATTATTGCTATTATTATCAGCACTAGATACGAGAATCTATGGGTAGTTTACTCTGATCACTTCCAAATCCTACATATGGAAACAAAAATTGAAGCTCAAGAGTTTGCTCCACAGGTAAACATGTCCTTAGGATCAATATTGAATAGAAATATTCGTACTTTTACAGATATATGTTGCTAAAAAACATATTATCAGTTCCAATTCACCTCCTTTCCTAGAATTCTATGCAGGGGCACACATGATTATAACACACACATTAGAAATTGACAATGAAATGTAATAGAGAGCAAAACAAAACCCTAATTCATAATTACCTTATCTTCAACTTCTTAGCCTTCTCCTCTTTGGCCATGGTTGCCTTGCGCTTCTGTCCAGCCATCATCGCTTCCCTCACTGACTCCTCAACCCTAGCAACGCATTTGGCCGAGTCCTCTCTGTACTTCTCCACATACTTCTCAGCAGCACCATCCCCAACCCCTCTCTTCCCCTTTTTAGCCTTCTTCTTGATGAAATCCTCAGCGATCTTCTCGAGCTTCCTCCCCTCCTCCTCGGCCTTCCACTCCTCGAGCCTCTTCTCGGCGTTCACGTGGCGGAGCCTCCGGCCGCTCATGTCACGGCAGGCATCGAAGTTGTTGGTCTTCTTCTGGCCGGCCTTGGTGGCGGCGCCGCGGAGGAGGGACCCGAACCCGCCCTTGCCGCCGAGAAGGCGGAGGAGGAGGTGGACGGTGCAGTCGGGGTCGGAGACGACGGAGCGGTCGCCGAGCTGGGATCCTCCGACGACGAGGCGCTGGTGGTGGGTGGGGATGCGGGTGAGGTCGAAGATGCGGTCTTTGAGAGAGGTGGCGGAGATTTGAGGGGTTGTGAAGCGTAGTGTTGCGGTGGTTCCGTCGAGAAGCTTCACGAAGAGTTGCAGAGTGGAATTGCTGGGGATTGGACCCGACTCCATCGTAGGGATTGTGGAGATGGAATTCGAATTAGGGTTTCTTCTGTGCGGGAACGTTGGTTTAAAGAGGGGAAAATAAGATTGGGATTTCTTCTGATTTGTGAATTGTGAGAAGAAAATCACATTTGTAGTGGCTGGCCCATGTGGATCTTATATATTGGCGACAAATATCGGTATTTTAAATAGAAAAAGACATAAGGTTGTGGTAAGCTATCGCATAGGTGATGTATATGATGTGTAATTTGTTAATGATTTGATTGTTGAGTTGATTGTTGAGAATATCGAACTTGGATCACTCAGATAATAAGTAAGAATACTTATAACGTTCAATATTGTATGAATAGAAAGGTAATATTTGTCGATAACATTGACCTAGAAAATGCGTCTTAGGCAACGTGCTCATTACGAGAGATGAATTAGAATGCGACCCTAATAACAAAGTTTATTGAGGAGTTCTTTAGAGGTATCAGCAGAGGATAATGATCCCGTACACGTTATAAAATAGGTTAATTACAATTCACATGTATTTTAGTGGCACGTTCTGCACTTTACTACATTTATAATAAAAGGTTCTATCTCATATTAGTTAGTTGCGTTTTTTTCACTTTTCTTTCACTGTTAGAATTTGAACGAAAAATCCTATTTTTCAACAAAAAAAATATCTCTGAAATAGGATATGGTCTAGGCAATTGGACTAGTTTCTTGTTTCTCCGGCAAGCATTCCAGTTGTCCTTGTCAGCTCAAGGAAGGTTGTTGTACCATTCACGCCCTCCTTCCGCTAAAGAAAAACAGAAGAGGCGATAGTTTACTTGGTCTAGTGGTACTCGGCCCCCGACTGGCTCCTATTCCCCCGCAAAGTAGTATAGATGGAGGTATGGATCATCGATGGCTAACCCGTTAAATTGGGGTATGGTGGCTAATAGGTTCATTGTCACCGGCTTGATCTCGAATCCACTGGTGGAATCTTACGTTAGCAGAGTTAATTGTTTGGATATCTTTCTCCCTGTGCTTGTGCTAATGGGGGTTCATGATTCTGATACTGAGGCAAATTAAGGTTTTGATGCCTTGTTGCCTTGAACTCGGGCTTGCCCTGATGGCTGAATTTGAGTATGATACCGTCCGCCGGTGAGGAGGGGGTGGCGGAGGAGGAGCAGAGGAATAGTTGATAGGGTGGCATACCTTTGAAAATTTGATGAATAGTTGAGGGCAATTTCGTCTTTTCATACTCTTTAATTGGACGAGAATTAAAACATATTTAATTTGGTTCAATTCAGTAGTATTTTGAAATTTCTGAAGAAAGTTGTCCCAAAATGAAAGTAAGGTATGGAAAATAGAAAAAAAAAGTTAGTATATGAAAGTGTCAAAAGTATATAATACAGGTGCACAAAAGTATCATTTTCTCTTAATTTAACTAATGGAGCTACAGTTTCTAGAAAAAAGAAAAAATTAATAGATTGAGGGCAAGATGGCTTTTCTAAGTAAACAAATAAAATAATTTAAATAACTTATGAAATTCCTATTGTACCCCTCATCTTTAATCCTATCTTTACACAATGTCAACCTAATTCTCTGCAACGCAGGACTAATTGTTCCGTACCCTCGTCGTCGTCGTCGTCTTCCCACAACCTCCGATTCGCCGCCGGCGAGAGCGAGCGACCCAGCACGAGCTTTGACTTCCCCGGCGGCTCTCCCACGAGTCCTTAACGGCAAGCTTGGCGGCGGTCGAGTCCTCGGCCATGGACGAGCACTCGCTTCACGGTGACCGTCGAGAGGCCTAAGACTATTCAGGTCCAGATTGCTTGACTCTGAATTGAGTGAGTGAGTGTCTTGATTGCTTGTTGATGAGTGTGGGTTGTGATTTTGATGTTTCTGTGATATGTTTGAAGATGATGGCAATTCTCTTGATTTCATGTATGGCTTTTGATTTTGTTCATCTCTGTTTACCAACTCACTTTACTGATCTATGGTGGGCAAGTCACCAAAATAGAGGGAGGTCTCAAACCCAACTCCCCCATAGAGGTGTGTATGAATTGATATCCTAAAGAAATGTGATCAGAGGTTGAAGAAAGAGGGCATTATCGTCATTTTACATTTTATTTTTCGTTCCAAAATGTTACACATTTCTTTTCTTTCAATTTTCTAATTGCTAATCTATTATAGATCGTTTATTATTAATTATTTTTTTCTCTTTAAAAATTAGAAGCAGTGTAGAAGACGAAGCTCTGTGCAAGCGAAGTTGACGAAGAAGATATGGGGGATAAGGGTCGTGCCGCTGGATTTCGTGTGGATCCAAATCTTCCCAAATATGTGTGCCAGAACTGCCGTCAGTCCCTCTGCATCGTCGGCGTCGATTCTCACGCCGACAAGTACCTACACGACTCCACTTCTCGCTCAGGTTAGGGTTTTCCTTCAGATTCAATTTCTGGGTTTTCATGCCCAGTCCCATCCACCACCTCGATTCTCGAAATCATTTGCTTTGTTTTTTAGACGATTCAGATTTTTATATGAAAATAATGGTTTTTGGAATTGAACTGTGCTTTGGTAATTGGAGAGATTGTGTAATTGCATTGTTTTTGGCCGACTTGGACGACATTAATAGTTTATGATGCCAGTTCAGCTATTTTTAACTATGTTTATATATAATTGTGTTTCTCAGAGGTGAAATGAATGATTATGAGTTTCTAGGGTTTTGATCTTTCTGTGCAAAATTTTCTTTTTTTTTCATTGCAGTGATAATGTTTATTGCTATTATTATACTTATTGATATTGTAGAATTATTGTTTTGAGAAGCTAATTGATTTTACATTATATGTATATATCTAGGTTAGAAAATGGATGGGGGCAGCTATGAGAAATATGTTTAGTTTCAAGCGTGTTAGGTTGTGGGATGTGCCTTTTATGATAATGATATTGTAATTGGATTAAGTCCATACATGATTAGGAGTCGGTATTTTATTATATCACAAGGAAGTTTTAGACTAGGGGATTCTAACAATTTCTTACATAAATGGTTGGTCAACTGTGCTGTTGTCTTAATCCATGTGAAACTGAACTGAAACACCCAGGAATGCATGGCTATGGAGCAAACAGTGTGTTGGGTTCAACGCGAATGGACAATTCTTTTGTCGTGTTGCCAAATCAAAGACCCCAGGCACATGGGATCCCTCCCCGGTCTCGTGGTGGAGCGGTTCAGTCTGATACAGGCCACTCTGGGAAAGCAATGGAAGAATCCTTTGTAGTTGTGGATAAGTCTGAGTCAACCTCTGATGGAAGCGGGGCCAATATGCATTCACTTGAAGGGGGATCTGGTGGTCCTTCACATTCAAATAATACTGGGTTTAATGCCACGATAACTGTTCTGAAACGGGCATTTGAGATTGCTGCAACCCAAACTCAGGTATAATTATTTCAGGGGAGTATATGACGTGGTGTTTAAATCTTTACTAAAAGTCTGTCTCATGCATGTTGACTTTTTGGATGGTTAGATCACTGATCCATTTTACTTTCACTTGTCCAGGTGGAGCAACCTTTATGCCTTGAATGCATGAGGGTGTTGTCTGATAAGCTTGATAAGGAAGTTGAAGATGTAAACCGAGACATAAAGGCATATGAAGCCTGCCTTCAGCGTTTGGAGGGAGAGGCAGGTGATGTTCTTAGTGAGGCTGATTTTCAGAAGGAGAAACAGAAGGTGCTTACTTTTTAACCTCTCATAGACTCGCAGTGCATAAATTATTTCTTGGGTCCTCCTTCACATTACAATGAATTACTTAAAACCTGTTATATGAGTATCATGCTATATGGTAAGAAGCGGTGATATTTGTAGTCAATTCTCCGTGTTCAGGGGAGTAGCTGGGGTAAAATCTCGTTGTTTACACCTGTAGAAACATAGAAGGCATAGGACAACAAAAAATTTATCAACTGAAGCTTGCCTTCATATTTGGTTGGATGGTAGGGGAGATGTGCTTTGAAACAAGATTTTAGATATGTGAGTTGTTATTATTTTTCTTTCAAACCTGGAAGTAACCAATATGATTAACGAGACACCCCTTAAACAAAAAATGGCCAGTGATTATTTATTTGTCACACTAGAAGACCATCATCATATGACTGGAAACATAAAACATTGTTTTTGAAGTAATCACAGCTTTCCCTAAACCATCCAATCAGATTAGGATGCACGACCTCCTCCATGGAAGTGTCACTTTGAACCATTGGGGTGTCCCCTTGGAGACGTAACACACTTCTTTAACAGATAAACAATGATATTAAAACCCTGACTACATAGCCATATTGGCAGTACCTTCATCTCAGCCAGAGGCCCCTGGTATAACTTGCATATTGTTTCTTGTTATTCCTGTTACTCATACCATTAATCTGCATTGTATTACCAAAGAATAAATTATGAGGTTAGGATGCTAATCTTTGCCCAGTCTGCTTAGTTTTGGTTCGTACCGAAATAAGAATTGTTGGACAGTTTTCCTCAACATATATTTTTAGACGAACATTATCTCTTTTATTAGTATCCGCTTGGTTTCATATTATAATATTGTATTTGAGATCAAAATACTCACCTCACAGTATCTCGATGCTATTTAAGATTGAAGAAGAAGAAAGGAAACTTGAAGCAGCAATCAAAGAAACACAGAAGCAGTCTGCAGAAATAAATGCTGAACTTAAGGAACTAGATTTAAGATCTACCCGGTTCAAGGAACTGGAGGAGCGGCAAGTTCCTTTTCCTGATAGCAGTTACTTTTTTTCTCCATGTTTTTCTGTTAAACTCACCTTATTTATCTATCTATTTCTTAGAGCTTGTTTTTTATTGTATTTTTACAGTATGTATGGTGCACGATCTTTCATTCTCAGTCATTTATGCTTTTTTGATCTGTAACAGGTATTGGCACGAGTTCAATAATTTTCAGTTCCAATTAATTTCCCATCAGGTGTGTTAATGGCCTAATCTTTTGTTATATATCCTTCTTTCATACCCAAGGGCTTTGCAAGTCACTGACTTTCTGCTGCTTACTCTCTTCCGGAACAAGTGGTTGCATTTGTATTTTTATGTGATAATGCGGATTTTGTTCCTGTTTGCTTATACTAGTGGTCTCGCTGTGCATACTTGTTAGACACAAAAAAAGATAAAGCAACATCGGAGCAAGATTTATTGTCATATTCATAATAAATTGGAGTGTTCACAAAGAAAACAATGATCTTGTATTTCCTTTTTAATGTGTGGTGCAATGATTGGTGGTGTACAGGAGGAGAAAGATGCAATCTTGGCCAAAATTGAAGTTTCACAAGCACATTTAGAGTTATTAAAACGAACCAATGTACTCAATGATGCCTTCCCAATCTGGCATGATGGAGAATTTGGCACAATTAACAACTTCCGACTTGGACGTCTTCCTAAAGTTCCGGTAAGAATGTTGTGCATGCAATTTTCGTATGTTTAGAGTGTCCTTTGAACTGATTATTTCCAGCCTATAAGTGAAGAATATTTTTTTTTTACTTTCCAGTATATTACTAGTTCAAAGTTCCTATGGATATTCAACAATGACATCAGTATCTTAATTCTAATATTGGTTGTGTTTGGAAACTTGTAGGTTGAGTGGGATGAGATAAATGCTGCATGGGGCCAAGCTTGCCTTCTACTCCATACAATGTGTCAATATTTCCGAGCAAGTTTCCAGTATCCTTTTTATTTAGCTTCTACCATGATGACTTTTATATATTGAAGTTGAAAGTTGTTTGCCATTTCATTGATGATGTCGAGTAAAACAAATATAAAATGCTTTAATTTCATTTTGTTAGATGATTGAACTTTTCCATGTTATATAAATAGAAACTAATATTGGAGCATGCCTAGGGCTTATAATGTGAACCATGTTGTACTTTTGTAATTCAGTGATTCTCATCCTGCGCTGCATTTTTTTCTGTCTTTCTGAACAGTTCTGTGGAATAATAGTTGTTTGTTTCCAACTGTTACTGGTCAAAGATACCATTTACTGGAAATCTTTTTTGGACTCTTTAGTCTAGCACTTATTTGATATTATAGTACACTTCTCAGTTTTCAGATACAGAATCACAGTTTTCCAAATATAAATGCTTTTGTACATTACGGGCAGGCTATGCTAAGGGATTTTACGTGCATCAATGATTGGTAAAAAGATAGACGGGGCTACGATGTGCACCATTATTGAAATTTACATCTACCTGCTACCTGCTACATTATAATTTATTTCTTTGGTCTAAGTTTAAAATGCATCTGTTGTAATGAGTCTTGTTTTCCTACATGCTTCGACCCGGGAAATAATTCACGTGCTTTGAAAATTTTAACCGAGTCAATATCATACTTTTCTGCTTGTAGTTGTAGCAAGTCTTTAGCATACTACATAAGCTATCCTTAATTGAATTACTTAGATATCGAATAAAAATACTTCCTATGGGAAGCTACCCTCGAATTGTGGACAGCAGCAACAATACTTATGAGCTGTAAGATTACTTCATTGATACTGAATTACATTTCTTAGCTGGGCTGTGTATTAATTGATGTGATTTTCTTAGGTTTGGTCCTGTGAATTTGTTTTGGAGTACTCGTTATGACAAAGCAATGACATTGTACTTGACCTGCCTAAAAGACTTTGCTGAGTTTGCAAAATCTAAGGATCAGGAGAACAACATACCTGCTGAGAAATGTTTCAAACTTCCATATAAGTAAGTTCTCTTCTCCATATTAAGTGGTACCACCCAATGTGTCTGGTACTCAGACGTGTCTTCAAGAATTTCAAGTACATCCTTATTAAACGTCATATTATCTGATCGCCAAGCAAATATACCTTTGGGTGTTATGTTATTCGGTTGGACTTGTTTTCAATCATTTAATATTGCTTGTGGATCCGCTGTCAGATATAGTTAATGGACAGTTAGCATTACCTTCATTATATCATACAAACCTCACCCTTTATGTTGCAACTGGAACTAATCAATATATGCTGACAGTGTCATAGATTTTGTATAAGATCTGAAATGCTTTCCATGATTGCATTATCAGTAAATATGCTGTTGCAATGGTTTGTGTAGTAATAAATCAAACATATTTCTTCTGGATGATAAATTATTGAATTGAAATGATATTCACGGTCCAATCCAAGTTAGTCTTCCCAAGGAACTTCCTGTTGGCATCTATCTAACATACATTTTTGTTTAGTATAATTGTTTGCTTGCTGAATAGTTAAAATACGTTAGAGAGCAATAGAAAGTTGTTCCTCTATATATATAGGACAAGCTGATGGGCAAATGCTTGCAGGATCGAGAATGACAAAGTGGAGAACTACTCCATCACGCAAAGCTTCAATAAGCAGGAGAACTGGACGAAAGCCCTCAAGTACACACTCTGCAATTTGAAATGGGCTCTCTACTGGTTTGTGGGCAATACAAACTTCCAGCCGCTCTCCACAACGGCGTCTTCACAAGCCGAAGTAGCCACCTCTATGTACGCCAAACGCGGTACCAATGTCAAATCTGACTCTCGACACTCTTCACACTCATAGCACAATATGTGGTTCTAGCAATATGTCATGTACATTGTAAATAAATACATTATACAAGGTTTGATTGAAGTATTAGTAATAATAGGGTGGAAGTATAGGATTTGAAAATTGCAAAGCAATCCATTGGGATCTTTCTTGTACTCTTTTCGTAACATAAAGATGTTTGTAAGTGTGCGCCTTATGACTATTAGCGCTAGACGCAACTTCTGGTCATGTACTCGTGTTGCCTGCAACTGTGCAAGCCTAAGCAACACCCAAAGAAATAGAAATAGTCATGCACAGTTTATATCAGGTGATTGGGTTGCATTAGCAGCTGGGTTTCTTGCTCTTTTGTTATCAATTCCAGGCGTACTAGTGAGATGTAGTTTCAAGCTCAGAACCCCCAAGCAACAAACACAAGCTCCACAGCCATGCTTAGATCAGAACAGTTATTGAAAACTATTTTGCTTTAAATTAGTCACTGAACACAAATTTTAATAAAATCTAGAATGATGTGTTATTTGATATATTATTGGCTATTTTAAAAGGGATAATGCAAGATAAGCCTATATTTAATTTAGGATTAAATATACTACTGCAATTGCAATTACCTATCTTACACTTCACTACACTTACTATAAAAAATTTAAGATCAGTTGATTTTTTGTATTTTATATACCCATTTCCGTCCATTTTAACTAATTTTGCTGTTAATTTTTTTTCCTAGTTATGAGTGAGCTTGAGAGTTAGGGTTTTAATTTGTTTTCCCTCTTCTTCAAAAAGATTTGATTTTCCGTATCATTCTCAATAACTTTTATACACACATGTACAGGTATAGAACTACAATAGCTTTTCCTCAAATCATTCTCAATATACATTACAAAGGGTATAGAACAACAAATGTAGAGGTCCCTCTCCGGCTGATCTACAAATTTTGCTCAAGAACAACAAATCTTGAGTGGGTGCAGAGGTCCTTCCCTCTAATATAATAAAAGAAGGCTCTAAACATATAGATATAATTTCTGTGCTTTTATATTAGTTTCATATTGACCTATAAATTGTGATTTGAATAGAATCAGGAAAGTATATTTTTATTTTCTGTTAATTTTTGAACCCCGATGAACTATATTGTTCAAAAAAATTAACAATGTCTGCAACAACACAAATATTCTAACTACTAACCTAATGTTTACCACACACACATTTTACCATTGAGCTAAAGTCATTATTAACTATAATTTTATTTGTATTTTATGACGTCTTCTACCTCGCGCTCACGCCTGATATTTCTCTCCGAACTTCATTTTATATTTGCCATAACTATACTTACAAAGCTCCGTTTTCTTTTATTCAAGCGTCAAAATTTTCAACGTGCTCATATGTAAATTATAGCCAAATATAAAATTATTAAAAAAAATACACACAAATCTCTAATTAGGTCGAAAAAGATTAATTTTCAAGTCCGAGTCGGAGAAGAAGAGAGTCGCAATTGATTGTAACAAGACCAGGCAAAATCAATTTCGTTTCTCGTTATTTTCTTGTTTTTATTGTTCAAGACTATTAATTTATATTTTTCTTGATTTTGGAGTTGGGGTTCATGAATGAAAAAATCATTACTTTTTAACAACAAACAATATTACTCCACATCGGTTAGGGGTGGCTCGAGTGGTCTCACTCGTCGACATGACAGAGAGGACAGAGGAAGTCGGCCTCGACTCCTTCTTCTCCATCTTCGCCGTCCAGAACCCGACCCCTTCGTCGTCTTCTAGAGCACATGAACGAATTCCAATAGAGGATAGAGTTTGAATAGAGAAGAGACATTTTTAGCCTTCTAAAAAAAAATTACATCCAAAATCTAACGATATTAAAATAAAATGAAACAAAACATAATTAACTAATCTCAAATTAAACTTTTTATAATAGATGCAGTGAAGCGCAAAACCCGTAAATATGGTTCTAGTCTAGTATAATTAACCCTTTAATTTAACTAGGATTGACTTGCACTTAATTATAATTAACTATCATTTGTTTTAATTACTTAATTTAAATTTTGGTGTAATATGGTCGACTTCATTGAATTATTATATGAAATTACAAAAGTGTTTTTAGCATATCTTAAAATTATGTCACTCCAACTCAAAAGTATCACCACTTTCTAGCAACTATTTTCTCATGTTCATCTCAAAATAACATAAATGTTCATATTTTCAGTCATCTTTTCTCCACCCTATCTTTTTATTTTCTCATTCAAAAAGTCATTTAAATCCTCTCCTTCGTCTTTGATTTTTTAACAAACAAATCTCATATTTAATTCGGCAAATAACAAAGTTGAGATTGCCAAATTGACGACACAATCATCCTCCGTGACCTCGAGCAAAAGTTACAAATTTAGCTTGACGAAAAGAGGGCATAATGGAGTAAGAATAGGGGATATCTAATGGAGAAAGAACATATTTTTGTCATTTAAAAAATAATAATTAACAAAGTTAATCACATTGCAACAAATTATAAATTAAGTGATTAAACTGTAACAAATTGTATTCAATTGTAGTTAGGTATAATTAAATGTGAGTCTACTTAGTGTATATATAATTATTCCTTTTAAAAATTAACAAAAAAGAATAAAATCATATTGTACTGTTTGGGAATAGGAAAAAAATTCGACCCTGACGAATATTCAATTAACTCGTCACGATCGGAACGGGTAAAATTTAAATATTTTTGGTTAAGGTTGGGTCGCTTTTTTTTTAGCGGGTGCAAGTTGATATATACCCAATCCGATTTCGACCCACATCAATTTGAATTTAAAATGATAATAATAATTTATATACTAATAAAATATCATTTATATTTTTAATAAAAAATGAATACGTAAATTCTAATTACCCACACATTAATATTTTTCTCTTGAATTTTGAAAGTAAATGTTAATTGAATTTTTGGTTGGGGTTTTGAAGAAAACCCATATTGGAGGGGTTTTTTGCGCAGTAGGTTTGAAGAAGATAAAGCTTATCCACAGAAAATCCAGTTGCAACGATCCCAACTGCCAACCACTCAGTCTCTCCACTTTTCTCAACACCAACACCAACACCATCACCACTGCTCAGCTCTGCTCTGCTTCCCTAAATCTCCATTAATCCTCCATGGGAACAGTAGCTCAGCTTCACCGCATCCACTCTCCTCCACTGCTCCACAAGCCCAAACCCACTCACCATTGCTGCTACTCTCTCGCTCTCGGACTCGAAACCTTCCTCTCCTCTTCCTCTTCCTCTTCCTCTTCCTCTTCCCCTCCCTCTCCCCTCCCCACACTCTCTTCTCGCTTCTCGCTCCTCGATGATTCTCTCCCCTCCCTCAAAATGGTGCACGCCCACTACGTCAAAACCCCCCAACACCACCACCACGACGACCCAGACTCCACCGCCCAGAGCTTGATCACCAACTACTTCAAATTCGGCGACCTCAGGTCCGCCGTCGCCGTCTTCTTGGTGGGTCATGCGCGGAACTACGCCGTCTGGAACTCGTTCCTGATGGAGCTCAAGACTTTTGGTGGAAACCCAACTCTGGTTCTCGAGGTCTTCTGCGATTTGTACCGTAATGGAGTGGTGTTCGATTCTAAAGTCCTCACTGTGATTTTGAAAGTTTGCGCCGTTGTGATGGAACTGTGGCTGGGACTGGAGATTCATGCCTGCTTGATCAAGAGGGGCTTTGATTTGGATGTGTATCTCAAGACTGCGCTGGTGAACTTTTACGCCACCTGTTGGGGCTTAGATGATGCAATGCAGGTGTTCGACGAAATGCCGGATAGAGGAGACCTGTTGTGGAACGAGGCTGTGATGGTGAACATGAAATACGAGCAATGGGAGGAGGGTCTGGAGCTGTTCAGGGATATGCGATTCTCGTCTGCGAGGGCCTACGACACCACCATTGTCAAGGTGCTGCAAGCTTGTGGCAAATTGGGTGCTCTCGATGAAGGGAAGCAGGTTCATGGGTATGTTCTGCGCTCTCACTCGCAATCGAATTTGGCAATTTGCAATTCTCTCATTAGCATGTACTATAGAAATGACAAGCTTAAGCTAGCTAGGAGAGTCTTTGATTCCATGAAAGATCGCAACTTGTCTTCGTGGAACTCGATTTTTTCTGCATATGCTACACTTGGTTATTTAGACGAGTCATTGAAACTTTTTCAGCAAATGAACCAGTCTGATGTAAAACCAGACATTATCACTTGGAACGCCCTTTTGTCCGGACACTTCCTCAATGGAAAACATGATACGGTTGTGGCGATCTTGCGGAGAATGCAATTCGAGGGTTTCAAGCCAAATGCGAGCTCTATCATTAGTGCTCTTCAATCAGTCGCTGAATTGGGTCTTCTGAATTATGGCAAAGAGATCCATGCATATGCTATGAGAAAGGGGCATGACCGTAATGTATATGTAGAAACTTCACTGATAGACATGTATGTGAAGAGTGGTTGCTTAACCAATGCTCAATCAGTTTTCAGTAATATGGAGGATAAAAATATATTTGCGTGGAACTCATTAATATCGGGGTACTCCTTCTATGGAAGTTTTGATGATGCTGAGAAGCTGTTGAATCAGATGGAAGAAAGCGGAATAAAGCCCGATCTAGTGACATGGAACGGGCTGCTTTCCGGTTATTCAATATGTGGGTATACTAGAGAAGCTTTGGCTACTATTGGTCGAATTAGAAGCTCGGGATTGACTCCTAATGTGGTTTCATGGACCAGTCTGATATCTGGTTGTTCACAGAATGGGAAGTATGAGGCATCTTTCAAGATTTTCATCCTAATGCAACAGGCAGGTGTCAGCCCTAACACAGCCACAATATCCAACTTAGTCAGTTCTTGTGGACATCAGTCTTTGCTACAATTAGGAAAGGAAATGCACTGCATCTCTCTGAAAAGAGGTTTCGGGGAAGACGTGCATGTAACCACTGCATTAATCGACATGTATAGTAAGTCTGGTGATCCAAAGAGTGCACATAAGGTATTCAATAAGGTTGAGAAGAAAACATTGGCATCTTGGAATTGTATGATCATGGGATTTGCCACTTATGGCCTCGGGAAAGAGGCAATATCGCTTTATGATGCTATGCGTGGAGCAGGCCTCCAGCCAGATGCTAGAACCTTCGTAGCCCTCCTCTCTAGCTGCAAGAACTCGGGTCTAACTAGTGAAGGATGGAAGTACTTTGATTCTATGATGAAAGATTATAATATAGTTCCAACTGTTGAGCATTACTCATGCATGGTGGATCTTCTTGGGAGAACTGGATATCTAGACGAGGCTTGGGATTTCATTCATACAATGCCTGTGAAACCAAATGCTGCCATTTGGAGCGCGCTTCTCCGATCCTGCAAAATCCACAAAAACGTCAAGTTTGGGGAGCTAGCAGCAAGGAGGCTGTTCGAGTTGGAACCATACAATTCGGGTAGTTACCAGATGCTGATGAACTTATATGCAGTTTCAAACAGATGGGAGGATGTAGAGAACCTGAAAGACTTGACGCGCAATATAGGGGTGAAGACGGGGCAGGTAAGCAGCCGGATACACATTGGTAAGAAAATACATATGTTTGCAGAAGGGATGTCCCATCCAGAGGCAGGAGAGATATACTATGAGTTGTATCAGGTGGTGTCGGAGATAGAGAGATTGGGATATGTCCCAGATGTGAACTGCGTGTATCAGAATGTGGACGTGGTGGAGAAGGAGAAGGTGCTGCTGAGCCACACAGAGAAGCTGGCCATTACTTATGGATTGATGAAGACTAGGAATGGTTCACCGATAAGGGTGATCAAGAACACCAGAGTATGTTCAGACTGTCACGCCATGGCCAAATGCGTGTCCATACTAACGCAGCGGGAGATATTCCTCAAAGACGGCGTCCGGTTTCACTATTTTAAGGATGGAAAATGTTCCTGCAATGACTGCTGGTAACAAAGAGACTTGTTGGCCATCTTCAGGCTAAGGCATGTATACTACATCAATAGAAGAATGTTGTAGAAACTGTAAAGCATTTTTTGTTCATATAAAATGCACGGATATAGGTGTAGCGTGCAGGTGGTTGATGGATCATCTCTGATATGTTATGCTAAGTTCTCTTTGCCATGGATTGTTTGTTGTTGGCCATGTGACGCAAGTGTAAAGAAAGTAAATCTAATCTACTCAAAATGTACATCACTCTCCATCATGTGTAACTTTTGATATCAAGGTTAATATTCTTCTACTTCCGTTGTAAACATTTTGAAACTCTAAATTCAAATATACCATGTAACGTGAGTATGGCATCATACGATTTGAGTGAGTTATGTTAAAAACGTGAGATTTATACATGTTAAAATAAATTACACTATTTCTACCATTTTATAAAGAGTAAAATTAATTCCTTATTAATTCAAAAATCTTTTACCCCACTCGTCCATTGATGAATGTTTCTTTGAATTGTTATAATCAAAATATGAATCATCTTATATTAAAATAATAAAAATTAATATTTTGATTGTATTATATTAAAAATAAATATTTTTTATTGTATTAAATATATAAATATTTATTTTTATATAAGATAATTAATATTTTTATTGTGCAAAAAAATGCACTGTATACAGAGACTACAAAAATTCAAAAAATATGAATAGTTTTTGTAATTTTTTATACTAAGTAGTGAGTTTTTTTATAAAAAAAGAAGTGGTGATTGTAGTTTTGAGATTATGAAAATATTTCAAGATTTCCATATATTTTAACAGAATTATACTGACGATACAAAAAAAGGTGGATGGATAGCTTTTGCAAAAAATACATCAGACGGTGAGTTTATGCAAGACTAAAATAATATATGGAGACTTATACAATTTTACATAAATCTAAACTAACTGACAATATACACGACTCTCCATCAATGTGTAACTTTTGATCTCAAGATTAATCAACAAATGTATCGAACTTCATGTTTAATTTATAAATTATAAGTCGCACTTTCCTACTTCCATTATAAACATTTCAAAATTCTAAACTCAAGACTTACCGTCACTAGTAGTGTGAATATGACATCATACGATTTGAGCGAGTTATGTAAATAACGTGAGATTTACGCATGTTAAAATAAATAAATATCACTATTTCAATCATGGTATAAAGAGTAAAATTGATTATTGATTAATTCAAAGATGTTTTGCCCACTCAATTGATGGATATTTGTTTGAATTCTTATATTGAAATAATAAAAACAAATATTTTGATTGTATTATATTAAAAATAATTATTTTGACTATATTAAAAATATAAATATTTTTATATAACATAACTAATATTTTTATTTTATATGTATTATTCTTATTATTTTGATTGTGTAAAAAACGCAATGTATACCGAGATTCTCTGCAAAAATGCAATAATAAATAGAGAGTTTTTTTAATTTTGTATACATAGTGCTTAGGGTATTCTTGGGATTATGAAAATATTTCAAGATTTCCGTCTATTTAGCGGAATTATAATTACTTTGACTGTATTATATTAAAAATAATTATTTTGATTGTATTAAAAATTTATTTTTATATAACATAACTAATATTTTTATTTTATTTTATATGTATTATTTTTATTATTTTGATTGTGTAAAAAACAAAATGTATATCGAGATTATCTGCAAAAATGCAACAATATATAGAGTTTTTTAGTTTTTTAATTTTGTATACTAAGTGGTTAGTGTATTTTTGGGATTATGAAAATATTTCAAGATTTTATGTTAAATTCCAAAATATATAGATATTATTATGAATAACTTTTTATTGATTACAATAGCTAATTTTTTTATATAGGAAATAATATGAAACCAACTTGACTTAAGAAACTAACATAAATTCCAACTCTAATTATACTTAAGTATTCTAACACTCATGTTGGGCTCGTAGACAGTTGTCCACAGGCACCCGATAACGCGCAAGTGCATGCGATCGTTACAAGTAATAATTCCTGGTAAGCACATGGTCGAATCCACAAGGACCAATAAGGGTTAATTCAATTTAACTAATGCTATTAAGTGTAATTTAAAATATGCAATTTGTAAAATTGTTTGATAATTTATAAAATAGAAACGTTTAGGAGAGACTATTCAGTAGAGAAAACCATGGATGCTAGGCCACTGAATCATAATCATGTCACAATTTCAGAATGATATCTCATGCACATATTTGAATCCTATGCAAACAATTACACTGACACCACCTCTCGGTATTGGTGTCAGCCTAGACTCGAGAAGTTCATCATCTCTCTCGGATAGATAGACACCACGAGTCTGCATTAGCACAACAATAGTGGAATCGGGGTTCCGAAGAGTTGAACCCCGACAAATTAAAGCATGTCCATCACCCACCGGTCTTCTCAGACACGACAACGTGACTCAAACAAGCAATCAATATTCTTCAATACCAATCACAAACATTAAATACTTTAATTCACCCAAAAGCATGCATAAACAATTCATGAAGTTGTGCTCTCTAAAAGATTCTGCTGCGATTGGCTCGGTTTTGACCCTTTTCACATGTATTCTGCACATTCACACCAAACATACCCGAAGGCGTAAAAGTGATATAAAGATCAATAATTTAACACATCTAGGGTGAAATAACACCTAAAATGTGGGTAATAAATATCATAAACTTACATTTGATGCGCCCGCATCAACTTCCCCTCAAGCTGGAGCATACAAGTCATATGCAACAAGCTTGTTACAAATATAACTTATGCAGGGTACTCGCATAGATTTTGTGAAGACATCTGCCAGTTGATCGCTAGAGTTAACGAACCTGATTGTGATACATCATGACATAATTTTTTCTCTAATAAAGTGACAATCGATCTCAATATGTTTGGTCCTTTCATGAAACACTGGATTGGATGAAATGTGCAATGCAACTTGATTGTCACATATTAACGTCATCGAAGTAACCTTTATCAGTTTGAGTTCTTGAAGTAATTGCTTTAGTCATACAAGTTCACATGTAGCCAAAGCCATGGCTCGATAATCGGCTTCTTGACTGGATCTAGCAACTGCAACTTGCTTTTTACTCTTCCATGAGGTAAGATTTCCCCCATCATTACGCAATAACCTGACGTAGAACGTCTATATGAAAGAGATACTGCCCAATCCACATTATAATTGGCAATGACCTCAATATGCTCTTTGTCTTCATAACGTAACCCTTGTCCTGGAGTTCTTTGATGTACCTTAAAATGCGTGTAATTGCATCTCAGTAAGAATCACATAAAGATTGAAGAAACTGACTTACCACACTCACAGCAAATGAAATGTCTGGTCGAATTATAGTGAGATAATTAAGCTTTTCAACGAGTCTTCGATACCTTCCAAGATCTTCTAGAGTCTCCCCAAGTCCTGGAAGGAGTTTAGAATTTGGGTCCATAGGGGTGTTACATGGACGACAATAAAGCATCTTGGTCTCTTCAAGAATATCGAGAACATATTTTCTCTGAGAAATGACCATTGCATTACTGGCTTGGGCAACCTCAATGCCCAAAAAGTACTTGAGCTGACCTAAGTCCTTAGTTTGAAAGTGTTGAACGATGTGCTATTTTAATCCATGGATTCCTTCTTCATCATCTCCAGTGATAACGATATCATCCACATACACCACCAAATAGATACACTTTCTTTGGATCGAGTGGTGATAGAATACATAATGACCGACCTCACTCTGAATCATGCAAAATTGTCGAATAACAATGTTGAATCTCCCAAACCAAGCATGAGGAGATTGTTTAAGACCATAAATTGAACGTCGAAGTTTGCATACTAAAACAGTCTTCCCCTGAATAAAAAAATTCGGGGGTTGCTCCATGTAGATCTCTTCCTCAAGGTCACCATGAAGAAAAGCATTCTTGATATCCAACTGATGAAGATGCCAGTGATGGACGACATCAATAGAAATGAGTAGACGAATAGAGGCAATCTTTGCTGAAGGAGAAAAAGTATCGCCATAGTCGAGTCCAAAGATTTGGGTACAACCTTTGTCAACTAGTCGGACTTTAAGGCGATCCACTTTACCATCTAGTCTCACTTTAACCGTATAAACTCAACGACATCCAATAAGAGATTTTTCTGGAGGAAGGGAACTAACTCCAAAGTTCCATGTGATTTCATAGCAGATATTTCATTCATTATAGCTGTCTCCAACCCTGATCGGATAGTGCCTCACTGGTAGAATTAAGAATTGAGGCAGTAGACAATGAAGAAACAAAAGCAGAATATGATGGTGATAAACGATGATAACTCATAAATGACCAAACGGGGTGTGGATTACGAGTAGATCGAGTACCACGTCTGAGATCAGGAGGCATGTCAACGATGGGAGGCAGTTCCGCAACATGTTGAGGTGTTGAAGAATGAGATGAGTCCTTAGAGGCATGTACAGGGCCTCCAGAAAGGCGACGAGAATAAACCTGCAACGGGAGAGATGGTGTATGTGCAACACAAGTCTCTGGGAGGGATAAAATGGAGGGAATGGGCAAGATATCACAGATATCACTACTATCAGAATGGGAGAAATAAGGTGTTGTCTCAAAGAAAGATACATCAACATATATGAAATAACGATTAGTGTTAGGAGAATAACACTTATACCCCTTTTGAAGTCGAGAGTATCCCAAAAAGATACACTTAAATGCCTTAGCAGACAACTTATCACGCCTAGGCGTTTTGTCATGAACAAAACAAGTGCACACAAACGTACGAAGAGAAAAGGGATAGGGAGACTTGTCTGGAAATAAAATAGAAAAGGAGATTTGATTCTATAAGACAGATGAGGGAATATAGTTAACCAAATATCCCGCAGTGAGGACGACATCAGCCCAAAAACGTTGGGGGACATGATGATGGATGATCATAGTCCGAGCAGTTTCAATAAGGTGACGGCTTTTGCCTTCCGCAACACCATTTTGTTGGGGGTCGATGTACAAGAAGACTGGTTAAAAATACCACGGGAGCTCATGAACTCGGTATAAGGAGAACAGAAATATTCTTTGGCATTATCATTGCATAGAATGCGTATTCCAACATTGAGTAGAGTTTTTATCTTAGCATAAAATTCTTTAAAGATAGAATATAACTCAAAAAGATTTTTCATTAAAAACAACCGAGTACATCGTTAATAATCATCTATGAAGGTAACAAAATATCGAAAACCCAATACATAAGGGACACGACTCAAACCCCAAACATCAGTATGAACTAACTCAAAAGGACAAGAAAAACAACTATTTAAACTTCTAGGAACATAGGCACAAGTATGTTTACCCAACTGACATGACTCACACTCTAAAGTTGAAAGAGAAGAAAGACTTGGCACCAAACGGTTAAGTTTAGAGAGACTCGGATGACCAAGACGATTATGGATAGCAAGCGGGGACTCGATGGAGGTGCAAGCCATTGTAGATCCTTTTGCTTTGAGATAATATAATCCTTGACATTCATATCCTTCTGCTATCACTTGTCCTGTGCCGCGGTCCTGTACAGATACAAAATCAGCATCAAATGTAACTGAACAGTTTAAAGCACGAGTAATTCGACTGATTGAAACATGATTAAATGGGCTTTCAGGAACAAAAAGAACATATGCTAATGGTAAGGATGATAAGGGGGTGATTGAACTGACACCTTTTGCTATAGATACATATCCATCAGCAAGAGTAATATTTGAAAGGTTAAGAAGTTTAGAATACGAGTGAAAAGATATTTATTACCAGAGATGTGATTTGATGCACTAAAATCAAGAACCCAAGGATCAATGGAAGATGATTGGCTTGTGCAAGCCACATAATCACTAGTATGGGAACCACTAATGTTAGAGTCGATATAAGGAGTATGTGACAAGTGTTGTTGTGAAGTTCGATGTCACAAATAATTCTCATACTCAGCACCAGTGAGAATGACTGAAGTAGGAGCTTTTTGTCAACAGCGCATGAGTCATCAGCGGTTTGCGCAGCATAAGTTGCATGTGAGTAAAAATTCGAATAACCAACCAGCTCATAACATGTATCCTTAGTATGTCCAATCGTGTGTCAATGGTTGCACTCAATGTTTCGTCGTTGATAACCAAACAGTTCATAACATGTCTCATCCCATCTTGTTGCAATGACTACACTCAATGTTTTGTCACTGATATTTACCATTTCGTCCTTCTCCTCCTCCTCCTCGACCTCGTCCTCCCACCGTCGCCTCTTCCACTACCACGACCCCTTGTAGAAGCATTGGAGTAGGTTGGAGCAGTGTAAGAAGCAAGAGCTGAAGTATCATCTGGAGAATGCTCATGTGGAGGGACAGTAGAGGATACCCTCAATAGTCGAGCAGAAAAATCTTGTAAAGTTGGGACAGTAGCACTGACCAAAATCTGATCACGCACATACGACAATTCTGGAGGCATGGCAGTAAGACCTAATACCATAAATAGTGTATCTCGTTGAGCGATTTGTGTATCCGTTTTTTCGGTGATTGGCATGAGCGCATTAAACTCTTCTTTTAGAGACTCCAATCGACCAATAAATAGGGATATATCTAATCTTGTCACCTTCAGTTGAACCATATTAGAAATCACAACATAAAATTGTTGAATGTCATTAGTGTAAAGAGCTTTTGCTTTACTCCACACTTGGACGCATGTTCGGTAGGCCTTATATATGACATACAATTTTGGATCAATTGATTGCCACAAAATAGTGACCAGTAAGGCATCTGCCTTTTTCCATTAAGCTCGATCGGCTTCTAGAATAGTCTCACTTGTCTTCGTAAGATGATCTTCGAGCCCTTGCCCCATAAACCATAATTCTACAGAAGTTGTCCATGATGAATAACTGACACTTCCACTTAATTTTTCAAATGTAATAATAGGAGTACTAAGAAAAGAGGAGAGAGTACTCGATTTCAAGTCAACCAAAGACATACTGACAATAACGGTCGAAGAAAGAAACTGGAAATTTTTTTCTGGTACTGTAGCACAGAATCACTGTAGCGATTACTGTAGCACCGAATCACTGTAGCGATTACTGTAACGCCGAAATTACTGTGGCAGCGAGAAGGGATAAAAAGAGGGTTATGCCTCTGATACCATGTTAGATTTCAAAATATATTAGTAATATTATAAATAACTTGTTCTCAATTACAATAGTTAATTCATTTATATAAGAAATAATAGGAAACCAACTACACTTAGGAAACTAACCTAAATTCCAACTGTAATTATACTTAATTATTCTAACATAAAAATATTTTTAATATTTAGTTTTATATAAGAACTACTATTTTTATTTTATATGTATTATTTTGATTGTGTAAGAAATGCAATGTATACCGAGATTCTCTACAAAGATGCAATAATATATAGAGTTTTTTTTACTTTTGTATACTAAGTGGTTAGGGTATTTTTAGGATTATAAAAATATTTCAAGATTTTCGTCTATTTTAACGGAATTATAATGACAATACAAAAAAATACAAGGTTAATAAAGAGATTTTGCAAAAATACATCAGACGGTAAGTTTCTACAAAACTAAAATAACATACGGAGAGTTTTACAATTTTTTATAAACCTAAAGTAGTTAAAAATGTGCATGACTTCTCATTAATGTGTAACTTTTGGAAATTATGAACTGTATTCTTCTACTTCATTATAACCATTTCGAAACTCAAAACTAGTGTGAATATGACATCATAAAATTTGAACGAGTTATGTAAATAACGTGAGATTTATACATGTTAGAATAAGTTACATTATATCTATCATAGTATAAAGAGTAAAGTTAATTTTTGATTAATTCAAAAATGTTTTGCCACTCCTCGATCGATACATGTTTGTTTGAATTGTTACAATCAAAATATGAATTATATTATATTTAAATAATAAAAATTAATATTTTGATTATATTATATTAAAAATAATTATTTTATTGTATTAAATTTATAAATATTTATTTTATATAAGATAATTAATATTTTTATTTTATGTGTATTATTTTTATTGTGCAAAAAATACATTATACATAGAGACTCTCTACGAAAATTCAATAACATATGAATAGTTTTTGTAATTTTGTACACTAAGTGGTGAATTGTTTTATAAAAAAAGTGGTGATGGTATTTTCGAGATTATGAAAATATGTCAAGATTTCCGTCTATTTTAACAAAATTATACTGACAATACAAAAAAACAAGGTTAATGAAGAGTTTTTCCGAAAAAATACTCCAGACAGAGAGATTCTGCAAAACTAAAATAACATATAAAGACTTTCAATTTTACATAAATCTAAACTAACTGACAATATACACGACTCTCCATCAATGTGTAATTTTTTATCTCAAGATTAATCAACAAATATATCAAACTTCATGTTTAATTTAAAATTTATAAGTCTCAGTCTTCTATTTCCATTATAATCATTTCAAAATGCTAAATTCATCAAGACTTATCATCACTATTAGTGTGAATATAACATTATTTGGACAAATTGTACAATTAAGTTAAAATGGCTAAGTTAATAAGTGTATTAACTTGTGACTACGTCAACGTGAGCCTTCATTCGGAATACCAAGACTTGTCATAGAATAATGTGAAATATGTTTACATATTAGGGGTAATGACAGTTGGCTACACCAAACTATGTCACGTTTCAAATTTAATACTCCAACTTCTAAATTTTCATTTCGGGTACCCCAAGTTTCAATAATCGACACTTAGTCAAACATCTGTTAAATCTAACTGAATTCGCTTATTAAAAAGTCTAAAATGCCCTCAATTGTTTTTGTTATAAAATCTGACCGGTTTAAAACCGGTTTATTTGGTTCAATTGATATGAAATGACTATTTTACCCATAATTTAACAACTACTTTACTAATTGTTTGAGGGCAAATTTGACTTTTCACTTACACAAATAATAATTTAAAAAACTAAAAATAATTCTATTATATAATTTTATTATTTTTAATATCATTTCAATTGAAAAGACTAAATTGCCCCTAAATATGCTTCCAACTTTCAAACTATTCACTTTCTTTCTCTCTCATCCATCTCTCTCCCTCTCGTTACCTCCTTCAACCACATCCTCCCCAACCCTCACCGCCACCACATCCTCCGATACACCCACCACCAATTTCATAGCCATGACACCCACTGCCCCTCGCATGCGAAAACCCGTCGTCCCGACCGTCCCCTCGAAAGTTGGGCGAGATGGGAACCTAACAAGCGTCGATCTCCTTCGAGCCTACCCTCCGGTGAACGAAGCACCTCCCGAAAGAGTACCCAAATTTGTTGTTCTCACCGGAAGCGAGGTTGCTTGTGCCGACACATCTTCACCAGGTTCTCGACAGCGGTGGTCCAGAAGAGCACGAAGCCGTTCCAGAAAGCTTCCGTTCTAGGAATTCTCAGAGAACCCAGAAACTCGGTGCACCAATCGCGCCGATTTCTCGACCTTCGTTGGAGCTCGAGAATGGATTTGAGTATTTGGAGTTTAGGTTTGTAATTGTTGGTTCTTCATGTAATTAATTTCAATTATTTTGGTTTAGGGTTAGCAAGGTTAAGGTCAGAGCAAAGGGAGTCGCAGCCAGAGTCGCAGCTAGAGTTGTGGTGGTGATTGCCGAAGGTGAGCATAACAATGGTGAAGAGATTGAAGAAGACGAACTGTTAATAATAAAATATGATAATTGAAAAGTTATTGTAAGAGTAATTATTACAGTAATTGAAAAGTCATTATAACATTAATTAACATATTGAAAAGTCATTATAAGAGTAATTAACATAATTGATTATAATAATTATTATTATATGTGTAATTGAAAAGTCAATTTTTCCATCAAACCATTAGTTTTTTAGTTGTTCACTTAGGGGTAAAAAATTCATTTCATAATCATATCAGTAATTATCTTAAATTGAACCAATCAGACCGATTTTAAACCGGTCAGATTTTAAAAGAGAACAATCGAGGGCATTTTAGACTTTTTAACATATTAATTCAGTTAGATTTAATAAAAGTTGGGATAAATGTCGCTTATTTAATTTTTGGGTATCCCAAATGAAAATTTGGTAGTTGGAGTATTAAATTTGAAACGTGACATAGTTGGGTGTAGCCAACTGTCATTACCCCTACATATTATATGAAATGAGATCTTTCCAACGATATATCAAAAGCTTAACATGGGTAAATGGGTGAATAAGAAATTGAACCCGAAGCCCGCCACGTTTAGTTGGGCTCATAATTATGACTCAACAATAAGAATTTGAATTTAATTTTAAATTCAAGAAAAAGATAAAACGTGGAAAAGTCATTAATAATTAATTTCCATTGATAAATAAATTATGGAAAGTCCTACTTTCCCAAAAGAATGATTTGGTAAGTTATTTTATTTATTGTATTCCAAGTCTTAAGTTCTTTCCCTAAGAGAATTATTTCCTAAAATAAATATTTTCTTAATAAAATTATATTTTCCTTAAAAATATATTTTCCAAGAATGAAGGATTATTTTCTTCTATAAGTAGAGAAAAATCGCTAGAGCTAAAACACACCACAAACCCTAGATGTCGAACCTCTATCAAATTCATTCCTCCTCGATTACACTCTATAGCCCGGTTAAAGTTCGACTTCGATCGTCGTTTTATCCTGAGAGCAAGTTGCCCATACGAGGCAATAATTGTTTTAAGAAAAGCGGATTACCGTGACTCGATGATATTCAATTCTGCAAAAATGTAATAATATATAGAGAGTTTTTTTAATTTTGTACACTAAGTCGTAAGGGTATTTTTAGGACTATGAAAATATTTCAATATTTCCGTCTATTTTAACAGAATTATACTAACAATTCAAAAAAATACAAGGTCAATGAAGAGTTTTTGCTAAAAGAAATATATCAGACTGTGAGTTTCTGCAAAACTAAAATAACATATAAAGAGTTTACAATTTTTCATAAATCTAAACTACTCAAAGATGTACAGGACTCTTCATTAATGTGTAACTTTTAAAAATTACTATTTGTATTCTTCTACTTCATTATAAACAATTCTAAACTCAAAACTCAAAATTAGTGTGAATATGACATCATATAATTTGAGTTATGTAAATAATGTGAGATTTACACATGTTAAAATAAGTTACACTATACCTATTATGCTATAAAGAATAAAGTTAATTTTTATTAATTCAAAATTGTTTTGCCCACTCCTCGATCGATGAATATTTGTTTGATTTTTACGATAAAAATATAAATGATTTTATATTAAAATAATAAATAAATATTTTGATTTTATTATATTAAAAATAATTATTTTGATTGTATTGAAAATATAAATATTTTAATATTAATTTGTAAATAAGATAATTAATATTTTTACTTTATTTGTATTATTTTGATTGTGCAAATAGAAACTCTATGCAAAAATGCAATAATATTTAGAGAGTTTTTTTAATTTTGTATACTAAATGGTAATGGTATTTTGAAGTTAATAACAATATTTCAAGATTTCTTTCTGTTTTAATATAGTTATATTAACAAGATAAACAGTTTCTACAAAACGACTCTCTATTAATGTTTGCTTTTTTTGGTCTCATGATTAATTAACAAACATATCGAACTTTATACGCTTATACTTCCATTATAAGCATTTCGATACTTTTAACTCAAGACTTACCATTATTAGTGGTTCATACTATTTATCGTTCCCTTCCAACTTTATCATTACTTGGCCTTATTACTTTTTTATAGTTTCAATTTACTTTCTTGCATGGATTCAGTGATAATTTATTTCTTAGTTTAAACAGCTCTATTTAGTACTGATTGAGTTCAAAGGAAAGTTTCAATTTTTTCTAATAGAATCACGTAATGAAACATGTTAGTGAGATGAATTGTAAACATATTGAATACGTGAATGAAGTGGTGTCTGTTGTGTGAACACGTGTGAGGACAAATAGAGTTTTTGGAGCAAGAGCTCCTGGAAATGTTACTTGTGACATGTGGATCTTTTCCATCACCTCTTTTGCATGCAACCCAACATTTGTCTGACGCCTCTTTTTTCACCTTTACTAATATGCCCTCTGCTTTCTTTAATTATATCTCATGTCAATTAAATGAACAAAACTTTACTTATTACTAATTAATCAACTTCTATTCGCATTTATCCAACTCCAACTCTAAATATTAATCTTATTTTATATAATCATTTTTCTTAGAAATGAAATAAAGAGACTAAATGCTACAAAATACGGTTACTACATATCAATCAATTAAATAAGCATTGAATGTGATTTAACAATTGAAGACTACTTAATTTAAAGAATAAGAAGGGTATTTAGGTAAAAGAAAAAATATGCAGAGTTGGTGGCAGAGCAGAGACAGAGGCACAGTGATGAAGGTGAATAAATTCTACACTTGTCTAGTCATATAAAAAGTAAGGTGTATCAAATCTGCACTTTATATTTATTTCTCTCATCTCCAACATAAACACATTACTCTTTCTCACACAGGAATTATATTGTGTAGTTTTTTCACCAGTATATATATACCAATACCAGCATCTCCATCAGGTATATATATATTTCATTTCTTGTACAATATGTGTTTATGCAAGTAAATTAATAGATTTATGAAACAAAATTTTGGAACTACTTTTTCACTTTCCCTCTAACTTCATAAAAATCAAATTCAAAATAATAGGAGTAAATGAAATTAAAGTTTCTTTTTATATGTAATTGATATAAACTAAGCTGTAAAATATTTAGTTATTTGATTCCTTTTTAAATTGAGACATATTTTGGAATGAGAGAGAGCTGGGCTTGTATTTCTTGCATGCTATCAACATTTGTCTTTCTAATTTATTATCTTTATTTTAATTTTTTAGGCCAGGAAAGAAGTGTCCTTAACCACTACATCACGGCTACTCATTTTTATTATTATTAATAGTAGTATTTTTAAGCTAATTAATTAGGTGATAAATATAATAGGGGAAAATATTTTTTTCCTCAACATCTTATTTAATTCATTTTAGCTTCTAAACTTTGTTTTATATCTAATTGAGAATAACTTTTTTGTTATGTAGCGTTAATTGTTTCTTCAAAATTAAAGTACATAACATAAAATATTATTTCAATACAGAAGATGTTTCTTTAATATTGTTACACTTTCACATCCTAATTTTGTCATGTATATGAAGAATTAATATAATTAAACACTTTTAATTTAGTTAAATGAAGGAATAATTGTAAAAATTGGTAGTGTATTTCACTTTTATGATAAGTGTGTATTTTAATTATTGAAATTTTTTTTAACTTTTAGAGTACAAAAATTATTAATGTCTAACTATCAAGCTAAGTTTTTAATTGGTTTTATTTGCAAATAAATTTTTTTTAATCAAATTAATCCTTTAATATAATATTAGATGTCGTACTTCATGGGTACGAGTTGGAAGCATAGGACTTGTCAAACGTACTAATATATTATAATTTAGTCATCTTGTATATATTTCTTAAAACGTTATACTCTTCCCTTAATTATTAAGTTCCTCTTAAGTTTCTTATTCTTAAAAGATTTCAACTCTCTTAGATGAGCTCGACTCTCCTTGTTGGCCTATTTTAAGTAACAAAAAAAATATTATGGTTCATGAAAACGGGCTTATTCGTACATGTTAGATTATAAAACCATAATAACATGTTCTTCAAGTTTCGGTTAAATTTTTTAGTTGAGCTTATTCACAAATACTAACTTATATGTTTTTTTTTTAAATTAGATAAAAAAAAATTTAATGACTTGAGACTCTTCCACGAGGTAGAGATTTGGTTTTATATATTATTATAAAATTGGAAGGTTATTGAGAGCCACTTTTTACGACTATCACCTAAATAAATTTAGGAAATCTTTTCACCCTCTTATGATAAAAACAAAGTACAAAATACTCTAACTTGTTTTATTCCACAATAATACTCTAGAAATCTTAGTGTAGATGTGAGAGTTTCAAAGTTGGCTGATGTTGTCTCTAATTTAAGGACAACCTAATATAAGAATATGTAAATTACAAAGAATGAAACCAATAAAATAATCTCAAATCTCAAACACTATAATAATAATTGGTTAGAGAGAGAAGTTTAGAGAATGACAATGTAAAAGCGATTCAATCCAAGGTAATAGACACTTCATTCATCTTGGCTTCATCTACCAAAATAAATAGCCTCGAAATTTAAGATTACTAGGATTTGGCTAGTTGCACAAGAGAAGTTATATCACTTGAGAATCATGAATTCGAGTCTTACTAAATTACATGTTTTACATGTTTTAGAATAAGTGTAAGATAATTTGGTCTTGATCTTAAACTTTTAGTTGCTTGTAGATTTGTTCACTAATGAACTGAATTTCGAGTTTAAATCATAATTATTAAGACCTCAAATTTTCGTTTAGAGAATGAGACAAGAGAAATGAATTGTATTGATGAGGCTCTTAATAGTTATTTTGTGAGGTTTATGCTTTCGAAATCTACCCCAAAATTTTTCAATGCATATTCTTTATGCTAATGCAAACTAGGTAAAGAACTATTGAATTAAGTAAATTAAGTTAATAAGTTATATAGATCTCCACTCGCTTTGATGTAGAAGTTGATAGACGTTGGTCTGGTGGACAGAGCTTCCAGAAATTAGTCGTTTATATTTTTATTTAATAAATTAATATACATATATACAATACAATACAAATATAAATTATGATATATATATATATATATATATATATATATATATATATATATATTAAAGGTGTTAATATATATATTTTAATATTTTTTACATAAATGCTTTAAAAATATAAACATGTAAATAAAAATAGCAATTAGTATAAGTATTTAAGTTTTAAATATTTTTGTAAAAAAAATTATCTGAACCCGACCAAATCCAATTTAACCTACCTAAATTTAATTTGACGCTTAAAATCGTGCAGCCGATTTAACTGTTTGATTACATAAAATTGAGTTGATGCCGTAAAAATATCTATTTTGCAACATTGTTGATCAGTTTCCAACTTTCATTCCTCTATTTTTATCACCATGTTGAATTGAGTATTCATAACTCATAAATTTTAACAGAGTGAGTTTGATGTGTTCATTGTTATTGTGGTTAGTTAGGTGATAATGACAATGAAACCATGTTTGTTGTCGATCTATTCGAATATACGGAACCCTTGTCCTCCAAATCCAATGACATAACCCAAATGACGAAAATATCCTCAGCATTTAACCTTTTCATGAGGTCTTAATTAATGTAACAAAATGATATAAACAAGGTGGACATTGTTGGTGACGCCTGTTTATAAGCCGCGCTTCTTCTGTAATATGACCTCTGTCCTGCTTTTTTCAGGCAACCACAATAGCAATTCCAACTGCCAACAATTGTTGACAAGTATATATATAATCATGCCTTACACCGCAGTGCCGATCCCGACCTCCCCTTTCGTGGGCCGATGTGTACAGCCCAGTTTTACAGAGCATGACGGCCTTGGCCGCTCAAACTCTGGTGTAGACCTTTGCAGCCAGGCTCGGATGCGAAGGTCTCATTCGGACAATCACCTCTGCCGAATCCGAGCTTCCTCCTCCTCGGCGGAACCGAAGCTCAAGAACAGCAAGTCATTCGGCATCTTCCCATTCCAGCTCTCCACTTCGATCCTCCCCAACGCCGTCAAGTCGTTCCTGTTCGATCACGAGACGAGCAAGGACGCTGAGGTGGTGGAGAAGAAGGAGGAGGAGGAGGCTGAGAGTGGTGATTGGATGGAGACGGTGTTGGAGGTCAGGAGCCGCTGGAGGAACAACAGACAAGTCATGGAGGATGGTGTCGTTGTAGACGACGATCAAAGTGTGAGCAGCGATTGTAATTGTGACCAAGAAGACGAGAGTGGATGCGAGGTCTGTTACAGTTCGGACGACGAAGAGGATAAGAGATATGATCAAGAATCGTTCTCGAAGCTGCTGGTTCAAGTGCCGTACTCCGACACCAAGCTCTACTCTAAGCTCGCCTTTTTGTGCAACACTGCATATAAAATCCCACAGATCAAGGTATATATAATATAACCTCTCTTTCACATGTACAGTTCTAAAAATCTTTGACCAGTCTGATTAATCATATGTTAATAACTAAATAATCTTCGATTAATCCACAAAAAGAAGTCTGCCTAATATTTTTAGAACACCGCTTATATGCAGTGTTTTAAAAATCCCCGATTTACCCTCTAAATTAGATTTTTTATTTATTAATCTCGGATCAGTCCCAAAAAAGCCTTCTTCGCCCGTGCCTAACGTTTTTTGAAACATTGCTTATATGTTAAAAATAAGCAACATTGTTAAAAATTGCAGGCTGGCGATTTGAGAAGAAACCATGGGTTGAGGATGGTGACATCTTCATTAGAGAAGAAAGCAGTGGCAGAAGCTCTGAAAGCCAAGTTCGAAAGGGACTCCATTGGTGTGCCCTCCAATTTGGAGGAACCAAAGGAGCCGAAGCAGAAGCGTCCGATCCGGCCATACACGGCGTACGAGATAGCTGCTTCTGCAGCATCTTACATGAAGGACATGTTATCGCTCGGGCACACGGGAGAGGAAGCAGCGAGAGAGGAGGGAGAGGTCCCGCCTCGCGTGTTCACGTCAGAGGCGGCCGCTTGCATGGCCGCCTCCACCATGACAGCTGTGGTCAGTGCTGGCGAGGAGGAGAAGCTCAAGGCCGCAAACGACCTTCAGTCTCTCCATTCCTCGCCCTGCGAGTGGTTCATATGCGACGACCCTGCCACATATACACGTAGTTTTATCATCCAGGGATCGGATTCGTTGGCGTCGTGGCAGGCCAATCTCTTCTTCGAACCCATCAAATTCGAGGGGACGGATGTGGTTGTTCACAGGGGGATATACGAGGCGGCCAAAGGGATATACGAGCAGTTCATGCCCGAGATATTGGAGCATCTTGACAGATATGGAGATCACGCGAAGCTTCAGTTCACGGGTCATTCTCTTGGGGGGAGTTTGGCTCTCGTGGTGGATCTGATGCTGCTGAGCAGGAAGGCTGTGAATGCCTCTGCTCTTCGCCCTGTCGTCACTTTCGGTTCCCCGTTTGTGTTCTGTGGAGGGCAGAGGATCCTGAGGGAGTTGGGGTTGGACGAGAGCCATGTTCATTGTGTCATGATGCACAGAGATATCGTGCCGAGAGCCTTCTCCTGCAACTACCCAGACCACATTTCGATACTCCTCAAGCGCATCAAGTCCTTCCGCTCCCATCCTTGTTTGATCAAAAATGTGAGCACCATTCATTTTTCTCATTCCTAGTTCTAGTTCTAATCCTATTCCTATTGCTGATATATGATGTATGAGCAGAAACTATTGTATTCGCCAATGGGTAAAATATTCATACTGCAACCAGAGGAGACATCATCACCTCATCATCCACTGCTGCCTCCGGGGAGTGCAATGTATGCGATGGAGAGGTCGCAATGCGGGTCTGCCCTTAAAGAGTTCCTCAACAATCCTCACCCCATAAACACCCTGAGCAATCCCACCGCGTACCGATCCCATGGAACAATCCTCAGAGATCACCACTCCAGCAACTATGTCAAGGCAGTGCAAGGGCTGCTCAAGCAACACACAAACATAAACATAAACAAAAAAAGAGTTGTGACTTGGCCGCATGTGGTGGACAGTAGCAGGTTAGCAGCTAAGGAGGTTATGTCTGGTGTTTAAAGGATTTTTCTCTTCTGTAGATATTTATTTAGGTTTGGAATAAAGGTCTCTAATCAATTGTTAATAATACCCTTTTGTATTGTATATATGGAATAATAATGTCTTTAAATTCTTTCATTTCACAGCAACTCTGTTGAAAATCTGGTACATGAGCCGGTGAGATGAAATTCAAAAGACACTCACTACCTGTATGTGCTAAAGATACAATTCTTTCTTACATGAAACCTAATTCTTGATCTAAGAAAGTGCCTTGATCAGCCAAGTTACAATTAATTAATAATACTCCTATATTAAATTAAAGTATCTATTCGAAATCTTCCACTGCTCACATTAAAATATTATACTCCAAACAAAATTTGCAATTTAAGTACGAGTACCCAATAAAATAAGTAAGGAATATGAGAAGTACAATATTTGAGCAAAAAATTAATCCAAAAATGTCTTTATATGATGTCCTACAAGAGTAGTGTAGCAGCAAATAATGAATCAATGTAGCTCCAAATATGGCTTACTTGGTACGCAGACCAGAGACCTTTGTCAGACCCATCTTTCCAATTATGCGCTTCTCGATTGCTGGAGGAGTATCCAGGCCCATGCTCCGACTGAATTCGTTTGCGAGCCTCACAAGCCTATTCTTGTCATTTCCTGCCCTAGTGGTGTTATAGTAACCAAGCCAGGCCTGATATGCTAATTCTTTGTTGTTCATCTCCACTCTGGCCAGTGCTTCTTTCACCTGTTTATTTTCAATCCACATCAGAAAAATATTGTAACAACATTATGGTACTAAACAAGGAAAACATTTAACAAAAACAACCATCTTCATTGTCTTTGCATCAGCCGAAGGTGCCTGGGTCTTTGATATAGGCAAATCCTTGACGGAAGATATAAAGAATTCCTCCCAAGGTGCCAATAAAAGTATGCCTTGTCCTTCTTTCCCCTTACGCCCCGTTCTACCAAGTCGATGTATGTACTGTTCTCTGCCAGATGGCAAACCCACCTGTGACAGCAAGCACGTGTATTAGTTACCTTCAATTTAGTTTTCCTCCACCAGAAAGTTCCGGCTTTGTAACTCCAAATTGCATTTTACTATTCCTCCTCAAAATTATTAATGCCCAAGTCTTTAGCTACTATTATCAAAAGAAAATGATAGTATGTCAGGAAGTGATGACAGGGGTATTAAGAAAATACCTGTACAACAAGAGTAACATCTGGATAGTCAACACCCCGAGCAGATACATCAGACGTCACAAGGATAAGACCCTTCAACTTTCTGAATTCATCAGAAACCTTGGTTCTTTGTTTTTGGTTTTTTCTTGAATGGATTTCTCTAACGTTTAGTTTGAGTTGCCTAAAAAGGTCAGCGACCATTTGTGTGACCCTCGCAGTGGTGCAGAAAACAAGTACCTGCACAAATCAATAGCTGGATAACCCATTTTGACAAAGGCTGTAATCTTTAACGATCTTGAGAAAGCTTTAAGACAAACATAATGGTTATGATGCATCAAATACTTATGGAAGCTTCGACAAATATTCAAGAGCATTGTTCTTATCTTGTTTGCCAACATACATTTTACATTTTTCAGACACTGGATGAACAGGAACAGAATAAATCACCACAGAAATTCATTGATAAAGCTAATCCAGAAAAAAAAAAGGTTCTTAGATGACAATACATACCTTATAGTCAGCCTCATTTGCAATATGATCCTTTAGGAGTGTATAAAGTATAGAGAAGTGTTCAGCTAATGGAGCAATTAAATGCACCTGTGTGACCTGAAATGACTCAAGAATTTAAGAATTGAAATACTTTTTAAGTTTATAAATATACGCAGAAAAGACTGCCAAGAAGAGCCTACCTGTGAATGTGTCTCCCCAGTGCCTTCTTGAACAGTATTTATAAATTCGTAGTCTTGTTCCAAAGCAATATGACAGATGTGGCGTAGCTATGTGCCCAAAAAAAACATATATACTTAAAATTCCATTTAAAGTCAGAACTTAAAGAACATGAGAGAAAATAGAGAAACCTCGTCTGGAATTGTAGCAGAAAACATAAGTGTTTGCCGTTGTTTTGAAGTGGCTGCTACTATCTTTTCAATATCTTTACGGAATCCCATTTCCAGTAAACGGTCAGCTTCGTCGAGTACAAGGACTTTCAGACCCCACAGCTTATTGGCAAACCCTGGGGTATTCTGGATATGATCTTGAAGTCTTCCAGGTGTAGCAACAAGAATCTGCTAGTTATAAATGTGTAAAAAATAAATATATAGAATCGTTTTCAGATGAATATTTCAAGAGGGAAATGATGATTTTGCTCCTTTGTGAGCACTTAAATATATATGCCCGGTAAAGAGCAAATGTCTAAATAGAAGGACCTCTAAGATTCCTTGAGTAAGCAACATTAATGGATAGTGGATAGACAATATTCTATTTTCATTTTCTGTTCTAAGATTAACAGAATCCCAACAGTTAAATAACACTTCAAATAGTTAGGATCATTATATAGGCCCAAGCTTACTCCAACTGAAATCGAATCCGAAAAATGACTTGGTAACTGTTTAATGGATGACCTGTCCCAGCAATCATAAGATACTCACCTGGCAAAGGTTTGATTTCACACGCTTCTGTTCTGTCTCAATTTTTGTACCACCAATCACAACTTGAACACCAATAGATGGATGATATTTCAACAGCTTGCCAGCTTCTGTGGCAGCTTGAGTTGCAAGCTCTCGGGTTGGGCAAATTACAAGAACGAGAATTGGTTGGGACCTTGTCTCTCCATCAACAGGAGGTGATTTAAGAACAAGTTCAATAGATGGAAGCTGAAATGAACAATTACAGTAATACGTTAGCCTCCACATTTCTTACTTAGCAAACAATCTTCTGTGGTTAACAGACCCGCATAAATAATAGTTACCAAAAATGCTACAGTTTTTCCTGTGCCCGTCTTAGCCTTTGCCAGAACATCCTTACCTATAGAAGACACGATTACAGAGAAAAGAAAAGCAAGAAAATGGAAATGTCAGGTGATCTAATACAAGCGGCTGTAAATGAGAGAATGCAACATGCTTTATAATTAAGCTGATGATTGATTGGCATGTAGTTAAGGTACATTATAGAAGGTAGAAACATCTGTATTGATTTCTATTTGAGTAAGAATAAAACATAACTGTTGATACTTGATACACTGGTATCAAAAGATTACAGTAAATCACAGCTGGTTCATTCAGTTTTAATCTACTTGAGGTTAAGTGTTCAAAATAACTGCAATATACCAAAATCATACACGGATTTATCTTTTATACAAAAATCATTCCTAGAATAACAAATTTCAGATATTAACAAACCTTTAATTATTACTGGAAAAGATGCCTCCTGTACCACCGTCATTTTCTCATATCCAGCATCTTTGATGGCTTTTAATGATTCGGGGGAGACTGAACACTGATCAAAACTGTCAGCATTAGCAAAAGTCAGAATCATGAAGAGCTTCAACAGATCAAAGAAGTAAGCCTGATTAGAGAGCCTAAAAATCATGGCAATACAGAAATATGCAAATTGATCAAAGAATTGCTTTACACGTACAACAGCTGTTCACTTATGTAGATTTAGGTATAGCTAAAACAGATTACATACAAGAACTTGGAATAAGAAAAGGTTATCCACTACTTATGATCAGTAAATTTAAGGCAGATACTAGATATCTAAATCCAAATTTGAAGCCCAAACTTTTATTTTCAGTGGGGTTAACCCCGGTCTTTACAAGAAATCTAGAGGAGATTTAACCATACCAGAAATTCCTACCCTGAAAAAACTGCTAAATAACAGAGAGCTAATGAAACAAAGTAATTGCAAGTCCCTATAGGACAGATGTAAGATAAGTGGCTTCTTTCAGTCACCATGCGGAGCAACTTATTGCACCCGGAAAACATTTTGAACAAAATGACATTCTGTCAAACTCAAACCTTGAGTAATATTTAAAATTTTGAAATATTTTGTCCCTGATCCCTCTATTAATTTTGATGTTTTAAGAAAAGATTGGTGCTCCCAACACTACCCTTATCATCCAATTTAAAGAACTAAGCATCTAATTTTGTGCAATTTATTGTGAGTTGTTAAAGTGCACCATTTTGTTGGCTAGTTGAAATATCGCATCCCTACTTAATTATAGTGTTAAGGAATAGGTGTGTGTTCCAAAATAGTAGCCTTACTATACTCATCAACCAAACTCAGAATTGGAACTTGTGGTACAAAATTGGAATAACATGAATAAATAATAACAAAAATCTGTCTTGGTATCAAATCAGAGCAAAAGGGTTAAGGGACTATAACTGTAACAATATTTTCTGAAACATTTTCCTTGAAGAATACATCATGTCTTTCAGAGATCCATGGCCATACATTATACAAAATGAAATCAACCCACTTCCCATAACAAATGTACAATCAGAATATACATACACAAGGATACTCAAAGCAAGTAGCAAAGTGCTGATGATATAAAAATAAATCACATAAAAGTTGGATTGAAATAGATGCACCTGGTGTCACTCAAGTGAGAAGTATCATCTCCCGATGGAGGATTCACTATCCCAGCGAGAGTGTTGGAGTCCGCCTCTCTCTTCCTCTTCTTATTCTTCTTCTTCGTCTTCTTCATGGACACTCCGTCGCCGTGATTACCATTACCAGCCACGGGCTCGTCAGTAATCAATCCTTCTGCACCCTTGCCCATCTTCAGCTTGACCAATTGGGCGACTGGATTGAAGAGGGTTTAAGGAGAGCGGAGTGTGTAGGCAAGAGTTACAAAATTAGGGTTTAAGCCTTTTATGGGTTTGTTTTGGGGGTTTGTTTTGGGTCCTTTACAAGGAGAGGACAACATATTGTACTCCTGTATAAATAAATAAAGATACACTAGATATGTCTCATTATCATATGACATACTCTAGAATTTATCGTATCAGAGTGAGTACCTAAGAATTTTATTTGTCTCATCGTTATTCATTCCATCTAATTCCATTAGTTTTTAACATTTTTGACATGTGAAATGACTAAAATACCCTTAAAGGTATTTTGAATTATTATTATTGGACTGAAAAGACAAAAATGCTCTCACCTATTCATCTAATTTTCAAATTAATGCCACTCCCTCCTCTCTTGTCTGTGGACGACCTCCGACGGCCTTGTCTCAGGCCTCCGGGTGTCTTTAGCCTCGCTCCGATGGTCTCGTTGTGATGGTTGAACTCGTTATTTGATCTTGAGACCACACTCTCCGGAATGAGGGAACGCTCTCTGTTTTTTACGGTGGCATTCTCTCCGACGCTAGGCGTGGCCGGAGATGGGGTTAGGCGGGCCGGAGATGGGGCTAGGCGGGCCGGAGATGGGGTTGGGCGTGGACGGAGGTGCTGGGCGGAGCTAGAACCTCGACGGCTCCAGTGACCTCGTCCACGCCCAGCCCCATCTCCGGCCACGCCCAGCGTCGGAGAGAATGCCACCGCCGGAGAGAATGCCACCGTCGAAAATATAGAGTGTTCCCTCATTCCGGCGAGTGTGGCGTCGAGATCAAAGAACGAGTCCAATCACCACACCGAGACCATCGGAGCGAGGCTAAAGACGACCGGAGGCTGGAGACAAGGTCTTCGGAAGCCGGAGACAGGCCGTCAGAGGCTGGAGATCGTCCACAGACAAGAGAGAAGAGAGTGGCATTAGTTTGAAAATTAGATGAATAGATGAGGGCATTTTAGTCTTTTCAGTCCAATTATAATAATTCAAAATATCCTTAAGGGTATTTTAGTCATTTCACATGTTAACAATGTTAAAAACTAACAGAATGAGTAACGGTGAGACAAATGAAATTCTTGGATACTCGCCCTGATACGAAAAATTTTAGGGTATGCCATGTGATAATGAGACATATCCAGGGTATGTCATCTGGAACTATCCCATAAATAAATATGTAAATGTCCATGTGGTAATTTCAACTAACACCACTTAACTAAACCTCAATTTTAGTTTATTACACTCAATTAAAAAAAATTTACGTTCACGGAAATATAAAAATGGACGGAAAATTGAATTTTCAATTTTTTTCTCTTAATTTGAAATTTTGATAATTAGTTTGTCCATGATATTATGTAGGTATGTCTTTTGAACCATTGATGATTATATTGTAATTGTCAATCTATCAGTCTATTTTGAGTCATTCAATATATGCATAAAAATATTTTTTTTTCATGACAGTGTGTGTGTGTTTTTCAAGATATACACACATAATTCAAAAGTAAAGTAACCTAAAATAAATTTTGAGATTTTGAAGTAAATCAAAATGAGATGAGTAAGAACATTATTTGGAGTCATTCATCCCATATAACACGAGTAAGATGAGTAAGGGTAGTTCGAGGAGGAAAAAGATGAGTAGGGGTAGTTTGGGAAGGGAAAAGGTGAGTAACGAACATGCTTGGACGTAACTCAATTTCCCGTCAATTTTTGTATCTCTGTACGTAAAAAAAATTATTTGAATAAGCATGTGTAATAAGAAAAAATATATGATTATGTGACATATGGTTAAAAATAGTCATGTGCATTTCCCTCTCAAAAATATACTCTGACAAGACTCATCATTTATTTACAAATTTCATCAAATTTCATATTGAAAACACAATATGTGCACTGCACACACTAGTTTGATGATATAACATAATGATTGAAATGTCATTTGTGATATTTACACTTTTAATCACGATGTTTAATTAAGGGGAAATGAAAATTTTACTATACTTAACCATCAGTTTGCACATATTTTGTTCAAAAAAATTCAAACTAACGGTAGAATTATAGAAGTCATGTTAATGCAATTTTTCCAAATACTCAACATTTGATATGTCCAAATATGACGTGTTACGAAATGGTTGAAATGGATTGGGCCATAAATAAATTAGATAAAATGTTTGGTTGAATTAGTGAAAGAAAATGGGCTGGGCTAGGTTTACCACATTGCGCCACTGCCCCCTAAAGGCCTAATTAAAACTTGTTTGGGACTACGAGTTAACGAAACCAATCACATCAAATCAAATCGGTTGAAAATCTTACGTTGGATGTAGCAAATGTTACATGGGCCAAGTTCATGCATCAACCTCAATTGACGTGCATGTCGCGGCTTGGTTTCGACACAAAAAGCGTTCAATAATAAGAAGGTGCGTGCATGGTTATGGTGGTCCTCCAAGTCGAGGTCTCACATGCCCAATAATTTACATAATAAGTTGAAGTTGAAGCCAACATTATTGTCCCCTCCACTTCAGTCGAATCTCGTTTTGTTGCATCCTCTGTGTACCTACTTGCATGTGTCATGTGTCTACTTACCTCTGAATTGTCCATGGCTTATGTCCTCCTAATGTTGCCCAATATTGCTTTTTCGCAGCTCATTTCTCTCAATTAAATTCATTTCTTATTTTATTGCGTGTATATTTTGCACATGGAATGTGTTGGACAAAATTGATAAAAATGGCAAAAGTTGACATATGTGTTAACAAGTGAATGGGTCAACTTGAGCCGTGATTTTGGAACGCTTTGACTCGGCCTAGAATGATGTGAAACACGTTTACATAATCTAGGATATGAGAGCTTTCCAACGGTATATCACGAGCTCTAAACGGACAAGAGGTGAATGAGAAATTGAACCTCAAAGATGACCACTTGAAATGAGTTGTGCTGAAAGTTTGGGGGCCGAAAGTCCGCCACATTTTCACTAAGACACAAAAACGAATTTTCATCAATATTTTTAATTTGTAAATAGGGAATAATATTTTCCAATATATAATTCGGAAATAAATATTTTCTAAATTAGTAAATTTGAGAATGAATATTTTTTCCAAAATCATGAAAAGGAAATAATATTCTTTAAGTTATAAATTGGGAAATAAGTGTGGTCATATTGTGCCATGAAAAATCTCTTAATTAGAAATTAAGAGAATATTCCGAGATATTGTCTTTCTCCCTAAGAAAGAAATTTGTAATTATTTCTTTCCCTTTCCCTTTAGGTTTCAACTTTTCCCTGAGCCTATAAATAGATAGTTTCGCTAGAGACGAAAACATCGAAAAATACCCTACCCGACCATCTCTCTCTAGTTCATCTTGCCTGATTCTCTCTACATCACGGTTCAGAGTTCGCCTACGATCGAAGTTGTATCCTGAGAGCGATTTGTCCATACGGGGGCAAAATTCGTCCCAAGGAAAGCGGATTACCGTGCCTCGTCGATAATCGTTTCTTCCTTCTTCATCTGTCCAATACCGATTCACAGGTCAAGTAAATCTTATTGTATTGTGACGGTGATATTCAATAATAATAAAGTATTATTCATTGTGTTCGTCTTTTTCAATTTATTTAATTATTGCATGCATTCTTGAATGAATGTATTAATTGCTCGATTTGCGTTTATGGACTAACCCCGTATCTAACAATCTTGAGACGAATTTTTTGTGTTGTACTTTTTTCATAGACGCTTTCTAACCCGACGAACAGGTTATCATGGCGGAATTAATCTGATTTGACATATGATCAAACAGACTCGATAAAACGGTTTACTCGAAACTTTTTCAAATTCTTGTTAATCAAAAGGATTAACTTAATGTTCATGATTTATTGGTTTGAAATAATCAGATTTGATTATTATTTTTCTTAAGTTTTATTTTCCAGAGCATCGAACCAAGATTCGAAAAGCTGTCCAGGAAAATTCTGCGCTGTCGGCGTTTAAGTTTGGCTCGAAACGAAGTACCTCTTGTCAGAATCAAGTCTTGACCAAAACTACAAAGTTGTAGAGGACGGAAAGAGGAATCCAAAGAAATTAATTTCAGAATTTTTGAATATCTGTAGCCCTCGCTACACCTCCCGTACAGTAACGCAACTGAAAGTGACAGGCTGAAGTTTAATTGTTGAATCCTTTATTATAAACTTGTTTATTAATTATGAATTAATGATTTATCTAATGAGATTGTGATTATATGTTTTGTGTAGCAATTCATATACGATGAACAGATAAATAATTATTTGGAATCATCTTGATAAGATTTCAACGGATCATATGTGAGAAGACACACAAATAAGAAGACAAGAGAATGAGGGTGGTCTCTTGAAGAGTAAGAAACATGTACAGAGATAAGTTTGTTTCTCCCTTATATTTTATGCCATACTTGATTTGTGTGTTTAGATAATCAAGCATGAGATGGTTTTTGTATATATGTGATATATATACTCACACACTTATACAATTACAAATATGAGATGCTAATTTGTATATGTTTATATGTTAAGATGAGTATGCTTCTTTGTAATATGTATATGTTTGTTATTATATTTGCAAGAATATGATGCTAATATATTTATATAGATATATAAAAGTGTGTGTACCGGTGTTTTGATCTATGTATACGTACATGGATGTTTCAATTAATATATGTAATATACATACATGACTCGGTTCGATATATATATATATATATATATATATATATATATATATATATATATATATATATATATATGCATGTCCATGATTTAATTATTATATATGTGTACTAAGAACGATTATGCATGCTTATAAACATATATATGTATGTGTATATTTATGTATATGCTAAGGGCGATATTCACATGCATGCGTATTATTATATTATAGATGAATATATGAATATACATGCTAAGTGTGATATGAGTATATGTATGTGTGTATGCCAAATTTACTAAATAGTTATGAGGACGAGATGCTTATGTAGTGTTGTAAATTTGACGCGTGAAATTGCACATTAATTGAGATGATATGATTTGACATAATTGGTCAAACAAGATGATGACCTACTTTATTCAATTGATGAATATAATGGTATAGCGTTGACCGATGCATGATTAATTGATTCTGTTTCCTTTTATGGAACACGTAAGAACGATTCAATTAATGTTTCTATGTAATCGATCTGTTTCTAAGTGAAACACATAAAGACGATTGACATAGAGTAATGTTGTGAGCCTCTGACTTAGTTGATCATGTTCTATTTATAGAACACGTAGGGACAACTCCAACCAGGTTCCAACGTACAGGAACACGCTGGTTGTGTGGGGGAACTACCTTCCTTTACAAGTAAAACCTAAAGTTCTGTGTAGTAGAACTTTGTTCTCTACGGATAGACGTTATGTGTAGTAGAACTTCGTTATCTACAGGTATAACCAGACCCTCGCGTGGTAGAATTACGCTCCACCAACGCGAGATCTGATTTTTGTGATCTGAATTATTTGTTCTATGTGAACACGTTATTTAATTCGATCTAATTTTGTTATTCGTTGTATCAGATATGGTTGACGAAAACGCGAAAGCAACTGAACCAACGCTGCCAGCCGATATGTGGCTAAAATGGTGGAGGTCTAGAGAGATCCCACAAAAGAGCAAGAAACCTTAAGAAGGCGTTGCTAAGAAACCCAAGTCTAATGGGAAGTGCTTCAATTGCAACAAGCAAGGGCTTATGTCTTCCAAATGCAGGATGCTGAAGAAAGGCAAAGAAGCTTGAAGCTAACATTGTGAATATCATGACACAATAGATGTATGACATCGATTCAAGTGCTTAGTTAAGATTTAGAAATTATATGTAATTTCAGTAAATTTCAAAGTTATGAATAAAATAAGAGAAACATTTCTTATATTTATGTCATCAACTCACTTTAATACTTGTACAGTAGAAACAAGTTCACGATAATGGAAACACGTTCCATTTATAATGGAAACACAAACTGAACAGTTTCCAAGTATAATGAAAACAAGTATATAGTGCTTAAGCAAATTATTTTTTTGAATAATATGGTCTTAATTATTATATACTGTGATGTTAAGTCAATTTGATGCGGTTCATAGATGAACACGCACGAACAAATTGAAAGACTCTAGTGTTAATTTTGAATAACATGGTTTCTTACAAGAAAAATATAAATTGAGTTCTTATGATCCAACTCTAGACGAGAGTACGAAAAGGATATAGTGAACAGTATCAATGCTTTAATTGATGCATGTAGAGTTTATTCTATGCATAAACATGTATGAACGATTATTTTTTTAATTTTTTTAAATTAATCGATTCTACGAGACATGTAAAATAGATTAAACAACGTATATGTTTCTTTGTGAAACACGTGAGATCAACATATGTTGGATTTGTTGATTGTAGGTCGGTATGATCCCATCATGTTCAAGAACATAAAGGACAAAACCGAATGATCTTTGCGATCAACGAAAACACGTTGCAAAAACACATGTGAATAAAATGAATGTTTTCAATTATTCATCTAGAATGTGTGGAATCGAGTTAGAACAATTATTTCCATTATTGAAAAACGTTGAATTGTCTAAACTTGATATATGAAATTGAAATTAAACATTTTAATTAATCAATTTCATGAAAGTTTTTTTTG
>OY987323.1:10470962-10544994 GCA_963920655.1 Geranium rotundifolium
AGTCGTATCGGTTCTTGATGTATGAATCAAACAGATTTCGAAATACAGAAGAACACGATGATGGAGTTAAAGAATGTTTAGTTCTTTGAACACATGTGTCCATGAAAAAGGGAATCGTAAGAATACTAAAGTATGTACGAGGAACCCATAACTATGGACTATACTATGCAAGAGAACCTGCCGTGCTAGAGGTATACTCTTATGCTTGTTGGATATCTAATGTAAGGGATGTCAAAGACAAGAGGAGAAACGTCTCAACCCTAGCAGGAGGAGTTGTGTCATGGAAATCCTCACGACAAACGATAATAACCAGATTAACATGTAAATATGAGTTTGAAGCTTTGGATGAAGCTGTGGAATAATCCGATGAGCTACGTAATTTTCTAGAGGATATTCCTAAATGGCGAAAGCTTGTGCCTAAAATATGTGTGCATTGTGATCACCAAGCAACTATTTGTAGTGCACAGAGCTTGGGAGTAACGGTAAAGATCGACGTATGCGTCGTCGACATAACATCGTTAAACAACTTATCTCTATGAGAATTATCTATGTTGACTTGATAAGTTCAAATGATAATATTGCGGATCCGCTAACCGTTGTGTTAAATAGAGATCAAGTTGATAAACATCGAAAGGAATGAGGCTCAAGCCCATATAATTAAGGCGTCATGTGAAAGAAAATCCTACCTAGTTGACTGGAGATCCCAAGATCTAGGTTCAAATGGACAACCTAATTGCATGAACCTTGTGCGGTCACTGTGGGGGCAACCCCGAGACCATTCCTATGATGCAAACAGTGACATAAAAATGGACCAGGTTAAGCTATGCTTTTAATGATACTTTGTGCATCACGAAGTTGAGCAAAAGATATCACCTATGTGAGAGTGAAGTGGGGTCGCTTCAAAAGAAACTTATGGGGCTTAGTTCTCTTAAGCTCTTGCAGAACCAGGAGGTGTTTATGACCATAACGAACACAACCATGAGAACCTAACCGTGTTTATTGATATATGTGTGAAGTATATGGTCTCTTACGCTAAACGACAGAGAGTTCAAGAACATCGCGTCTACTCATCTGTCAGGAAGATAAGTATATTTTCACTAGGAAAGTTCAAAGGGGGTAACCTATTTATCCGATGCCTATATCAACTGTAGAGAGTAATCACCACGTTGAAATTATTACACGTTCAATTTCATTCATGTGGGGGATTGTTGGACAAAATTGATAAAAATGGCAAAAGTTGACATATGTGTTAACAAGTGAATGGGTCAACTTGAGCCGTGATTTTGGAACGCTTTGACTCGGCCTAGAATGATGTGAAACACATTTACATAATCTAGGATATGAGAGCTTTCCAACGGTACATCACGAGCTCTAAACGGACAAGAGGTGAATGAGAAATTGAACCTCAAAGATGACCACTTGAAATGAGTTGTGCTGAAAATTTGGGGGCCGAAAGTCACGGCTCAATAATGTGAGCCGTGATGTCCAATACCGATTTACATGTCAAGTAAATCTTATTGTATTGTGACTGTGATATTCAATAATAATAAAGTATTATTCATTGTGTTCGTCTTTTTCAATTTATTTAATTATTGCATGCATTCTTGAATGAATGTGTTAATTGCTCGATTTGCGTTTATGGACTAACCCCGTATCTAACATAATGTGTATCAATAGTTAATGTTAAAGTATAAAATTATAACTGGTCATTTAATTATTAGGTTAAGTTTTTAGTTGTAATATTCTACCATAATATCAGGGCAGGTTAATTTTAGTTTGTGTTGATAGATCTTGTCTTTTCCGTGACTCTGCTCCTCTTTATGCCCGGTTGAATTATGGTTAATGTGAAGAGGAGAAAGCCTACGTTATAAAAAAAATTTTGACGGATTAGTTGTAGAGGCATGCCTAATATACATAACCCAATTTTACAATTAAGTACATACTATTACAAACCTTTTAATAATATATTTGCAATTTATTTATTTTTTGAAACAATCTAATTTGCATTATATTACATGTTTTTTTGTACTCGGTAAATTATATCAGTAATTGGGTGAATAAGCTATATCATTAAAGCCTACTATCACTATCAGTTTTTTCAACTGTAACGGCGCACAAAAACTATGTGCACCGTTACAAATGTTTGTAACGGCGAACGTTATACGTGCGCCGTTACTAGCGCACATTTGTAACGGCGCACATCGTTATGTGCGCCGTTACAAAATGTGTTGACCGTTGACCACTTTTGTTGCCGTTATGGAAAACGGTCGGAAATGAAGCCGTTGTTGTTACTGTTAGTTTGTAACGGCGCATCTTGGTATGTGCGCCGTTACAAATATGTATTATAAGTTTTTGCAGAACCTCCCATTCTTTTTCCTACAACATATCTCACAACTACTTTTCTCCCGACAAGGGTAATTTCGTAATTTCGAAATTTTATAAAATTTCCCGAGCACCCTCAGACAAATCTCCCGAGAAGGTATGTACAAATTTTTAAATAATGCACTACATATAACTGCAAATTTGTATATGATTTCATCGATCCAAGTTTAGATTTTGTATGGTTTTGCTTGTATGAATAATTTGCATGTTAAATTTATTAAATTAGTTTTGGAATTGATGAAAAAAATTATTCGATTCCATGAATTGCATGATAACATTAGGGTTAATTCTCTCGATTCCATTAATTGCATGATAACATTAGGGTAAATTCTCCCGTAATTGTTATTTGCATGATAACATTACATTAGGTTATTTGATCATAAACCACCATAATAGGGTATGTTGGACATTTAGGACCTAATTAGGGGTATTTTGGTCATTTATGACCTAATTAGGGGTAATAAGGTCATAAATGACCAAACAAGGGTAATTAGGTAATTTATGTGAATTAGAAGGTACGTACATATTTTGAAATAATGTAATATTATGTAAATCAATTGTTAACCGAATTTATATATATTACATATATAGAATGGATCGGAGATGGATGAGATCCGTAAAAATGAGTGAGGAATGGATGAAAAGATTAAGCAGTTTTGTAAAATTTGCGAGGAAAAACGCTCCAAGAGATGGTGTGGGACGTTTCAAGTGTCCATGCACGAGGTGTTGTAATTCTGCTTGGCACGCCTTCGTCATCCCGTCGTCGTCGTCGTCCTGTCCCGCCGTCGCCGGACCTTCCCGTCAAAGAGGTAAGTCAATTTTAGATTGTTAGATTTTGTATTTTGTATGAATTGTGCCGTTAGGGTTAGATTTTTATTTTGTATGAATTGTTAGGGTTGATATTGTTATTTTGTATGAATTGTTAGAGTTTAGATTGTTATTTTGTATGAATTGTTATAATTTGTATGAATTGTTAGATTGTTAGATTTTGTATGAATTAATTAAAAAAATTAATTGTTAGATTTTGTATGAATTGTTAGATTAGTTGTATGAATATGTATGAATTGAAATTAATGAAAAAAATTACCCATTAGGGGTATTTTTGGAATAATTAAAAAAATTAGCCCCTAAGGGGCGATTTTGGAATTATGAAAAAAATTAGCCCCTTAGAGGCAATTTCGGAATTATGAAAAAAATTAGCCCCTTAGGGGCAATTTCGAAATTATAAAAAAAATTGCCCCTTAGGGGCAATTTCGGAATTATGAAAAAAATTGCCCCTAAGGGGCAACTTTGGAATTATGAAAAAAATTAGCCCCTTAGGGGCAATTTTGGAATTATAAAAAAAATCGCCCCTTATGGGCAATTTCGGAATTATGAAAAAAATTAGCCCCTTAGGGGCAATTTCGGAATTATGAAAAAATTGCCCCTTAGGGGCAATTTCGGAATTATGAAAAAAATTGCTCCTAAGGGGCAATTTCGGAATTATGAAAAAATTAGCCCCTTAGGGGCAATTTTGGAATTATGAATAAATTAGCCCCTTAGGGGCATTATTGGAATTTCCAAAAATAAATGCCCCTTAGGGGTATTATTGGAATTATGAAAAAAATTGCCCCTTAGGGTAATTCGGGCATTTTCGGTCGAATTACCCTGTTCTTTCGGTCAAATTGACCTTAAAAGTGTTATTCATTCAGTTACAGATAATGGAGCCTAGACGTAAGACACCTAGGGCCAGGGCACCTAGGCGAGCCACCATGGACGTTTTCGAGCCTTCGCAGGCGCCGGATGTACATGATGACATGTACACTCCGTCACCGCCGCAGCCGACTCAGCCCACTCAGCCGATTTATCCGGGAGATACGGAGGTTGGCTGGCAGTACCAGGTCCCGGATCATCGGACTTTCCAGGAGATGCTCGGAGACGTCGCAGGACCCTCCGAATCTGACTCTGTGCCGGATGAGTCAGAACTGCCGCTGAACGAGTGGAGGCTCCTTCCCCTCGAGTACAGAGAGATTCCGAGGTACGAGCTGTATTTCGACTACAAGGTGGAAGTCGACTGCCTGAACACGAAGAGCTGGGAAGCCGGGGCAAAGAAGGACCAAAAGATCGACATCAACATCGAGCAGGATGAGAGAGCAGTTCAGAGGAACGGAGGTCCGTTGCTCTTGACGTGGGAAAACGGCCGACCACGTGTCGCAGGAGGAATCCTTTCGGCCGATAGGGTGAAGACGATTATAGGGAAATTCGCTCGGGAACGCGACGCTTCCTACCAGACGTTTGGGGATTTGCCGCCATCTGAGTTCCAGGCGTTTTGGAGGAGTTTCAGGGTAATTTCAACGTTTACTCTAATTTTTTTCCAAATGTTCGTATTATAAATATTGACGTGATATTTGTGAATTTCAGCGTTTGTTTGAAGTGACCGATTCGGTTGAGCTTAGGGGTTGGATTCGTGAGGCGGCCATAGGCGCTTACAAGGAGCGAAAATCCAACATGAAGCGGTTATACAAGCTCTACGTCGACCCTACTAGACTGGGCCGGAATGGGATTCCCAAATGTCTGAAAGGGAAGAAGTCCCAGTGGCGGTGGCTCGTTGAACATTTCGATGCCAACGAGGTATATTACTAATTTTTACTTTAATGTTTTTACTTTAATTTTTTTTTAATTTACTATTTTTGATGGGAATTTACTTTTATTTTTTTTCCAGGAAAATGTTGGTACTCAAATGAGTGCCATTAGAAGGAGCGAGAACAAATTAAACCACCACACTGGTAAAGTTCCATTTCGACAGCTATGGGAGAGGATGTCGGAGGCCGGGGAAGTGGAGGTCTCCAAAAAGTTGGAGGCCTTACTGAAGGCTCACAAGGCCTTACCTAGGCTTGGTGATGATGCACAGGAAGGGGAGGAGGGACTCAACCCGAAGCTTGTAAGTTTCAATATATATATATTTTTTATTTTAATATTTAAATTTATTATATTAATCAAATTTTTTTTGCAGCTTTACATTCAGAATGCGCTTAGGGATTGGAAGAATGAGGAGGCGAACTACAACGAGGATGGAACGCTGAACAAGATGACCGACGCTGAAGAGGATGAGGTCATGCGACAAGCTGCCGAGCATGTTCGCGAGATCGAGCTTGCCAGAGGAGTTACCATAGAACCCTCTAGAGGACGACGCATCCGGGGTTGCGGGAGTTCTTACGAGGCACCGCCGAAACAGAGAAGACGTTCGACCTCCTCCGATGGTAGTCAAGCGGAGATTGTGGACCTCCGGACTCGACTCAGCCAACAAGAGGAGGTTATTACGGAATTTCGCGCTGAACGTCAGGCTGAGCGTGAGCAAGCCGCCGCCGAAAAACAGCATGCCGAGCAGATGTTCCAGTACTTCCAACAACAGCTGATGTTACTCAACCCTAATCTCGCCCCTCCACCTCCACCTCCATTTAACCCGAATAGTTCTAGAGATCCTGGAGGCCCGTCCTCATAGATTTTATGTAAATTAAATATTTTATTCAACAATTTCAATATTAATATAATTTTATTTTCAACAAATTCAATATTCATTTCTAAATAAAAATTTTATTTTTTTTATTATTCTGCATTATTTGTAACGGCGCACAAACGGTGTGCGCCGTTACAGATGTGCGGCATTTGTAACGGCGCACACCGTCAGTGCGCCGTTACAATTAATGACGGCGCACGCCGTTTGTGCGCCGTTACAAACGGTGACGGCACCGTCACCTTCAGCAACGGTGACAGTAGCCTTTGTAACGGCGCACTGACGGCGTGCGCCGTCAAAGTTAGTAACGACGCACGTCCTTTGTGCGTCGTTACAGGTTGTAACGGCGCACAGACGGCGCGTTTTGTGCCGTTGCAGGCTGTAACGGCGACACTGTAACGGCGCACGTTAACGGCGCACGTTAACGGCGCCGTTACAGACGTTTTTGTGCGCCGTTACAAACTGTAACGGCGCACAAATCCTCTGTAACGGCGCCGTTAACGTGCGCCGTTACAACTTCAAAACTGATAGTGTATGTACATGCAGAATTTAAATTTCTTAAGAACGACAAAAGAAGCATAAAATTGGCGAAAAGATATAGGATGGCCATTTTTTACACTCAGCAAAAAAAATTAAATTGGCGAACTAAACTATGTACTATATATGAATAATTCGATTTCATAAATGCTTGTGACCAAAAAGTATTGCAATTGATGGCACAATATGTGAGTAGCAACTCCCAAGGAGGAAGTATATAATAATTAGTTAATTTCACCAGGGTGAAAATCATGGATCAGTAGGACTGTAGGAGAGGTCCATATATTATATATAGTAGTCAGACTCGTTACTTTCGTGCTGCTTAATTCACGATGTAACATTGACTATAATATATATTGGACCAACCATTAAGTCACAACCAACTAATGATATATCATATTCAATTCTACTGTGTACATGTCAACATTATTTTTCGTGTAAATGAAATTATTATCTTGTGTCATGCATGTGATCTAGATCTTCCAAATTTAGAGGCATGAGTTTAACACATCCCCTTTATCTATAATACAGTATGTAAGAATATATTCCATTGTTTGAAAATTGCAAATCGACAATATCATGATACCATACAAAATTTAATAATAATAACATTTTACTATACTTAATCATCTTGAAATTACACTTTTGTATATTAACTAATTTTTTCTCTTATTAGTATCATGACTCTATTTATCGATAACAAATGCCTAAGTTGTCTCTAATTTAATTGAAAAAAATAGGGCTAGACTAATGGAAAAATGGACTGAGTCAACTCTAGTTTGATTTCTGACAGTTATGATTGTTGACGAACCCACAGGGACGCCAGATAAGTTCCGGCGAGGTATAGGTTCTCTCTGGTGACGAGAGGTGAGATACGACGAGTTCGACGATGCCGAATCAAGCCTTCTCCAACTCGGCGAGCCCATGCGTCGAGTCTCCGAGTGTTATCTCTGCCACAAATCCTCGTCATCTTCTCCAAGTCTCCTTCGTCAAAATCAATGAAAGACGCACCCATATTCGATTCGAGACCCACAAAACCTCCTATATAAAGACCATTTTTTCAATTAACACATAAAACTCTCAAATCACAGTATTTCAAGCTACATAGCTCGCTCGATGCCGCCGGAATCGTGCTTGTGCACCGGAGCAAGATGGTTTTCAGCCAAAGGAGCAGCGCGAGGAGGCGTCGAGGACGAGGGAAGGAGGTGTCGAACCAGATCTCGCCTCTAGTCGCACCTCCAGCCCCGCTACCGAGCCAGAGCTCCTCTGACATCGAAGTCCTTCTCCGTCGTCAAGCTCACAGTCCTATTGCTTACCGGTCTGTAGTAAACTAAGTATAATTCAAATCAAAACCAAGATTAGTTTAAACATTTTAGAGGTAAGTTGTCGATAACAATAGTCATATATTAAAAAGAAAAAAGTAGTTAATATATGAAAGTGTCATTTCGGGATAGTTAGAGTAGCAAACTGTCATTATCCCTCAAATATACAACATCAAACTACAAAATAACTTTAAAATAATAATCAATAAATTAATATCATGTAAGATAATATTTTCCTTGGATGTCGACTAAACCTATGTGAAATTAACAAATTTCTATAATATAATTTATTTTTAAAAAGCCTATATAAACATATAATTTCATTAATATCCTAAAGTAATTATTATTATTATTATTATTAAATTATACTCTCATTTTAGAAATTAATTATTATATAAGAGTAAGTCTAAAAACAATCTAATTAAAAGTAAGAAGCGCTGACATTTAGAGAAAGTATCCCGTTGGTCTGTTTCATCTGGCTTGGATCGAGTCGTATTTGAGATGAATTGTCTTAATCTTACGAATGGGGTCCAAAGTCTGGTCCTTCACGATCTTTGGTGGGTGGGATTATCAGTGATTGTAAGGCTTTATTGGCCTATTTATATATTTATTTGATTAGTTTTGCAAAGCGTTCAGGTAATATAACAATACATTATTACATCCCGTCTGCAACCCATAATAGCTATAATTTGGAGTATGTCCTCAGCTCGTTTCCAGTGAATTTTGCTCGTGTACTAACTCCTGACATGTCTTAATAATATTAGGATTGTTAATTAAATAAAAGGAGATATTATATAGTTTAACTAATATTTTATATAATCAATTGAGTGTGCTTAAGTGGTTTGGGCCTTCTCGATTCTTTGGACTCAAATACCTTCTTCTGGTATTGCTCAATCTATGAGTGACTTGTTGATTAAAAAAAACTAATATTTTGTTTAATTATATTATATTATAAAAATAACACTTTTTGGTACTTTAACAACAATGTAATTGATTTTTTTAAATCTGATTAAAAAAATACAAATTAAATTAGACTAAAGGATTCAAATTCCAAAGAACTTTATTTTGAACATCACATTTAAATTTAATCAAGTTTCTAATATTTCATTTCCTAATTTTGTTTAACAAAAAGAAATGAGCAAACACACCACTAACATTTTTGCACAGATAAGTAATTAAAGGAAATATATGAGAAAATAATCCATAACCTTAAAGCAATTGCTACTAACAAAAAGAAAGAACTTTAGGGAAGAGTTCAGATACAAACCATGTATTCAGTGCAAATTTTAGAACAGATGTCAGCCGTAGATGTATATATGACCATGAATCGGATGAAACGTAATTAGATATGAATAACTGCCGCATGATTTAGTCAACAAGGGTAAATCAGGAAACATGGATATAATTACCTAAACATGATCCATAAATCACGGAGACGATGGACGTTCATCATCTTTAAATGAGATTTGAATATGCATTTGATTTGAAAACATGAATCGACCGTCGGCGGCCATGGCAGTACAGAGCTCAACATCAAGACCTGAAGGTGAAATAATTTCGAAATATGATTCTTGGAATCACACGCTACGTTCTACTAATCATATAAACTAATTATGTAGGTGATCGATCTAATATGATGATTGATTTGATTTGAACGCTTTCCCGGACGACGATAACGGTATGTAAACCTTTGTAAATGATTGTTTTGCAAATATGCTATGCTAATGATATGAAACGTTTCCGATGAATTAAATCCGGTGCTGTCACCGACAGCAAATAACGAAGGAGGGATTAGCAATCTGGTGATATCACCACACATGCGGGTTTTACTAAAAGACCAATTATACACATGCCATATTAGCAATCTGGTTTACCAACAAAATCAACAACACCACCTGCATACATAGTGAATCATTACAACTGTTGAATGACACATAACCATAAAAACAAGCATCAAATGAACATATATGCATGACATATACACAATACAAAGTGAACAATGTTCATATATCATATTGAGAAGGTAACCTTAAAGCATACACCAATGACTGTGAACATGGTACTCAATCATCATCACCCATTTCACAACATTATACACACATTACATTAAAACGGAACATTAAATATAAAATTGATACAGGGACAATTATAAAATCGAACACAAAATCATCCTGTGATGGACATATCGTAGATTTCAAACAATAAAACAAACACGCAACAACGATATAATATCAAAAACACAATCACAATCAATCTTTCAACTGCTCAAACCTTGAAAGCAAAATCGAAAAATTGATCATTTCAAAATTAATAAATCTACTTCTACTGAGACAAAATTAGGGGTAATCATCAGACCAACTTACCAGACTTCCTCTTCTTCGAGCAACTCAAAACCATTTGAGAACGGGAGGAAGGGGAAAACATATCACCAGCTATTCGCGGAGAAGAGGATAGTAAGACAGATGGAGTACGGCATTGGTTTGATTCACCAAAACCCAGAAATATATATATAATGGAAGCTGTGGAATCAATTGGGATTTTCATGGTTTGCAACTGATGAAGACAGAATCGTGTTTGAATGAAAATGGGGGTTTGATTATGATTTGCTGTAGATAATGACATAATATGGGATAAATATGATTAACTAAAATCTCTCTAATATTAAATTCAAAAAAAGTCAAATCAAAACGTTGAATTACAACAATACCCTTGGTGCAAATGACAATGTCAGTGATATCCTCACTAGTTAAGATAATTACATAATCTGTCACTCGAACAACTGCATGCTTGTTGAGCGTTAGATCTATGATCCAATGGCCACCATTCGTTCTAAATTTTGTACCAGAAATTGATGTTTGCTGCCGATCAGAACCCAGAACTTTATGCCCAACTTTGATAGTTTCCAATTTTTTTTAACACAAACAAAACAATGCAACTAATTTTTTATAAATACCCCAACTTTTTATAACTGAAGATAATTTTTGTTAAATATAACATAATTGGCAGGTAAAAAATTCAAAATATCTTCTGTCTAATTTTGAATGATACATTTATTTAATAGATATGAGACAACCATTTTACCTTCCATTGAATAAAAGAATTTAACTCGTGAAGAGTACGGGGTGTAAACGAGCCGAATTGAGCCCCAGTTTGGCATGACTCGGCTCGTGAACAAAGTGTTTGGCTCGAACGAGCTTATACAACGAAGTTTAAGTTCGGCTCGAAAAAAATAGGCAAGCTCGACTCTGCTCAATTCGGTTTGCTTAATTTTCAATACAAATATTTAATTAAAGTTAAATATAATTCATTAAATAACGAACGAGCCAACTTGAGTGTTAGATTATATTAGGTTTCCTATCTTTATTTTCCTATATTTATATTTCCTTTTCTAACATGTATTAGAGTTTCCTATTATATTTCTATTGCCTCAATAAATAGAGGTCTCTTGTAATTCACAAGATACAATCAATAATATATCCCTCTCTTATTTTCTATCATTGAGATTGACTCGGATCAATTCGGTTCGTCTAGTTTCATTATAAATATTTATTATTTTTAAAATTTATATTAATAAAGATATATAATTAATTAAATATAAACGAGCCGGCTCGATCGGGAACCTATTGAGCCTTAAAAGATCTAGCTCGAACTCGGCCCGTTTATCGTTTATTAAACGAGCACAATCTTGAAACCGAATTCGGCTCGAGATTATAACGAGTCCAAATCATGTATTTAACGAATTGAGCTTTAACGGCTTGCTAAATGTTCTTCTCGTTTACAACCCTAGTGAACAAATTATTAGGCTTTTCAAATAAATAAAATAAAAAATAAGATAAATTGTGAAATTATAATTTTTCCTTATATGCAATTTTCTTATCTCTTATGTTCATTTATAGGATAAGTGATCACACTGGGTTCTTGTGCTATTTTGTATAAATGAGCTATATTATTTATACATATACGTAAGAGGGATACATTCAATTCTTGTTTTTGTCTGTTCGTTCCTGGTTCTTCTAATCAGGGCGGGGTAAAGCAGGTTGGTAGCTCGCAAGGCTCATAATTTTAATATCACATGTTCTAATCTTGTTTCCGCAACCCATAATCTCTCTCTCCCCTCCACTGCAACAACCAAACAAATCATTGTCACCATTGAGCTCTTGCAGCACCGTCTCAACGACATTTTCTACCGGAGATCCAGAGGCGAGTTCGAGTGACGTGTGAGTGTCACTGGAAGTACTCAAATCCTCACCTACAAACCAAATAGTAAATGCCTAGAAATGTTTATCCTTATTCATTTACTTTAGCATAAACTAGTCTTGCAAGCTAAATATTTGAAAAAAGATATATAAGCTAAAATATATTAAAACTTCAATTTCTCGAGACTTAAAAATAAATCTAGCACCGTCTCGATGATTTTCTGTTCAGACAAGGACAAAGTTGTAATTCCATAAATTATTATGAATAATTTCCTTTTTAATGTTAACGGCGGCATATAACGTGTTGTCGTTATGACGTCACCTACCGATTGCATGCTACTGTCACACCATCACCGTGCATAATTATGTGTGTTGCCGTAATATCTAACGACAATGTACAACGGTCTACCGTTATGACGTCACCTATATAGACTCTCGGTACACAAATAGTGATACACGGCACGGTGACGGGGCTGTTATAAATAATTTCAGGTTTTGAAATTCGTTCCCTCTACTTTTCGCCTCGATGCGATAAATGGCAGCGACCGAGCCACGCTCCACCTCTCTCTTTTCCACACGTGTCTTTCTCACAGCCAAACGTGACTGTCACCGCCCTCCCCCTGCGATGTCAGCACGCTGGTTGGTCTGTACAAGGAAACAAAAACCTCTACAGTATATATCATGTTATTTATGGCCCTTTCTTTTTATTCATTTTATTAACGCTATAAACCAAACAAAATCAAATTACTCGTTTTCTAATATCCTGATTTGCTTACTTAATATAATATCTGATTTAATTAATTAATTATTATCTTGGCTGTGAGTTTCAAGCCATGCTCAAGAGCCGCTGGCGAGAACTCAGTCTTTGAGGAACAAATTTTAAATTTTATGCTGAGAATTGAATTTGAGTAAAAAAACAGGAAAAAGGTATATTTACGAAACCTATAGGCTTGAACTGTCTTTTAATTACAGTCAGTCCTTAAGTTTTTCGTTTTCTTCATTAAAGTACTTCATATTATGACTAAATATATATAAAAAAAACTTGAGCGAGTTAAGAAAGACAAATTTTAAGTGTAATTAAATGTCTTTTCTTCTAAATAAATAATAATTCCAAAATCATGAATTGTGTCATCTAATGCTAATGTTAGCCGTTTATAAGTACTGTGTTGCTAACTAGAACTGGTACTGATATGATATTTTTAATGGTTGTATCATCATCATGCTTGTACAACACAAGCATATTCAAATTGTAGTTAAAACCTATTGGTGAATATAGAAAATATCAGAAATGGGTTATCAAGAAAGAATAACAAATAGTTATCATATGTGTTGAATATTATTTTGGCCTAAAATACTATTTTAATAATGGTTTGATAATTTTACCGTTAGATATGAGTTAGTCCATAAACATAATTGAATAGTCCATAAACATAATTGAATAATTAAACTAAAGAATTGATGCAATGTAAATTAAGAAAATGTCGGATTTTGACAAAAAAAAACTAGTGTTTTCTAGATGAAAACGACGTTTTGAGATTAACGCATGGCTTTGCCGTGAAGTATGATAGATTTCGGCCATCCGAGGTCATCTCGGGGGTCAAAATCACAATTTTTTAAGTTCCGAGCACTTTTGGCAATTTTTATAATTTGTTTTCTTTTTCCAACTAGTTTTGGATTTCCTTTTATGCAATTAGATTTTGGCTATTTAAGTACTCTTATATGTTTATGTTATTTAGTTTTGAAGTTTAATAAAAAAAAAATCGAGATTTCCCTCAAGTCTATCACATTCGGTATTCGCAAGAATCAACGAACTTTGACAAAGAGTTCTTTCTAGCCACCTATGCTGCATCAGTTGGTATCAGGTTCTAGTCGATCCTGAGGTATGTTGCCCCGTAAACAACAACGAGCAGCTCCCCAAGGTGCTGATGCTGATCAAGCTGAGTTACGACGTGAAAACGCTGAATTTCGACGTGACAACGATGATTTGAGGCGGCAGGTTGAATTATTGACCCAACGAATGGACGAATTGCATCATCGTGATGACGATACTCTCACGGACGACAATCCTTTCGCCGGGTTTCAGAATCGTTCACCCGAGCGCCCTAATCCTAACCGCCGTTGGGAATAGGCTTTCAAGGTGGAAATTCCACAATCCAATGGCAATCTTAAATCAGAGGAGTTTATAGATTGACTATCATAGGTTGAAGCAATAATGGATTTCAAGGAGGTTCCAGAAGACCGTCATGTTTCCCTTGTGACGATTCGTTTCGAAAGTCGCGCGCAAGCTTGGTGACAACAATTGAAGCAGATACGTGTCCGTAGTGGTAAAGAGAAGATTTCGAATTGGGATAAATTCAGGAAACACCTCAAGGCTGCGTTTTGCCCTATAAGTTCGATCGGGAATTGTACCAACGTTTCCAGAATCTTCGCCAGGGTTCCCGTTCTGTGGATGAGTATTCCACCGATTTCTACTCATGTTTGGCTCGTGTTGATCTCACCGAGTCCCCTCTTCAGTTGGTTTCTCATTATATTGGTGGCTTGCGTCTCCAATTACAGAACGTTCTGAATATGTTTGACCCATTAACTGTCGTCAAAGCACAACAACGTGCATCCTAGGCTGAAAAGCAGCTAGCCAGGCGTGGTATCGGTAGCTTCCGACAACCAGCAAACTCGACTGGTGGTATAAGGTCTGCGTCACAGCATGTTCCAGCCCAACCTACTCCTCCAACCACGCGTGGTTACCCCCCCCCCCCCCCCCTACAGGGACGTGGTGGTTTGCGCTGTTTTAATTGCGGTGAAGTTGGTCATCGCCAAGCAGATTGTCGGCTCCCAAAATCTGCCAATCGTGGTCTTTTCACTGAGGCTACTGATTCTGAACATGTCCTTCTCACAGATTCAGCCTCGACATATGACGATTATGCCAACCTCCCCCCCCCCCTACAGGGACGTGGTGGTTTGCGCTGTTTTAATTGCGGTGAAGTTGGTCATCGCCAAGCAGATTGTCGGCTCCCAAAATCTGCCAATCGTGGTCTTTTCACTGAGGCTACTGATTCTGAACATGTCCTTCTCACAGATTCAGCCTCGACATATGACGATTATGCCAACACGGACGCAGAGAAATATGTTCCCAGTGATGTTGGTGCTCCGTTGATCCTGCTTAACACCTCGTGCTCCTGAGAATGAGTGGCTACGCAATAGTTTGTTTCATTTTACTTGCACCATAGCCGCCCTTGGCAATATGATAACTCTGCTCTCCATGATGGTCGTGCTAACACCTACTCATTCTTTTTCCTTGGTACAAAAATTATTTTAATGCCGACTAAACCCAAAGGGAGTGCTATTCTCACAGCTCACACACCTTCCCCTACCACCTTGATGTCTCGTCGTCATTTTTAGACCACCATGAAAGAATCTGGGATGGTTTTTATTTTATTTTGTTTTCTGGTTATGAGAGATACCGAGGTGCCTGCTTCGGTGCAGCCTCTCTTACATGAATTTGTAGATGTCTTTCCTGAGACTTTACCCTGCGAATTTCCACCTTTGCATGATATCCAACATCATATTGACTCGGTTCCAGGTGTTTCTCTCCCTAATCGCCCTCATTACCGTATGAGTCCCAAGGAACATGAAGAGTTACGTCGCCAAGTGGAGGAATTGCTTGCTAAGGGACACATTCACGAAAGCCTTAGCCCTTGCGCTGTCCCTGCACTCCTTACCCCGAAAAAAGATCGCTCGTGGCGTATGTGTGTTGACAGTCGAGCTATCAACAAGTTTACAGTGCGCTATCGGTTCCCTATTCCCCGATTGGATGACCTATTGGATCAATTGGGTGGTGCTTATTTGTTTAGCAAATTGGATCTTAAGAGTGGTTACCACCAAATTCGTATTCGCATGGGTGATGAGTGGAATACCGCTTTCAAGACTCGCGAAGGCTTATATGAGCGGCTCGTTATGCCATTCGGTCTATCCAACGCCCCTAGTACTTTTATGCGTGTGATGAACCAAGTCGTTCGCCCCTATATTGGTGAGTTTGTGTTCATTTATTTCGATGAAATCTTGATTTATAGCACCAACGAAATAGTTCATCTTGACCATCTGCGTGAGGTATTATTGGTTCTCTAACGTGACAAGTTCTTTGCTGCTACCGCGAAGTGCGCATTTTTATCTGCTTCAATCTAGTTTCTCGGTTATGTGGTTTCTCGTGAGAGACTGAAAGTTGACCCTAGTAAGGTCTTGGTCGTCGAACAGTGGCCCCGACCTTCCTCTATCACTGAGGTTCGTAGTTTTCACTGCTTGGCTTCCTTCTATCAATGTTTTATTCCTCATTTCAGTGGTGTTATGGCTCTTATCATGGATTGCATGAAAGGGAGTAAGTACCACTAGACTGATGATACGGAGGCTACCTTTCTTGAGATTAACCGTCGGCTCACTTCAGGCCCTATTTTGGTACTTCCTAATTTCTCACAACCCTTTGAACTTTATTCTGACACTTCAAAAACATGTATTGGAGCTATCCTGAATCAAGCAGGCTGTCATATGGATTATTTTAGCGAGAAACTGTCGGGTGCTAAAGTTCACTTTAGTACCTATGATATTGAGTTTTATGCAGTTGTCTAGGCCATCAAGCATTGGGGTAATTATCTTTTTCAGAGGGAATTTGTCTTATATACTGATCATGACTCCCTTAGGCATCTAGGCAGCCAAGATAAAGTATCTGATCATCATGCTACATGGTTTTCTTATTTGATGCAATTTACATTTGTGATTAAGCACAAAGCATGAGTTTTTAATCGCGTTGCAGATGGTTTGAGTCGCCGTCATGGGTTGCTAACTGAATTGCGCGTCCATATCCCCGATTTTGATTCGTTCGTGGACCTCTATTATGATGATCCGTTCTTTTCTCAGGTACTCATTCGTATTCAACAGAGTGAGGCGACAAACTTTGTGTTGGAAGACGGATTTCTTTTTCACGGTGTGCAACTGTGCATTCCCGATTGCAGTCTGCGTGTGAAGATGATTTAGGGACTCCATAACGACGGTCATGTGGGGTGTGACCGTACTTATCAACTTCTTGCGGCTTCTTATTTTTGGCCCTCTATGCGTGAGGAGGTTGGTCGTTTTGTCCCCCGCTGTCGTACTTTCTAGTTGGCAAATGGTACTTTGACTAATGTTGGGTTATATTTACCCCTGCTTATTCCCACATAGCCATGGTCTGATATTAGTATGAATTTTTTCCTTGGCTTACCACGTACCTAACGTGGTTCTGATTCTAATTTTGTGGTGGTTGTTCGTTTTTCGAAAACGGCTCACTTTATTCCATGCAAGAAGACTACTGATGTTGTGGCTTTAACACAACTTTACTTTCGGGATGTGTATCGTCTTCATGGACTCCCTGCATCTATAGTTTCTGATCGTGACACTCGCTTTGTGAGTCACTTTTGGCGGAGTTTGTGGTGCATGGTCAATACACTCCTCAATTTCAGCAGTGCTTATTACCCACAAACAGATGGTCAGACCGAGGTCGTTAATCGTTCACTGGGAAACCTTTTGCGCAGTCTGGTTGGGGATCATCCCAAGACGTGGGATCTCAAACTGCCTCAGACTAAGTTTGCACATAACCATGTTGTTAATCGTTCTACTGGGTTCAATCATTTTCAGGTGGTTTACGGGTTATCTCCGCGAGGTCACCTTGATTTGCTAGCTTTTCCTAGCAAGGTGCGTCCCCATGCTAATGCCGAGAAGTTTGTTGGACAGTTGGCTCAGGTTCATCAGGCAACTCATGACCATTTGGTTGATGTTACTGCCAAATACAAGGAAAAGGACGATTAGAAGCGACGTGATGTTGATTTCGAGGATGGTGACTTCGTTTGGGCCATACTTACTAAGGATCGCGTCCATTCTCGTGAATACAACAAGCTTGCTGTTGAGAAGATTGGTCCTGTCGAGATTGTAGAAATGATCAACCAAAATTCCTATTGTCTGCGCCTTCCTAGTCATGTTCGCACCTCTGATGTCTTCAATGTGAAGCATCTTATTCCTTTTACAGGGGACTCTTCTTTCGACGAGGATGATGCGGTTCTGGATTCGAGGTCGAATCTTCTATATCTAAGGGAGAATTATGCAGTGCAAATCAGGAAAGTGTCAGATTTCGACAAAGGACTAGTGTTTTCTAGGCGGAAATGACGTTCTGAGCAAAACACATAGCTTCGCCTTGATGTACGATGGATTTTGGCAATCCGAGGTCATCTTGGGGGTCAAAATCACAATTTCTTAAGTTCCGGGCACTTTTGGCAATTTTTATAATTTGTTTACTTTTTTCATTTAATTTAGGATTTCCTTTTCTGCAATTAGGTTTTGGCTATTTAAGCACTCTTATACGTTTATGTTATTTATTTTTGAAGTTTAATAAAAAAAAATTGAGGTTGCCCTCAAGTCTATCACATTCGGTATTCGCAAGAATCAACGAATTTTGATAAAAAAAAGTCCTTCCTAGCCACGTATGCTGCATTAACAACAATGCGTTCAGTTGTAAAAACAGATACAATCATGCAAACAAATTCAAATAATATATATTGAGAATGATTGATTGATTATAATAGGATACAAAAGCCTATATATATAGGCTCGATGATCTAGGGTTACATGAGGTATGACGGCTAGGATTTACACGTAATGGGCCTCAGCCCATACATTAATAAATAATAATAATATATAATATAATATATCTAACACGCCCCCGCAGTCGAAACATGAGGAGGCATAATGCTTTGACTGGAGAAAAAGTCTTCAAATAGAGCAGTCCATAGATCCTTTGTTGAATATATCCGCGAACTGGAGAGATGGTGGTACATGAGGCACGCAAACTTGACTTGCAGCAACTTGAGTCATAATGATGACCGAGACGGAGAAAAATAATTGAGGTATCGATAATTTAGGATGGTGAGAAATATAAAAAGAAGACAAGAACTAGAGGAAAGACTGCGAAATAGAAGAGAAAGTGAGAGATTTAATAAAAGATGAGATGGAGAAGAAGAATGATCGAAAGAGAGATTGGGGAAAGGTGCATCAACTACGTCTCATGAGTACAATGCAAAAGTGGTTTTAAGATATACGACTAAACTGTGAGGCAACTACGTCGGTGCGAAATAATTAAAGCAACTGCGACGGTACAATATTATAATAAGAACGAAAAGAAAAAATTATTTATTTAAAAAAGAAGAGGAGAAAAATAGAGAATATTGAGGAAATTTAATTTAAAAAGAGATATAATAAAGGGTTTGAGAAAAAAAGGAAAGAAATAGAGTTTAAAAGAATTGGTTATGAATTTTGTGACAACAAGTAAAAGATTATTAAGAGAGATGAGAAATTGGAGATATTGAGAGTTTGAGAAATTAAGAGAGATGGTTAGGAGAAGGAAAAGAAAAAAAGAAACGGTGAGGGCAATAAAAAAATCAAAGAAGAACAAAGATGAAAAATGATTTCCTAAAAAAATTTGAAGAATTAATTTGACAGAGAATAAGAGAAAAAAGAATAGGATTAAGAGTGGGTTTCTCCAAGTTACCGAGAAGGAGTAGAAATAATATAATAACGGTGGAGGGTGTATAAGGTGTAGAGAATAAGACGAAAGGAATGGGTAGAGAATGAAAGAAAGAAGAAGAATACAAATACATTCGACAGATTGAAGAAAAAGTGTGTTCACAACAGATTGGAGGAAAGAAAGGTTTATGTAGAAATTTTTTTTTGAGAAAGGAAATCGAAACAATACTGTCTCGCCCACCCGTTAAACTATAATTAACGACTGGGCAAAGCCACACGCAACGAAAGAGTTTAACCAAAATCTAACCTAACCCTATGGTATCATAAAAGTGTTTATATTGATGAATGAATCGATACTGAATTACAATAGGAAGTTTCTTTATATAGGGAACAATATAAGACAATAAGGAAATATAATACCAACCCTAAACCCTAATATTACAATAAGAAACTAATATAATTAAAATGCAATACAATATAGTAATACATAATATATCTAACACGCCCCTGCAGTCGGAGCAGAAAGAGACTAAATGCTTTGACTGGAGCAAAAGTCTTCAAATAGAGTAGTTTAGAAATCTTTGGTGAATATATCTACAAACTGGATGATACATGAGGCACACAAACTTGATCTCTTTTAGTGATCGAGGGTGAGAAAAAAATTGAGGAGGAAGAGATATAGAAAAGGAGATGGGAACTAGAAGAGAGACTGAGAATTAGAAGAGAAAGTGAGAGATTTAATAAAAGATGAGACGGAGAAGAAGAATGATAGAAAGAGAGATTAGGGGGAATGTACGACAACTACGTCTCATGAGTACGGTGCAATAGATGGTTTCAAGATATATCACTAGACTGTGAGGCTACTACGTCGGTGCGAAATAGTTCAAGCAACTACGACGGTGTAATATTATATTAAGAAAGAAATAAAAAATGATTTTTTTAGAAAATGAGAGGAGAAAAATAGAGAATATCGAGAAGATTTAATTTTAAAAGGTAAGAAATTAATGAGGAAATAGAATGAGGGGTACGAAGAGAGATTAGAATAAACTAGAAAAGAGAGGAAATTAATAAAGGGAAGAAAAAAATTGATTTGAGAATAAGAAAGAATAATAGTTTAAGGGAGAAAAAAAGGAAACAGAGAATATGAGAGAAAAGACAAAGAAATAAAGAGACTTAGAGAGAGTTTTAACTAGATTAAAAGGATGAATAGAAGACGAACGCAATAAATATATTAAGAATATGACAACAAGGAGGGAGAACATTAGAGAAGAAGAGTGGGAATATTTTCCACGGATTAAGCATAGAGACATGAGGCTTGAAGAACATAATTTTAAAAATAAAGTGAGAATGCCTCACCTACCCGTTAAATTATAATTAACGAGTGGGCAAAACAACACGTAAAGCAAAAGTTTAACCAAAACCTAAATCTAACCCTCTGATACCATGAAAGTGAATATATTGAGAATGATTAATTGATTACAATATGATACAAAAGCCTTTATATATAGGCTCGATGATGTAGGGTTACATGAGGTATGACAGTTAGGGTTTACACATAGTGATACAATACACGTAATGGGCCTCAACCCGTATATTAATAAATAATAATAATATCTAATATAATATATCTAACAAATACTTCTTTTTTTATGAGTATAATAACATACGGTGGTGAATCCATAAAAATTTTCATGGAGGGGCAAAACTTCATACTAAGAATTTAATTTAATAATATAATTAATTTAAAAAATCAATAATAAATTAATTACTAAATGTATATGACAAAAACTAATTTATGTACATATAAATACGAAACTAGTCAATTCACGACTTACGAATTCTAATAAGTTGGGCTCGAGTTTGATTTGTTTATCAAACGACTCACCATTGGACTTAATCTCATCATAACTTTGCTTTGAAAATTCACAAAGTTTCAATAATTAATAAATAATTTAACTAAATTTTAATGGAAAAAACAATTTTTTAATGAAAAAGAAAAAAATAAACTAATTCAATATTTAGTAAAAAATAATTATAATTATAAACCAATAAATAAAATGAGAATCAAACATATTATAAAAAGCTTAGGCCCAAACATCATTGAAAAAGCACACAATTATTAAAAATAATAGTGACTCCCAATGCCTAAACACGTGACCTTTTGGATAAAATATTACACACTTACAAAAAAATTTATATGATTTTTTTTTCAAATTTTCGAGCCGGGGGGGGGGGGGGAGTCCTCATGGATCCGCCATGTTGGATAGATACGGGCCTTACAAAGGAGGAGCACACCACCAAGAAAAGCTCATACACACATTAAAGCTCACATCTGACCCAAAAGACTAGCCTAGTGGGTTTTAGGTCTAATGCGTATATAAACTCTTCATATACCCCGTACACTTCCGATGTGGGACTTGGACTCACATGTGGAATCCTAACAATCTCTCCCTCCACATTGAGCCCCATCACATCGGGTTGCTCCCCCTAAGCCTAAATCGCTTTACACTCTCACCCGCTGGCCCATCTGGCAATCCTGACCTGATCGATCATGGTTCTCTGAATCCTACTGGCCTACCTGGCTCGATCCACTGGCCTGCCTGCTCAATGAGATCACGTGCAAACCTGGCTCTGATACCACTATTGGGGAGAACCGGGCCTTACCAAGGAGGAGCACAGCACAAGGAAAACCCACATACACATTAGAGCCCACCTTTGACCCAAAAAACTAGTCTAGTGGGTCTTGATTCTAATGTGTATATAAACTCTCCTTATACTCCGTACATTTCGATGTGAGACCTGAACTCACATGTGGAATTCCTAACACGCCACTGACAGCATACAAAGTAACTCGTTATAACTTAACCTGAATCTTATACGGGAAGAAAATATCAGACGGGGTTAGTTTTTCGCCGAGTCACAATAGACCACTTTCCTTAAGATAGTTGTTGCCTTGTGTAGGTAAATGTCCCCCATGATACAACGACGAACTCGAACCATGATGCAGAAAATGATCGAGGAGGAACGATTTTTGAGAGGGAGAGAGACGGCTAGGATGTTTTCGGCGTGACTGACCATAGAGCTAGGCTTCCAATTTATAGGAGAAAGGGTTAGGCGAACCCTATAAGGAAAAGGGAAACACAATCTTACCAATTTTCTTCATTAGGAAATGTGTCCGAATAAAAATGTAGCGGACTTTCGGTACCCAAATTTTATGGGGCATCCGCGTCGCCACAACGTGAGGGCACACACGAGTTCAAGCCTACATCCCTCTTGCCGGCCCATTATTAAGGCCCTCTCCCCCCTGCGTGTGTGAGAGAGAGTTTTAACGTTTTGTTACAAGCTTATGAAAACATGATTCTATATATACCTTTAGAAATGTTATTAATATTTTCATGTCGGACTTTTAAAAGAGCATTATTAACGCACAACTCACTTTTTCAACAATATCACTTCAAGTGACCAATTTTTAAGTTCAATTTCTTCACCTCTTGTCCGTTTAGAACTTGTGATATACAGTTGTAAAATCTCAATTCCTAAAATATGTGAACGTACTTTACACCATTCAAGATTAGGATTAAGCGTTCAGAAATCACAACTCAAGTTGATACAATTAAAAATTACACAGACATGCATGTTAACTTGACAATTTCTCTAACTTTTGTCTAACATTTAGTGCACTGCACAAGCATACACCTACAACATACCAAACCTAGTCTGAAGGGGAACGAACTTGAAATGGAAAATATTGTGCAATTGATAAACATAAAATGAGTTCACATGGATTTCACAAGTATGCATGTATATAACTTTTTAGGTGCATAGGTAGGGGTGTTTAAAAAAACCCAAACCGATCAAACTGAACCGAAAAATGGTCGGTTCGGTTTTGGTCATGGTCGGTTTGGTTTCTGTTCAATTAACCAAAACTGATCAAAAACCGAACCGACCGACTCCGGTTCAATTTATGATGAATCCTCCGGTTTATGCTTCAATTTAAGGTGTTTTTCAATTGAGATTTTCTTTTTGGGCTTTATTACCGTTTTATTTTAATTAGTATAAAATTATTATACATAATTCATTTAAAAACCGACTGAAATATAATCATTTTTTGCTTGATTTATGATTTTTTTTGGTTTTGTGACTGATTTATGGTTCAATTTGATTCACACTGAAAACCGATTGAACCGGTCAGTTCAGTTTGATGAACTGACCAAATTTTTTCGATTTGGTTTCGATTTCGATTTGATTTCTTCAAGAACCGAGTCGGCCGTGAACACACCTATGTACAGGTACACAGCCTTGTTAGCATGAAATTAACCAATTTACATAAGATCCGTTGGTTTCGCAAATTGGTTACTCCAAGAACATGTAGGATTAGGAACTCCAAAACCAAAACCCATACTGTACAAAAGTACAATTCTCTATCATTATGATGGAAAGTGGTCCTCTCTTGGCCTGACCATGTGCACCAGTATCTCCAAGACAGATCTCCTTTATAATCCAACTTCAACGGGACCACACGTCTCACCTCCTTTTAACCAACGATCACTCACTAATTTAGTGTAAACACTATCTAAACGTACTTCAACTTCAACCCATTTCCTTTCATAAACGTATATTAGACAAGTATGACGCATTTTAGGTTATAGCAATCAACAACTTTTTCTTACTAAAATCTCAACTATAACTTGTACATGCGACCGACCCAATACTCTTAAATAGGAAGCATTACTCTTAGGGGATGTTTTTGCATAGTTTTTTACCTTAATAGAATTTCAAGGCATATCATCAAAAAAAATTTCTAATGGGTATTTGTAACATTAAAAGAATATCTTCTTCTTGCCAATAGTTAAATACATCCAAATATAAGAGATTTCAAATAACTAGAAAGTTATTTAAAATCTAATGACCCATATTTTCATACATTGATGAAGAGCTGGTTAATTAAGTCATCCAAATTATCTAACCCAGAACTGCAATTAAGCTAAAAGAAAGAATTATTTAACTAGCATATTAAACCATTTATTTTAACAAAACTACATATGTAAATAGCATGGTCAAATTTTTTAAAGCAATGCAAGGTTTATTGAAAGGAGTGCATATATTATAGGGAAAAGTTCACTTTCACATAATCCTTCTTAAGTTTGAAAATTCGGTTAACTTTTTTGCAATGTTGAATTGTTTTAAACTCACTTAATTCTACTTAAGTTTGAAAATTCATATTTATATTTAAGGGGTAAAGTGAAAGTTGAGTATAGTTAAGTGGTGGTAAGCAATAAATTTCTTGTATCATGTGTACGTATACATCAATTTAGGTGTATTGTTCAACAATTTATAATCTACCCTTATACTCGTGTCATGAAACATGTGATCTATTATAATTGGAACACTAGATGTTTAACTAGATTGTGCTTTGTGACATGTAATTATTGAAAAGCTTGATGGGGTAGGTCGGAGCAATGAGTAATACAAGAATCAACAAGTTGGATCGCATTGTGACTTGTACGTACGAGCAAACTCCTTTTTATTCTTCTCTTTATTGGGAAAGGGTGAGACACCTACCTCTCTCAAGTCTCAATGGTCGTTGGGTATTTTGACAATTATTGGATTCGAGAATGTGCCGTGAGATGGAGAGGGATGGTGCCAAGAATGGGACTAGTGTGCGTGTCAATGGCATATATGGACACTCTAATCCAATTCTTGGACGACGGATCTTATGCAAATAGTCCAATCGTTTTATGTGACAATATGCCAATCTTTATTAAAAAAATTGATGGTAACTTGATCAATGAATACATGACTTCGCATCAACATAGTTTTAAAGACTGACGTCTGTTCAATCAAAATACAAATAACGATAAATGGAAAAATATAATAAGATCAATAGCGGTCCAATTGGATAGACCAAAAAATAAGTATTAGTCCACTAATTTATAATGCGCATGGAGTATAAGTCATTGTTCAATGAAACACGTACATAACTTCTTTATTTAAGTTGTTGACGTTGATCTTCTCAGTTCTAAAATATTTTGCATCGGTTCATCAACTCTTTATAACCAAATAAAACATGTAATTTTTTAGCACAAAAAAAATGTAGCTATGAGAGCACACAAGAAAAAATATCATGTAACTATAAGACACATGATAAAAAATGTGTTGATTCGAGTACACAGAAGAAAACGCCTATAAGTATAGGGAAGACGACATCTTTTGCTCACACTACTTAGACACACATCAAGGTTTAAGTTATTTCATGATCCAAATTCAATTCAGTTTACCAACAGGCTTGAGTTTAGAGATTATTAAAATAATAGGAATATTCCATATTTGTAGTATCTTGCTTATTGTAATTTGGTCTTGTTGCATATTAGTTTGAATTTCATATTATTATAAGTTTTTCTATGCATATATCTTATATAAAGAGATATTTCTTAATGTAATTCAGATAAAAATATAGTAAGACAATAATATCAATATATACATTCTTTCTACTTTATTTCCAACATACTATAAGAGGCATAGTCGATCCTCGACTATATTTTGAGAAATTTGTTTCTTTTATCCACTTGTTCATTTGTAGTTTCGACAAATGGGTAAGAAAATTCAATCGCTTCCACATCCCAACAGTTTCAATATGCTATATTCTCACTTTATGTAATTTTCCCGTTCCAAATAAAAAGTCACCACGAGTCTCTTACCTCCTTATTGAACCCATGCTAGTTCGTTCATCAAATTCAGTCAATTTTCTTAGTTATACATTGTCCTAACTTTTAGACTTGCTTATGATTTTCTTTTTTTGTATGACACTGTCTCACTCTTTTATACAATTGTTTTGGCCAATTTTCACGACCCACGTGTACATCTTCATGATTTGGAAATTAATCTTGTATTTCAGAAATCATCATATGATGAGAGTGTAGAGACTAATGAAGTTCTTTTGAAGAGCCATCCGTATATCCAAATCGATTGATTTGCTTTTTTTTGGTTCGATTATTTTTAACACCCCTAGATACACTCCTTAAATACAATTTTTTTATCAAGGTAACGACATATAAATATACCAAATTTTACGTGATTTTCATTCATCTTTTCCAACATTTTTTCACAAATATCTCAACTTCTATTTTGTTATCGATAGAATAACTTCGGTCAGGTAATATAGATTTGAGAAAAAATGTCAAAAGGTTTATAAAACTTATACATTGTATATATGTTAGAGTTGACGAAAAATTAATAAAATAGAAATTGAGTACATATATAAGAGAAAAATGAAAAATGAGAATAACGTGAAGATATTTATTTGTCATTAATGTTTTCATTACTTATTAACAGGCATTTAAGTTATGATTATTGAGTTAGTGTAACAATAAATACTCGAAGAAAGCAAAAAAGGAGATGAAATTGAAGCAAAGTTTCTTGTGAAATTGGAACTAGAGTCGCCTAATAAATAATTATTGAAACGACACTTCATTTATGAATAAATGGAACAGACCAATACATAATTGCCACCTAAGCAAGTTAGGGGATCGAAACTAGGGTAGGGTTTGGTAGGTGAGTCACAGAACACTCGTGAGTCGTGAAGCCGTGACCAACACAACAAAGTCACAGACTGTCTCTTTCCAAAAACTCAAGCCGCGGCTCATTCCCGTTAAGCCGCTTCCGAGCCACTAAAATAATAATTTTAATTAAATTCTTCTGTCCAATTTTTAATTTCTGGGAAAATCACAAGTATAAAATCCCAAAACACCACAAGTCTCCGTCTGCTGAGATTTTTCTTCTTTGCCCTCTCTCTCTCTCTCTCTCTCAAACAATAATGTCCTAAGCTTTGTGTTTCTGCTGACATAAACTCATATCACTCACCAATTCGCTTCGATTTGTAGATTCAAAAGTTAAATTCCACTTCCATCAGATGTAAATATCAGTTTTTTTTTCTTTTCTAGTAAAGAGCTCTCAAGAACAGCTACTGAATTTTTACTTCCGTTTCTCCTCTAGAAGCTTCAACATTTTCTTTTCTGGGTAAATTCTTGTTTACCAGTAGAGAAAGAGAAGGTTTTTCCCATCTGGTGGAAAGCTGGGAATTTTTCTTCAATTTGTCGAAATAAAGTTGGTATTTTTAGGTACCCTTTTGGAGCTCCTTGTGAGGTAATTTCTGCTGTTTTTTTAATCTTAACAGATGCTCCTATTGGGTTTCTTTATGTATATTGTTTACAATTTCTTTTTTCTGGTTCCTTATAAATCTTACCTTATTTCTTATTTTACTCTTTTGGTGGGACTTGGGAGCGTGTCTATTTATTTAATCTGCTTATGGGTTTATTTGGTTTCTGATAATGGGAAAGTGAGTGTTAGTATAACAGTAAACTATGGACTTCACTGAGATCTGATTGGAAAGCCAACAGAAATGCTAATTTAGGGTTTAAGGGTCTTCTTTAAATATGTCAAGCTGCTTGTTTATGTAGAAATGTGAATATATAAATGATGGTTCTGGGGGAATCACCATTGCGCAATATGTTTTGAGTCAACTTGCAATCCAAAGTTTGCTGTTTTGGTAATATGGAGTTTGCACATGGGATTGGGGAAAATAACTTGACTGCTGAATAATCTGCATTATTTGGTTAGCCTCAGATGATGTAAAGAAACAGGAAACTTAATTATTGAACAACAGTTATCTTTTCCGCTTGTAATTTCTACACAATTCATTTCATTTGTGCCCATACTTATTTGTATGCTTGCATTACATCATACATGTGGAGGCTTCTGGATTTACTAAATTTAAAGTAATTGACAGAGAAATTTCTCCCCCCCTAATTATATCTTGGAATCCCTACTAGCCAAATTCAAACATGGATTTGGTGAAGGGTTAAGAATATAGTTCTCTAGAACATTCCATCTAATGCGAGGCAGTTTTGATTGTTCTGATTTCGCTTGTAAAATGCTTATGATTTGCATGAAATTAATGTGTGAGGGTGATGGTTTTGTGTACTTCTGTAATAAGCTTGTTTAGTTTGTTGTATAAGATAATTATGAGGAAGGCTATCTTATTCTTCACAGCGATTAATCTACTTACAGGTCAAAATTGCTTATTTAGCTCTTGGAACTCGAATGCAATCAGTTTGACCATTTTGAGTTACACATCTTCAGAGGCATCTTGGATTTTTCTGAGCTAAATATAGAAATGTTGTCAGCTTGCATTAATCTGTCATGAAGACCTTACAGGTTTCTTTCTTTTATATTTTCCCAGTCACTTCTATAGGGTCTTCCTTCATTCTGTCCCATGTAGTCTATATTTTGTGCTAAACTCTATACACCAATAAGAACTTGGTTTAAGCATCCTCGAAAACTTAATCTTTGCCCATATATAATATTCACGGCCCTTGTAGTTAATTTGAAGTTCTTCACTGGCAACCATTTGCCCTGTATGCTTTCCCTACTAGACTACCTACTTGTTTAAAATTATTTGTGCCATATGATGTATGTGTGTAGTGAAATTATGCCGAATTGAAGGAATTGCAACCCAATGTTGGTGCTACTACCTCATTATTTCTCCTCGCTTGTAGTCTTATTGCTCAATGCTCATCATAATTTTATGATCTAACCCGCCTCCTCATGTGCAAGCTCATGGTGGCTTTGCACATGGTTCTTGAAAACGATTTATTTTGTCCTCTGCTGGAATTTTAACTTCAACTTTGTTTAATCAGAGTAGCATGTAGGATTCTAACTTGCAACCTTCATGTATGCAAAATGTTGATACTGTTTACAAACTGAGATAAACTGTTATAATCTCCTCTTTAGTATACTACTGTAGATATCATACATTAGAAGTAGTCAAGCATAGAGCAGAGTACCTTGATAATTATGAGTTACTTTATGTTTTAGAGAGATGATCATTGGCCTGGTCTTCCCAGCATATACTTGTTCAAGTAGTTTTCATGCGCCTGCAATTGTATTTGCAGATGCGCCATAGCTTGTAGATATTTTGATGCATTGCATTTGCCAGAGCTCATTTTATATGCTCCTCACTGCATAGTGCATTGCATTTGCCAGAGCTCATTTTTTATGCTCCTCACTGTGTAGTCTATAATGATGGTAGTGCAGGTTGGTTGCATCAACTTTACCATAGTCCATAGCTTTTGAAAACACTCATCAAGTAACCAATCCCTTAAAATCTGTAAAGCCCCAATGTCATGCAGAAGCCCATCTTTACACTAAATGCTCAAACTTATAATTTGCAAGCACGTCTGTGCATCATTAAGACACATGCTAGTTAATGTAATTTGACGATGCCAGTTAGTTCTGCTCAAGGTTCTAAAAAAACGTTAGGCGTTAATCGGGCGGACAACACTCCGGAATGATTAATCGGGGATTAATCGGATTAAACGGGGATTAATCGAATTTGTATTTTTAATATAAAAATGAATTATACCATATAAAAAATAAACAATCTCACAAATAATTAGTTTAGAAGTAGAAATCAATTAAGAATAAACCAATTAAACCAAATTCCTGAGACGTTTTAGGTCTAAATGTGTAAATTATAATTTTCAATTAAAATTTTTTTCTTTAAATAATAGGCCCGCCTGGGCCGATTGATCGCCGCCTAGCCCGCCTGGGCCGATTAATCGGCCGCCTAGCCCGTTTTTTGGCCTCCACCGTTTTTGAGCGCCCGACTAGTGAAAAATGGAACGACAAAACCCAAATGAGCGCCTAGGCGCCGCCTAGACCGTTTTTTGGAACACTGGTTCTGCTCCCGTGGCTTAAGTTGTTAACTTGGCTCCTGTGGAGTTTCAAAAATGTCATGAGTATATTTGACTGGCTAGTTGCTGAGAACCATACTTGCTTGGTGTGTGTTCTAAAAACAGAGAAGTTGCACCTTGCCGCCATAACTGTAGTGTATTTACTCTACCTGATGTACTGGTCTCATTGCTTAACATATGCTATTGCTTGTATGTGTTCTACCAACAACGTTTATGGGATTCACAGGGTGCACAAGAAAACCAGTCCTCAACCCAAGTTTCACATGAATCCCAAAGTGATCAACAGAACAATCACAAAACAGAGGCTCCGCTAGCAGATTCAGGTTCAATATCCACTTCTAGCAATGATAGCAGAAAAGTTTCCCGACAAGATATTGAACTTGTAAGCGACATGTTTTTATCTATTCCGACTCATTTCCTTTTCGTTAATTTTTGTCTTCTATCGGGAATGCTTTTTTTTTCTTTCTTTCTTTCTGATACGTCATACTGCTTGCTACCCATGAGAATTGAACCCAAGATCAAAGGGTATTGGAAATCAAGCATTAACCACTTGGTGAAGTAGGATTCGATCTTTTATCAGGAATGCTGATCACTGAGTAGGGTCTCAGCTATCTATATTCTGGCTTGATTTTGCTGATGTTGCAAACTGGCTCTTGTAGGTCCAAAATTTAATAGAACGATGTCTACAATTATATATGAACAGAGAGGAAGTGGTTAAAACCCTCCTCACTCGAGCAAGGATAGATCCAGGATTTACAACTTTGGGTAGGTATTCTAATGCTTCTTTCATAAGTTTTGCTTGTTTCTTGTTTTCTATCTAATTCAAAATTTCTTTGTTCACTGCTCATGCCTGAAAAGGAATTTCATGTGTTATTTCCAGTTAATATAGTTATAGTAAAATGTAATAATAGTGATATACACGGTGCCGAGATAAATAACTTCTTTTCTTTGTTGTAAAATGTTGTTGCTGAACTCATTTATCCTAAAGCATAGGCTACTCTTGTTGTCTCTGTACTTATCTCTCTCATAATTCAGTTTGGCAGAAGTTGGAAGAAGAAAATGCTGATTTCTTCAGGGCATATTACATAAGGCTAAAACTGAAGAAACAGATCCTCTTATTCAATCATTTGCTCGAGCATCAGTATCATCTTATGAAGTATCCTGTGCCTCCAAAGGTTCCTTTGGCCCCTATACAGAATGGGATCCATCCCATGCCCGGTAAGTTCTCACTTTGTAATAATATGGTTGTTCAAAAGCTCAAATTGCGCCGTCACTTAACTCAGAGCTCGTAATCGCATAAATAATGTCTTTATCGCTACTGTCCTGAAAAACATCCAGAGTACCAATGTTTCCTTAACACGTAAGCTATGAGTTACTGAATCGAAGGGTTTTTCTGAAATTGGATATATGCGTAAATCATCTCAGAACTCGATTACTTACTAGCAAGCATATTTAGAGTTCTTGATGCCTCTGCAGCTCTATTGGATAAACACATACAGTGACTTTTATATATTTTTTTTGTCGCGTTTTAATTTTCAATTACTTCGCAAATGAGTTGTCATTTCACCCTATAGAATTACTGAGTCTGGTTGAAGCTGTCTTGGAAAATGCTTTGACAATTACTTCTTTTAGATAACTTTTATATGATGGTTCTGTTCTTCAATAAGTTGTCAAGTTAGAGTTTATGGTTTGCATGATAATGTTGTGTTCTCGCATCATGCCGCTATTACTGACCGCCATTGTTTGCAGTGCAGTTAACAACATGCCAATGGGGTATCCAGTCTTACAGCAACCCCCCATTCCAGCAACCGGTCAACCTCATCTCGACTCGATGGGCTGTGGGATATCAAGTTGTCATGTAGTCAATGGGGTTCCCGCACCTGGCAATTTTCATCCAATGCGAATGAATTCTGGAAATGAGTAAGATCTTTCCCATCTCAACTTCATTCTCCCTAATAATTCAGTAAACACCGAAATTGAGTTGACATTTTCTCATTATCTTCTTTTTCCCTTTTTATTACTTCCCGCCTAAGGGTGTTCATGGTTCAAAAACCGAACCGAACCGACCAGTTTGGTTCTCCAAAAAATTGAACCGAAACCGAACCGTTCAATTTCGGTCGGTTTGTCAGAACTGAACCAACATGGTCGGTCGGTTTTCGGTTTGAACCAAACAAAACCGAATTAACTTCTCCAATCTCTCTACCCTCAACCAAATCCCTAATTTTTGACCCTCAACCCATAGAATAGAACGATTCCAGTTTCCAGTTTCTGCACGTCCTGGCTGATTGCGACGCCGGCGTCGTGGAGAAAACAGGAGAGGGAATCAGGGACACAAGGAGCGTGGATGAGCTGAAAGACAAGGCTCTGCGATTCAGAGGGTTCGAGATTTTCAGATCTGACCTTTCATTCTTCTCTCTCTTGACCGCGACGAGGTTGGGTTGGTGGAGGAAGCAACAGAAACGACGAGGCTGATTTTATGGGGAAGGGCCTCCGGTGCCGTCGCCGAAGGTGTTCTCGGAAGAATCCATTCTCTGTTGTGAGAGTCAAGTTGAGATGTGTTGGGTATTTGTAAATAGGTTTATGAGATGGAAATTGTTGTTTTTGGTGAACACCCATTTGATCTCAGTGTGCTTGAGCTGGTATGTTCGAGGAATTGAATTGGGTTCGTTCGAGGAATTGGGGGAAGAGGTAGATCTCTCTTGGCGAGGAATGCGTGAAATTCTTGGCAGGAGCAGACTTGTTGTCCATGTTGGGCTACTAATTGGTATGTGCCCAATTAGCCCAATACATGTGCAATGAGTGCGGGCCTTGAGACACAGCCCAACTGTATGAATCTTTACACATGATAGGAGATTGTCGGTCGGTTCGGTTATCCATCGGTTCTACGATAACTGAACCGAAACCTAACCGACTGGAATCGAACCATTTGGTTAACCAAACCGGTCGGTTTGGTTCGGTCAGTTTTTTTTTAACACCCCTATTCCCACCTGTTTGTTTTCAGCCTTATACAATTGACCAGTAGTTTCATTGAGAAGTTTACCTTTTAACTAAATGCACATTTGTGTCCCATCATTTGGTCATTGCATTTGTAATATACAATATACATTCATGAGAGTGCTTGCACATGGTCAAATGTTAGATAAATCAAAACCTTGTGCTTGGTAGAAATTCCACCGGTGACAGGTTTTTTGTCTTTGTGAAGTATGGTGATGGATGGCAGTGCGGCTGAAGCAGCTCCAGTTATTCCTCCAAGTAGCGGTATGTCTACAATGTCAGAGATGGCCATGAGTCCTACCTCAGTAGCTTCCAGTGGGCATTTTCCTTTTACGGCTTCAGAAATATCAGGAATGGGAGTAGACACATCAGTACTTGACGCGTCATTCACATCGGACGTGGCTAATTCAGTAGGATTGCAGCTTGGTGCAGATGGCGGGGTTGGCAATAGGTCCTTGGATCAGATTCAATGGAACTTCAGCCTTTCAGATCTTACAGCTGATCTCTCAAACTTGGGAGGTAATTTGTTTGTTATTTTAGAACTGTATATAAGTGTACAATGTAGCCATAGCACATATCTATTTTATTATTTATTCTTTTGAGATTGCTGTTACATTGTTTTCACTTTTGTTTGCCGGAATTCATTTACTCTGTTAGCCTAGGGAAAATTCATTTATTTACATTCTTACATCTGTCGTCCCAAAATTGAGTGCCCATTTTCCTTTTTGGTGAGTTACTTGTACATGAATTACCAATAATATCTCTTAAATAATAAGTTAGTCAGGACAACAGCAAAAACAATAAGAAGTCTTATTTGGTTGTGTCCCCGTTTACATAGTTCACGTTTTTAAAGAATAAAACCAACCAAATGTCCCCAAGGGGACACCCCAGCGGTTGAGCATCACACTGCTTATGGTGAGGTCGAAGGTTTGATAATATACCACGGAACACGATAGGTTAGGAGTGGCTGGGAATGAAGATAGCAGTGAGAGAAGAAGGAATGGATGGGAAATAAAAGGATCATCGATGATTTTTTATTTCTTACATAATTGATGGTTGATGACCTTTGACTTAGATGTGAATGAGAAGAATGTCACGTAACCACATTGCCATATGATATATTGGTATCCTAAATTTCATCTGCATGTAACTTTATCTTATCCTTTTTAATCCAATGATTTGTTGCATTTAAACAGATTTAGGAGCCCTTGGAAACTATCCCGGTTCACCATTTCTGCAATCTGATTCAGAAATTTTGCTGGATTCTCCTGAGCAAGAGGATATCGGTAATTGGATCTCTATCTTTTGCATTTTATTACTTGTTGGGCCCTTCCAAAATATTTACAGCAAGTCAGAAGTTATGCATGTTAAGAATTTGGGTAGATGATTTGAAAATTCAGAAATATTGCGGAAAAAGGGTAAGAAACATAAAAACTCTGCTGAAGTGCACATGAAGTAGACACTTTATATTTAGTCAGGACATTGATTTTATCAAACATGAAGTCTTTATTATTAGTAACAAATTAAGGAAACTGAATGGTATCTATAAAGCTGTAAAATTCAACATTAGAACTAGAACATAATCTTCATCATTGTATGTCCTAATTTTACGACTTATCTTATGTGGATCTTTACATTTAGTGAAGATACTGATATGTTTAAAGATGTTGTAGTAGAGGAGTTCTTCGTTGATTCAGTTCCGGGGCAACCAGGCTCTCAATCAGATGAAGAGAAATCGTAGACAAGAGTGAGCTCCATTCATACCTTCCTCGCTGAGCTCTTAGGATAGGCAAGTTGGTTGAAAGAAATAAGCATTTGCTGCATATTTACTAGGCAAATTGGATTTTTTTGTTGAATTTAAGTTGTATATGAATACGAAAGCAGTTGAAGTTTATTTGTTTTTTTATCATCAAGTTGTGTACCAAGATTTGGGATCGACTGTACTACGAAGACATTGGAAGTTCATTAGTTGGTATTCGTGTTGTATTTCTTTTTTCTTTGTGGGTGCTCATTTTGTACCACATCTATGGAACGTAGGAGGTGATGAAACTTGTAGTAGTTTCCTACTTGAATTTCGCTAATGTCATGAAGACACAATAAACTTAACAAGACTATCTTACATCTAATAAGGGTGGAATCTAAAATCTGATCAACTTGTCGTGCTGTCAAATTTTAATGGAATAAAAATTATCCGAATGAAATAAAAACGTGGCATCAGGTGGGGGCGGAGACTAATGCGAGTGAATTTTGACATTTATTTCAGGCCAATTTATTTTTATTTTCAACCCGAAATAACATTTTGGACAGCACACTAAAATTGAGCAGAGATGAGAGTCCAGAGATTGTCTTGAATGTGTTGGTGGCCAGTGTTTACACCACCAGACGACCACCTAGCTCTGCATGACAAGAATCATGAATGAGGCTCGGTAATCCTAGTCAGTAGTTAATCACTGATTTACATATGACCAAATTTCTGAATAAAAATAGTCATTAAGGTAATTATCCCAACCATGTAAAGCTGAAGAAATAGTAAGAATATCCATCTCGTTAAGTCCAGTGTAGTAGTTGACGTATAAAATAATACTGAAGCCCATAATGGGGTGAAGGTGGATCGAACACCTCACCTTCAGATCTTCAGTCTGACGCTCTCTCAACTGAGCTATCCCCGCTTTCTGCAATCTTTGAACATTTATTTTATATATTTAACTTTTCTGTGAACGATGAGGATTAATTACCTTTTTTAAAGGCCCTAACTATACCCCAACACACATTCAACCTACACTACCCTAACCAAGGAGTGAGTAAGTCCCTAACCAACAAGGCAAACTCAGTTAGTAATTGTAATTTATCTCTAATGTTATATCAATTGAATTATTCAATATTTGTTTTTATATCACATTTAAGATTTTAGTAATCAAGTTACTCTTTAATTAAGTTCATATTTAATTTAATAGTTGTAAACATGAAAATTTTGGAAGAATGAGAATGAGTATGCATATCTCTATGTACTAGCCTACATTATTCCGTCCGTGTATGTTTGTATAACTCTTTTGATATCGTCACTTAATCAACATTTTGTCTGTATGGAATAGATTAAGGCCAATTTCTTCTGGATAATATCAAAAATCTATAGTGTTCTTTCCATGTGTTGTTGCCTAATGTTCCATGTTTATGTTGGGCTAAAGTTGCATGAAGTAACCAGACATTGGGTTCATGTTCATATTTTGTTGCTATATATAAATATTTTTGGTACAACAAGGAAGCATTTCATATCATGATCCCTGCAAGTTGAGAATGTTCTTGAAAGCATTTCATTTAGGGGTTAAGGAGTGAACTACAAGAGATGCTCTCTGGTATACTAAAATTTACATCCTTCATTTATAACTGCGTCTCCTATAAACTGATTGGACATGTATTAAGAGGGAAGAGAAACAAAAACTAGATTGATGCATCAATTGCCCTTTAACACATGGGTCTTGTGAAGACTTATTCTGGATGCATATCTGCTTAGGAAGAAGAAGCTAAGGTGTTTATCGACAGATAATAAATTGTACCTTATTTTATACATCATTGATGTCTATCCACGCAGGTTGAGGAAGCTTGGACATGCATCTGATAGGAATCCCATTCCTATCAAATCTTTTAATTATTATTTTAGCTTTGAAAACCAGTTGCACATCTTAGCTTAGGTTAGAGTCTTGTCCTAGTTGAATTGAAAGTCTGTACCTTGGAATGTTATAAATACTTGATGAACTCATTAAATAAAATATTTATTATTTGTAATAGGAATAATGACACTTTACTACACTTAATTATAACGAAATGACATTTTTATATCCTAACTATTTTTCTCTCTTTTCTAGTACACTGACAATTTTTTTGTGACAACCTATGCGAAAATGACTAAAATACCTCTGGTTTAAGAAATCAAAATAGATTTAGTCCAATTTGATTTATCAAACCGGATTTGAAATGGTTCAAATTTAATTTTAGATTTTGGAGCATAATTTTAATTTCATTTTAAATATATATCAAATTTGAACCAGAAATAAACAAAATTGAATCAATTCAATTTATAGTTTCTTAAACCAAGGGTAGTTTAGGTATTTAAGCCATTTTAGAGGTAGATTGTCACAAAAAAATTGTCAGGGTACTAAAAAAGAAAGAAAAATAGTTAGGGTATAAAAGTGTCATTTAGCTATAGTTAGGTGTAACAAAGTGTCATTATGCCCTTGTAATACCCTAATTGTTATAATGAGATATTGAGTTATCATTACGAGTTCTATTGGCAACTATAGGAAGAGAAAAGAAGCTCGAAACGGTCCCAAGTGCTTCTCGATCCACATACACATCCCCCACCACTCGATCCAAGACCCGAAACCGAAACAACATCTCAATCTGATTTATTTTGTAAATAATGGATTTTAATATGATATTAGTGTCTTGTTGAATTTCTATGTCATTTGTTTCGGGATTGAGACCCGTAGATCATATGTTGTCTCTGCAACCCCACTCATTATTTTTCTAGTGCTTTTCAACCCGACTTGCACGCGAGAGGGGTGTTATTAGAGTATCACATCTAAAAAGATGTGAATCCGTTCACCAATTGAAATAACAACTTCAACTTTTCGGTCTAATATGTTTTTTTCTTAAACCCTCCCTCACTCTCGCCTCTTTCTCTAAACTGTAGGGTCGTCGGTGGAGGCCCTGGTCTTCTGTTTCGGCGCGCCAACGACCTTTCCTTTATCTTTTTTCGGCGGATGCCGAGGGGAGGTGCTGTGGGGCTCATGGTTGGAGGGTGAGGCTTGAGAGAGTGTGTGCTGGAATCATATCTGGCTTTGACCAGATCTAGCCTTGGTGGTCGACGTTGAAGGAGGCCCGTTGACGGCGGTTGGAAAGGTGGTATGTTTTGTTGTATTTAGTTGTGTTTGTATGTTTGGTTTAGTGTAGTTTAGCGGCTGTCGGAGTGTGCGACATGTTTTATTTGTTTAGTGTCTTTTAATTTTGGTGGTCGGTGTGTCCAACATAATTGTCCGGAGGTGTCCAAATAGAGAGAGCACTCTAAGGTTGTTACTTGTAAACTGTACATGACTATTGCTTAATCTTAAGGTGTGAAACTTCTTCCTTCTCGTAATTTTATAAATGAAATGTTTGCTCTAAAAGAATGTTTTTTTCTTCTTGTCATAGAATGTAACATAATATTGGACTCATTGTTTACTCTCAAATGAAAGTAGAGTAGTCGATACATAGATGTCGTCCTCGTCCTTGGATGGGAATGTGCGATTGAAGATGCAGTTTCTATCTAGCTGTCCAGTTGAAACAAGTTGTTAGTAAAACCAAGAAAAATGGAGATTTATCATCCACAGCCACATAACATCAGATTGGTGAGTCCCCCCACAGAACCTTCACTCTGCTCTTTCCTGTACTTGCACAGCATCATGTCCTAGTACAATCATCAAAATATCTCTTCCAAATTTACTCATAATTTTCCTATATCTAAATCTCTCATGTAGATTAAGCATGAAAACAATTCATCACTTGATGATAAGTAACATGTGTTATTCACTTACTTCATCCTTCAAGTTAAGTCCTTGTACTACACGTTGTTGTATCGTTGTACAAAACTATAACTTGTACTTGTTGTGCCACTGGTTTTGTTAACGGAGCTTCTGGAGGATACTCTGAGCCACACATATCACAAATCATCAACAGAGCCAATCTATCTTAATTCAACACCAAACAACTATCATGCTCATGCTCCACGTGTCCCCCAATGACTGGCGCAATCTCCATCCCTTTTGCCACGTCATCATCTCCTTCCTCCACTCAAAGCCAAGTTGCCTGCACTCATGAAGCTAAGGCTAGGCTTGTCACTCATTCTCTTGCTCTCACACAAACCATTCATTAATCTGGACAGATCCTCCATTTCTTGATTCTTGGCTGAAGCTCTTGCATACACAATTCATGCCATGGAGGCTCTCAATGCAGCTGCAGCTGTCTTGCCACCCATATCTTGCCTCTTTGACAGAAGAACAGAACCCAGAAAAAACCCATCACCATTCCTCCCAATTTCCCCTCTCAAAACCTCCACTTCACCAAGATTTGGCACCAACCCACCAACATTGAGGGACTGCATGTCAAAGGGGTTTCATGGGGGTTTGGTGCTTCTCTCCTCAGTTGTCAATGCTGAGCTTGCCAGGGCCTTGACCTATGAGGAGGCTCTGCAACAGTCTGTCTCCTCCTCTGATGCTGATGCTGGTTTTGGTCTTGATGGTGTCATCAGTTTTGGTGTGGACAACCCTGCCATTGTATTTGGTGGTGTGGCTGTTTTGGCCCTTCCATTGCTCCTCTCTCAGTTCCTGAACAAGCCCAACAAGCCATGGGGGGTTGATTCAGCCAGGAGTGCCTATGAGAAGCTGGGTGTTGATGCAACTGCTCAGTTGCTTGACATAAGACCACCAGGGGACATAAAGGCAGCAGGTACCCCTAATTTGAAGGGGCTTGGGAAGAAATCTGTGTCTTTAGTCTACAAAGGGGAGGACAAGTCTGGTTTCTTGAAGAAACTGGCTCTCAAGTTCAAAGACCCACAGAATACCACATTGTTCATTCTAGACAAGTAAGGAACTTATTCAATTACTTGCACATCAAAGACGACTTAGTTAATTGTACCATCATCATATATATTGGGCATGCATTCAGGTTCAGCACATCAAAGACGACTTTATTAATACCTGCTTGGTCGTACGAACCGATCCAAAATCTATCATACATGTAGGACTTATTTGATGTTCTCAGAAATTGATGCAGCTTCATAACTTATAGAATGATTCATAGGCATTTTGAGAAATAAAGCCACATGAAGTGAAATTTTATACTTCAAATGATAGTATCATTTGTTGCCATAAATCTGTAGTGTGTGAATGATCACTGTTTCGCTGCAGCCAGTCAAAACCAGTACACATGTTCAAATTAATTCATCTGAATAAATGAAAATAGGAGCAAAGGAATGGTGAATCATTTACACTGCTTGCTCCAAATCATAATTTTATTGCGTTGCATTAAGCTCCAAAATATGTGTTAGTTATTAAGATGACTGCATGTAAGATGGAGCACTCTTACTAATCACAAGTGTTGATTTTCATTGCTGTTTGCTGTGTGCCCCGGTCAGAATGCTTCTTTTAACTTTCAAAATCTTTTAGTTTGCTTATTCAGGTTAATGCAAGGAAAAAAAAATAGTATGATGTGAATGCTATATTAGCTCAAGTATTTGGTAGTGTTTCTGCGTTTCTGTGTTATATGGCTTGTTTTATCCGTAAGGATGCAATCTTGCTTGATTTTTTGTATGGCTATAATGATATATGTTTGTAATGCTTCTGAATTTCTGATGGAAGCCAGATTTGATGGGAACTCTGAACTCGTCGCAGAGTTGGTTACTGTAAATGGATTCAAAGCTGCTTATGCCGTAAAAGATGGAGCAGAAGGACCCCGAGGATGGATTGTACTGTTCATTTCCCTTTCGTTGTATATTTTGTATTCACCGTTTTTAGTATCTTAATTCAGTAAGATTTTATTTATTAACCTCCAAAACTTTACATCATGCAATTGTGCAGAAAAGCGGCCTTCCTTGGATCGAGCCTAAGAAATCGTTTAGTCTTGATTTCAGCAGTTTGACTGATTCCTTCGGTGCAATTGGAGTATGTGTCCTACCTATTTCGTGTGCTTACATTCTTTCTGTGCTTGTAACTGTGATATATACTTAAGAATAATTTTCGAGGTGAAATTGGTACAAGTCTATTCCTTTTGTTGATGTGTTAAACAACCCGTTCTGGTGGAAACCGTATTATTAACACATAGCTGGGCATTGTTTAGGAAGTTCACCGGGAAATTATTAAAACATAACTAACTTCCTAGCAAGGAAAGTGTACACTCATTCTAGGGCAAACAATTCGGGAAAGGACACTCATTTTAGAGCGGAGGGAGTAATATTTACTTATATACTATTCTTATGCAAGGTTCTAAAACTTGGAAATTAGTAGAACTTGGCGAGACAAAAAATAAGAAGTTTTGAGGAACTCGGGGAGAAATCGACAAAACTCGTTTTGTATTAAATAAATATTAGATAACATATATAATCCACATGAAAGACAAAAGTTACAATATTTAACTAAAATAGAATACTTTCAAACAACTTTACAAGTTAAAACAAAACCACAAATAGTAGAACAATTTCAAAGCATATGTAAAATATAAATATAAAACTTGACCAACTTTGATTGATTAAGAACTCAGTGAAATTGAACTACCGAGAACGAGTTTTAGAACTCGGTCCAAGAAGGGAGTTTCATAACACTGTTCTTATGTAACTCTACCACAAAATAACTGATACAGTCAAAATACATTTCACAATATTTCATGGAAGACCATACAATTCTTTCCTTCTCTGGTCATGTTGGAAACATTATATTGATGAGCAATTTTTTTCATAGAATATAATGGTGGAATTTATTTGCAGGATGGCCTAGATGGTTTGTCTGTAGCCCTTGCAGTTGCTGCAGCTACTGGATTTGGTTTGCTGACATTTACAGAGGTTGGGATTCTCTTCATGCTTTTTTGTGTACCTCTTTCACACTCTTCTTATCCTTTACATGGAAATGACTAGCAATCCATTTACACTGTTTTTACCCTTACTTTTATAATAGATAGAAACCATTCTTCAACTTTTGGGATCAGTTGCACTCATACAGCTTGTGAGCAAGAAGCTCCTACTTGCCGAGGTTAGCCTCCAATATCTTTATCTTCTTTGCGTTCAAGTTAGAATTCAAAGTTAATCTACTCTCACAAAGGCTTTCTTATTTTATTGTTTGCTTATAAACCCTATAGCTCTTCTATTTCTCCACTTTTTATTTCTCGACTGTAAGATATAAACTAAACATACAAAATGCCAAGATAGGAGGCTACCGTCATTATAGGATCAAGACATGTAGCCTTTATACCCATTACACATATAGTAAACTAGGTTTCACTAAACTAAACCTTAAGGTATTTGCTTTATGTGACAGGACCGTCAAGCTACTCTAAAACAGGTTGATGAGTTCTTGAGCAATGAGGTTGCTCCAAATGAACTTTTTGATGATGTCAAGGTAACTCGACTTGCCGTGATCTTTGCACTTGCATACTTCATTTGAAAATGGTTTTTTTGTCGTTCTGCAACTCCCAAATAGTAATGGTTCGTTTTTTTTACGTGACTTGCTTATGGGAATTTCAGGCAATAGGAAAGGCTTTTCTACCACCTATTGTTAGCAAGAGTCTTCCCGCACCTACACCTGTGCCTGCAGAGGCTAGTGCACCTGCACCTGCAGCTGCGCCTGTAGAGGCAAGTGCACCTGCAGCTGCACCTGTAGAGGCAAGTGCACCTGCAGCTGCACCTGTAGAGGCAAGTGCACCTGCAGCTGCACCTGTAGAGGCAAGTGCATCTGCAGCTGTGCCTGCAGAGGCAAGCGCAGAGCCTGTTTCGGTAGATAGTGCCGTACAGAAAGCAGAAGTTCCCGTCCCTGAGCTAAAATTAGAAGCTGCTCCTGAAGTAAAGTCTGCGCCTGTGGCAGAAGTTCAAGCAGAGTCCAACGGTGGATTTCCGAGACCTCAATCGCCATTCCCATACGTAATTTTACTTTATTTCTCTCTATCTAAGTACGTTAAGATTGCATATGTTCTATGATCTGAGTTTTTCTTGTGAATTTCAGTATCCGGACCTTAAACCTCCAAGTTCTCCTTCACCATCACAGCCGTAGAGCATAATTGTTGCGTGGTCTCGTCAACGGGGAAATATTCGGGTAAGTAGTGCACTTGCTATATGAAATCTTCAAAGGACTAGGCTGTTATCGTTATGAGTCCATCAAGTTCAGCAGCGTGAGTCTGTGTTCTTATGGTTGTTGTTTACCATTTTGTTCTGTGTTTGTAGATGAGAATTTAGCTTCATCAAGATCTGGGAATACAAAAAGTTTGTGTGTTTCAGTTGCATAAAAATGTTTATATAATAAGGGGATTGGACTCTGTCAAGAGATGTGGATGATAAATATGCAGGTTTGGCTCAATGGTTCTTGAGAATTAAAACAAAATTAATTAATAGAGTATTATCTTAGACATTAATTTTAAAAAATGGGTCTAAAATATTTAATTTTGGGATTTGTTTTATCATACTTGAGCCCTTTTGTTAAGTGGGTCTAAAGCAATTACTTTGCATGCTTTATGAACGAACGAGCAGGCCTTGTAAATATGGTATGGTTAAGCTTCCTAACTTCCAGAGTAATTTCAATTATAACCTGTAACCCAATAATTTTTTTGAGATTTTGGGGACTTTGAACTCCAACACAATCCGCAAAACATCTTTTTTCTTGGGGCCTTTCTAAAGCGTCCCCTAATATGGGACTTACAGCATCAAGTCCCTACAATAATAATTTTTTATTCCACCCGTTTTCTACTTCTCCCCTGGAACATTTGCAAATGAATAAAATGTTTTTTTTTTTAAATCACTCAATGTTAAAAGATTGATAATTAGTATTTGTGTGACAATGAGATATATTTTTGGAGATTTGAGTTGAAATTGGATGAGATGAAGACTTAAAATTTTCTTGTAAATGATAATGATGTTGGGTTTTGTGAGCCTTGGTTGGAGTTGCTCTTAAGCATCAACTTCCCCTATATCTTTTTTATTCAAATCAATATCATTGTTATCTTCTAAACTCAAATTAGTTTTAATAAGGAGAAATTCATAATTACTATCTCAAGTATGTAACTTTTTTTCTATTGTACGTCACCAGGTTTCAGTAAGATGCACGTCACCACCGTAAAATTTTAGTATTATTTTAATTATTAATTATATATTAAAAAAAATTATTTTAATTATTAATAATTATTTGACTTTTACTTTTTAATATTATTTTAATTATTGATAATCAAAAATTAAAAATTAATTTACTTTTATTTTTTATTAAATCATTATAATAATTATTAATAACAATAATAATTATTAGTTAATAAAAAATTAATTTTTATTAATAAATATTATTAATAGAATTTTTTTTATTAATAAATATTATTAATAGAATTTTTTTTTATTAATAATTTAATTTGATGAATAATGTTATCAATTTAAAATTTTGATGAATAATTTAGAACAATTTCGACTTTTAACACAAAATAAAAGATTTTTATCTAAAATCTAACACCGTTAGAAAAAAGTGTAAAAAAAATGTAATTAGTTGAGTTTAATGCAAAATTTTTTGTTCAAACATAGTAAAGTGTAAAACCTGACACTTTGATATGTGCAAAATATAATTAACCCTTCATTTTGTCATTGCATAATTTCAGACCAGTGAACGTGCCCAATTTTTGAAACTTCAAATTTGAGTGGTACTTTTCTCAATATTGCTTAAATAAAGTATTTGTGCAGAGTAAATATGTTTTGTTAGAACTGGATTAATAATGAATATTGCTTAAATAAAGGGAGTATATATGGTCCCTTCAATTAATTTTGTAGAATCTATCGAGTTATTGAAACTCTTGGCTTTAAAGTATATTTAGAAATTGTGTAGGAAATAAACAAAATTCAAGGAATTAGTCGGATCAACTTGTAAGTTTTAGAGGCATGTGATTTCATATAAGTGTACGAGTATTATGACAATATTCAGAAGTGGTATCAAAATATTCGCATCGTGAAAAACTGTAATTATATATTTGTTTGTGTTAGATTATAATTTTTATCTGGGTTAAGTCTTGTCTATTAAAATTTCCAAGTCTATATGTATTAGATTTCCCTGTTACCTCCATAAATAAAAATAAAGGTTTTTGTACATGGCATTATGATCACTTCAATAATATTACTCATTGTAATAAAAATATTTGCTTGCTTGTGAAATTCTGAATTGTGGCAGAGACAAGATGCCGAACACAATGTTGTGACAATTGGTTTGACAATTTGTCTGATCACAGATAAGTAAATAACGGAACAGTTTACAGAAGACACACAATATGTTTACCCAGTTCGGTGACTCTGCACTTACGTCTGGGGGCACTCTACCAGTGGAAATGTTTTCACTATTTGGTAGTCAATAGTATAACTTCAAGCATCAACTAGCTATCACACAAGCTATTGTCCTAAGCTACGATAGATCTTACCGTGAACAACCTCAACCAGGGACTCCCCCTGTCTTTGAGATCCTATCAATTTCACCATTCGAGCAAGCTTATACTCGGCGTAGTTGTCTTCGACAATTTCTTCGTGAGTCTTCAATCATGAACACAAACCCACAAATCACAAACACTCAAACCCTCACGTTTTGATGTATGTGATCGACACCGTTCTTCCAATGATTCAGTCTCTTAATCCGCCAGCCTTGCACGACTAAAAGCTCTGAAATCAAGCACAGAGAACATGTGAATTGCTATGGGGGTAGCACCTGCTTTTATAGCAATTCTACATGCCTATTTGGTTTTCAACTCTGAATAGGCAATACAATTCCGAATAGGAATTTCTTTGCCACCTTGCATCATTGGCAAGTTGACATGTTGGCATTGCTGTCTTAATTGGTCTTGTTGACGTGTATTCTTCCAGCTGGACGTTGCCTAAATTCGTCGTGACATAATCCCTTGCGCGCCAAGCTTCTGTGAATTAAATAGGAAAGCTTCGATCACTTGCCTAATCATGCACGTATCATGTTACGCCAAATGTGTTGCAACATGTTGACTGACATCTTTACCTTGCACTAAAAAATATGCCAACACTAATCGTAGCAACAACTTGGATTCAAAATTATTATGTGTTTACTAGATTGAGCTTGGCCTAGTGATTGACACTGCTCGCTCCTTGGTTTTAGACCAGGTTTGGATGCTCAACACGGTATTTGTGTGGGGTGGGTTTAAGACTAGTTAGGGAAAGTAATGTAATATACAAAAAATAATATCATTCAGTGTTCTAAAAATCCTCGACTAGCCCTTACTAATCTTTTGTTAATTCTCAATTAATTTTTGAGCGATTTATTTTCTTATTAATTATCGCCTAATAATTGATTAATTCGTAGAAAGCCCTCTTCGCCCGACTAACACATAAAGTTTTTTAGAACATAAGTAACAATTTTGTTTTCAAACATAATTTTGAGAAAATATATATACAATTATATTTACTTTTGAAAAGTTTTGTTATAGACACATTAACTATTAAAGCTGTATTAGTTTAAAAACTCAAACTCAATAAAATCAGAAGGTAGGAGGATGAAATATTTTTCTCGGAGACGACGGGCCTTTGTCCCGCACCCATCAGCGTCCTATGTTGCGCGTCGTCATCCCTCTGCCATTAGATATGGGCTTTCGAATAATCCTCCTGAAATCCCAATTCTTCCTCCTACCAAAGAAAGATTCAACAACCTGACCCATCTGAAAGCTTTACATTCAATGACATCGAAGAGAGTATGATTCAACAAGTATAATGCAGCTGCTACATAAACTATTTGTTATGCGTTTATCATATTTTTTTTCATTCAATTTTATTGTACTTGTTCATAGAGTTTAGTTTTTCCAACTTAAGAATATTCACTCTTTTCTTTAATTTAATAGTTTTAATCACTAATAGTTAAATAATAATAATTTGATTTGTGCAACATAGATATTTTGAAGGGAGAATGACACTTTTGTGCACCTAAATATACACTTTTGACACTTTCATACCTTATTTTTCTTCTACTTTTTTTATCCATATATGAATTTCATTTTGGGACAATTTTCTTCAGAAACTTCAAAATACCGAAACTACTCCTGAATTAAGCCGGTTCAATTTCAACCAGATCCAACCATAACTTAATTAATATGAAATTACTTTTTTACCCTTCATTGAATAACAAATTTATCACACAAGTTAAGGGTATATTAGTCTTTTCAAATAACAAATTAAAAACTGAAAAATAAATTATTAAATTACAATTAGGCCCCTCTCTCCTCACTGTTCATCATCTTCTTCATGCCCCTCCGGTAGCCCTTCGACGTCGAGGTCGAGGGCGAGGCGGACGAAGGACCAGTCGGGGACAGAGGCGACCTCCTCCGGCGACCACCGAGACTCGGTTGATACACTCAAGAGCTCCACAAACACGATTCTTAACCTTGGAATTGGGTACTCCCCCAAACCCAAACCCAAACCCAACCAAATCGAACCCAAATTGGGCACTCCACGACCCAAATCAGGAGACACCCAGACGGTGGCGGAGCCGTCCGAGAAGCGGAGGCATGTGTGAGCGGAGGATGATTCTGGGCGGGTTAGGGTTCCGGCGAGGACGACGGAGTGGTGGAGAGGGTTTGGGTGTGGGGTTCGAGGAAGAGGTGGTGGTTGCCAGAGGATTCCATGGATTGGTCGCTGGAGGAGGTCAGCGGCGGCGACAGAGCGCGAAAGGACGATGGCTTCAAGGTTGAGGGAGGCCATGAGGACGAGCATGCCGACTAGGAGGGGGCAGCGGAGGAGGAAAAGATAGAGAAATGGAGAAAGGAGAGAGGGTGGCATTCAATCGAGAATTTGATGAATAGTTGAGGGTAATTTCGTCTTCTTACACTCTTTAACAATTGGGCCGGTTCTCTCCATTAGACCAGATTTAATTTTGGTTCAATTGAGGGGTACTTTCGTTTTTTTGAAATTTTAGGGGTAAGTTGTCCAAAATAAAATTTAGGTATGAAAAAAAGAAAAAAAAAGTTAGGGTATGAAAGTGTCAAAAGTATATATTTAGATGAACAAAAGTGTCATTTCTCCTATTGTGAAAACTAAATTTAGAGTAGCTAGAATGGTTAGATATGAAAATTAAACAAAAAAATAAAATTATAATCTATGCTCAATTTTTGAACATTATCCAAACATCTGGGGGCTTTGGATGAATGCCAATTATATACATTTTACAAAGTTAATTTGGACCAAAGTGTTGTGTGGATAAAGATGTGAGTCACTCTTGAGGATATTGTAAAGGCCACATGCATGTTTACCTCTAGTCATTAGCAATGTGGTCAGAAGAAGTATTTAAATTAAGGGAAAATTCTTGATCGTTATTTTTATTTATGCAACCTTTTCACTTTTATGCCATCAATTAATTTTTGTTTCAATTCACCAGAGAGAAATTTTTAATGTTATTTTACCCATAATGCGATTAAAATAGCTGAAAAGAATATTAATTTTATTAAATGTCTAAAATGTCCATGTAATAAAAAATTATTATTTTCAACTTAAAAAAATAATTTCTATGGAATAAATAATAAAAATTATTTCAATATATATTTTTAAAATTTTATAAGAAAAATGTTGTTAAAATTGATTTTTATTTTTAATATATTGTTTTAAAATGTCTTAAGAAAAAAATTAATATTGAATCAATTTTAATTATTTATGTGACAACAAAATATTTTTTTTATAAGAAAGTTCAATTAATATATATTTTAATTTTCAAGACAGGCATAATATAAACATTTTACATCAAATTTAACTCTGTTGTTAACGACAAAACATAAAAATAGTTTCCCGTAATAAATTGAAACAAAAATTAATCAAGAGTTTTAAAGTAAAAAAGTCGCATAATTAAAAACAGTGATAATAAATTTTCCAATTAAACCAACTTCATATACGATACACACGACTAGGGCTGTCCAACAAGTCGGGTTGGGTAGACCCGTGTCGGGTCGTACCCGATTCGATTGGAGTTGGGTATGGAAATCCAGATCCGATACTCGACTCGGTTTAGGAGTCGGGTATCGGGTTGTGTAGAACTCGGGTAGTCGGGTGAGTCGGGTATACCCAACTCACCCGATGGGCCTACTTTCTGGCCCATTTGCAATTTTTGAAATTGAGGCCCACTCAATTTGAAGCCTCAGCCCAAACGAATTTTGAAGCCCAATATGTTTAAAGCCCATTCATTTTATATATATATATATATACACACATTTACATTTACATATTCCACATTCACATTCATACATTTACATACATCAACACTTACATTTACTGATTTACATATTTGTATTTATATATTTACATTAACATTTGCAAATTACAAAATCACAAATTACAAATTAAAAGTTCAAATTTATAAAGTCTCCTCTCCTCACTGTCTCTCACTCTCTTGTCTCTGTCTGCCAGGTCTTCTACTTCATTCATTCCACCACATTTTCATTCCAATAAAACACAAGTAACTAGTAAGTATTATAACAAATCATAATTCATAACAGTATAAAATATGTATATATATGTACAAGTTAGTTTAAACATTCTCATATAATTCATAACAGTATAAAATATGGCCAAACAGCAATACTTGCTCAAACTTTTCATTAGATAATACTTTGCTCAAACAAACAAACACATTCATGAAGTTTTGAGCATACAAAAATGAACTAAGTGTTCATCACCATTCACCACTAGTAGTACCAAAAGAAGGTGATCAAAAGTGAACAACAAATTCAAACATCACCATAGCGTTCAATCGAACTCAAAAAATTAAAGTAAACTTAAACTTGAACACCATTCAAGAGGGAGCCTCATTCCGTAGCTTGAGTAGCATAACGAATTAAATCTGTACGTTAATAAAGATAATTAGGGGTTGTCCATAATTGAAATCTGTTTTCCAAAACCCTAGCCCTAATTTGTCAATTCAAAACAGTTTGGGTAATTCCCCACCCCCAATTTCATATTTAACCCGAAATCCCCAAATTATAACTAATTTCTGAAATTGAAAAAAAAACCCCAAATTCAAATCTGTTTTCCAAAACTCTAGCCCTAATTTGTCAATTCAAAACAGTTTGGGTAATTACCCACCCCCAATTTCATGTTTAACCCGAAATCCCCAAATTATAAACTAATTTCCGAAATTGAAAAAAAAAACCCCAAATTGAAATATGTTTTCCAAAACCCTAGCCCTAATTTGTCAATTCAAAACAGTTTGGGTAATTCCCCACCCCCAATTTCATGTTTAACCTGAAATCCCCAAATTATAAACTAATTTCTGAAATTGAAAAAAAAACCCCAAATTCAAATATGTTTTCCAAAACCCTAGCTCTAATTTGTCAATTCAAAACAGTTTGGGTAATTCCCCACCCCCAATTTCATGTTTAACCCGAAATCCCCAAATTATAAACTAATTTCTGAAATTGAAAAAAAAAACCCCAAATTGAAATCTGTTTTCCAAAACCCTAGCCCTAATTTGTCAATTCAAAACAGTTTGGGTAATTCCCCACCCCCAATTTCATGTTTAACCCGAAATCCCCAAATTATAAACTAATTTCTGAAATTGAAAAAAAAAACCCCAAATTGAAATCTGTTTTCCAAAACCCTAGCCCTAATTTGTCAATTAAAAAAAGTTTGGGTAATTCCCCACCCCCAATTTCATGTTTAACCCGAAATCCCCAAATTATAAACGAAATTCGACAAACCCTAACCCTAATTTCTCAAATCAAAACCGAATTCCTAAATCCCCACCCCCAATTTCATTTTAACACAGAAATCCCCAAATTTTAAATCAATTCAGTAACCCCAAAACCCCAATTAGAAATTGAAACAAAAAGCCCTAACCCGAACCCAGAATAACACATGCAAATTGCAAACCCAGAAATTCAGACATGCAAGGAAGGAAAGAGTAGAAGATGAGATGAAAACCCAGAAAAAAAATTAAACAGAAGCAACAGGTTTGGGAATTCTTACCGTCATCGGAGTTGGAGCCCCAGACATCGTCGCCGAGAACCCTTCACAGTCCACTGACTCCACTCAACCGTCGAATCGATCCGTTGGAGAATCCTCTCTCCACCATCGACGATTTATAGTGGAAGAAAGAGTTCTCCAACGGATCGATTCGAACGGTAACTAGCTACCAAATCGATCTGTTGGGCTGTGTGATATGATATGTGTGTGAGAAAGAGAGAGAGGAACGATGACAGAGGCGAGGCGAGGACGGCGACGGTCGTGTAGGGTTTCAGACAGAGAGAAAGAAGCGATGGAGAAGAAAGGAGTAGTTGAATCGCATTCAATGCGATTCAACGTGTGAGAGAGAGATGAGTGAGTGAGTCTGAGACTCTGAGAGTCGTGAGAGAGAGAGTGAGCGACGTACGTGTGTTGAGTAGGTTATGCCACGTGAATCAAAATCGACGGTGTAGATGAGTTCGTCGAAATGGATCAACGGACAGGAGCTTACCACGTCGCGCACTCGTAACACTGAAGGAGAAGAGTGTCATTCTGTCCCACATCGGAAACGAATGGGACTCAATGACAGTATATAAGCGTTTTTTAGTTTGAAATGTGCATCAGATGAGTGTGTGGGCTGGGCTTCTGGTCTTGGTTCACTTATGCGTTGCTGGGCTGGGCCGGTGTTTGTGTTGGGTTTGGGCTGGCTATTTCATAATTAATATAATTAAAATCATGTTTTTATATATATTGTCGGGTAGTCGGGTATTCGGTGGGTTTGAAAAATCGAACCACTACTCGACTCGGTTTGCTACTCGGGTTAGTCGGGTTCGGGTATATCGAGTATCGGGTCTGTTGGGTACCGGGTAAGTCGGGTCGGGTGTCGGTCGGGTTGTCGGGTTTCCGGATAAAATGAACAGTCCTACACACGACACACCCTTTTGTACAAATGTGGTTCCTCTTCACTCACTGGTACTTTCAAGTAAGAGGAAACCTGAGTATGATATGAAGAGATAAATGTGAGGGATATGAAATGATGTTTGATTGTAGCAAGTGGCATCAACTCCATTCATACACAGTTAGTTGTGCGCTAGCTGGAGCTTATTCTGATCCCATTCCATTATTTGTTTTTGACACCTTCCTAAATGTTCACTTGCCTTTTGTTTGTTTGTTTGTTTCATTTTCTTTTACCTTTCTTCTGCCTCAACAAACTTTCTTCCCTTTTTTAGCTATCCACCTTCAAGATACCGAATGAAAATAGAAAGAAAAATTACTTTGTTGTTTTCCTCAAAAAAAGCATTGGTTATTGGGAATCTTCCACCCCCACAATTATTTACATGTTATTCATGATTCTCCATAATGCATAACACAATGAAGACACGATACTGTCTCCATTGGTAAATGTTGTTCTAAGGTGACTTTAATAATATGAATTCTATTCTCTTATTTTCCCATAAAGTTGTTGGATTACACTAGGCAAAGTAATTTTATTTGAAGATAAAGAGTCATGTTCAAATTATAATATTAACTTTATAATTGTGTAATCAAACTTGATCATCATGGATGTATCTAGAGTTCTACTTCTTCTGAAGTCGGTTGTGATTTTAGTTTTTGTTTCTACGACAAACCAAATGTTTCAACGAGAAGATTAAGGTGCAAAATTAAATAAACAACCGGAATAGAATAATATAAGAAAATTGATATCTTACATTGTTTGAAAACAATATATCAATGCATAAGTAGCACCAAAAGTTATGGGCGAAGAAAAAGCGATCTTATGTAATATTCATGATATCCTTGGTTTTAATTTCCATGTCGGCGATATTACTATTTAAAAGAGACTAACCCAATTAGTGAGACCACTTTTAGTGTCCCCGAACCCCGCGAAATAGGAGTGATGCCTCTTGACTCCGGTTGAAGTGGGTTCAGTTTTTATTTAATACATATTTCAATAAATCAACAAGATCATTGTTACGAAGATCATTGTTACGAGGGGCCACTTCGATCCCCCAAACCCCTAACGAAAGAGTACTTCCATAAATGTCTTTAACTCAGTCAAAGTGGGTTTAGTTCTGAGATAGAGCTAGGGTTGTCCATCGAGTCGGGTTGGGTAGACCCGGCTCGGGTCGTACCCGACTCGGTTGAGTAGTCAGGTAGTCGGGTTCAGGTAGACTTGGGTATCAGGTGAGTCGGGTATACCCAACACATCCGATGGGCCTAACTGTTCAAGCCCATTGCGAATTTTTGAACAGTAACCCCTAACCACCAATTTGAATTTTAAATTGAAATCCCCATTTTTAAATCCAAATCAGTAAACCCCAATTTCAATTTCAAATTCAAATTCAAATCCCCAAATTTAATTTGAAATCAGAAAACCCTAATCCCAATTTGTAAATTGAAAATAGAAACCCTAACCTCTAACTCCCAATTTGAATTTTAAATCGAAATCCCCAATTTTAAATCCAAATCAGTTAACCCCAATTTCGATTTCAAATTCAAATCCCCAATTTTAATTCGAAATAAAAAACCCAAAATTTGATTGAAAACCCTAACCCCAATTTTGAAATTGAAATAAAAAAACCCTAACCCCAATTTGTAAATTGAAATCAGAAACCCTAACCCCCAATTTGAATTTTAAATCGAAATCCCCAAATTTGAAATTCAATCAGTAAACTCTAAAACCCCAATTTCAAATTGAACACAAAAACCCCAAGTCTTAATCTAGAAATTGACGTGCAAACCCGGAACAGAAGTTGAGATGGAAACCCAGAACAAAAATTGACATACAAAGGTTTGGGAATACTTACCATCACCGGAGCCCCAGACATCGTCGACGACTGATTCCGAAGCTTCAACGTCCAACCCACCAGTCTCCACTCCACCGTCAAATCGATCCGTTTGATAATCCTCTCTCCATCATCGGGAATTTTTAATAGAAGAAAGAGTTCTCCAACGGATCGATTCGAACGATAACTTGCTACCAAATCGATCCGCTGTGCTAGGTGATGAGTTATGTTGGGCTGGGTGATGGATATAAAAATATAAAAATTTTTTATACATACTGTCGGGTACTCGGCGGGTATGACAAATCGACTCAATACTCGACTCGGTTAGCTTGTCGAGTAGTCGTGTTCGGGCCTATCGAATATCGGGTCAGTTGAGCACTGGGTTAGTCAGAACGGGTGTCGATCGAGTATGTCGGGTAAATAGGACATCCAAAATAGAGCACATTCCAACAAGTCAACGAGACAATCATTTTCAAATGTCACTCCACGCCCCAAAAACCCCGTACAGGGGCACTACCCTTAACTTCGGTCGAAGTGAAATCTGCTGGATTAAATTTCTTATTGGACATACATGCATGTATATGATGAACAATGCTACTATAAAGTATGATACACATTAAAGTGACTAATTAATTAATTGTATCATTGATATTAGTTTATTACGGAATTAAGTATGTAGATATCATAAATTATAATACGATGAGGTGCAAAATTATAAGCTTCACAAATGGATAATTAAGATTCAGTTATTTCTTACGATTTAAAAAAATATCAGGTACGCTTATGTTATTGATTTTCTTTTGATTCAGCAAATATCTATGATCAATATGATTTTAAAGGTTTTGCACACTAAATAATTTATGTTGCTTGAGTATTTAGTGAAACTCAACAAGTTCACTCCATTTATTTTTATTTTTTTTACTAGCAATCAGTAAAACAACATGTTTTGGATTGACCTTCAAGAAATCATGTTATCACTCTTTTAACCTATTTGACAGTATTTGAAAGAAAAACCAGCATTATCAAGATTTGAATTCAATATTTTATATAAATTAATGTGAGCTTCTTACCACTTGACACAAGTTCAATTTTACTTCAAAATATATTTTAATATGTAGGTAAACCTACCATTTCGAGGAGCGATATCACACTCCTAAACCCCAAACAAAGAGAGCTAACTACCTCTTAATTTTGATGAAATGAGTTCCATACATCTTCATTATATTCAAAGATGTTTTGCCACTAACTCTTCCACAGATGAACATAACAAAAGAGTACTGAACAAAAGAATGACAAGGGACAGTTGAAAATAAACATGTGTGGGCATTGCCTCTTCTCTTGCTGTCCACTGTTGTTGTTGTTGTTGTTTGTTTTTCCCATTTGTCATCAACTTAAAATCAAGACTTGAAAGATTCATCTTGGGGCAGTATCTGCATTATTCTAACTTAAAATCAAGACCTGAAAGATTCATCTTGGGGCAGTATCTGCATTATTGTAACTTAGTGCATACATAGTATACGATTCCCCTTCCATTTTTAGCTATTTTTCTATCTAATATGGAACTCACAAGATATCTGCATGTATCAACCCACAAACAAATGAAACATTTTCTTAATTTTTATTGGTACATTATATATAATTCTGAGTTATAAATAAATGAAGAGCAGTAGAGAAGGATATGAAAAATGAAAGACTATAAATACAGAAACAAAATAGGTAGAATTGGTCAAAGATTCATAGCTATAGCTTTATTATTTTATAGGTTTGGTTTCTTTCATTCATTCATTTACAATGAAAGTTACTTTAAATATATGTTGATTTCTGAAGCACGTGATCATCTTCTTTGCTTTGTTTTTTTTCCTTTGTGGTGACTAATTAATAATGAATATATAGGTTCAACTGAAAGAGAATTGTGGGGATGACAGTTTTTCTACTGAAAAATATATGTATGTATTTTTTGTATACATTGTGTTCATTTATTTATGTGTACTTGTGCACTTCTCCAAACAAATTATTCATACTAGTGTGGGGCCCGCGCGATGCGCGTGCTACCCGTAAAATCTTGGTAAAATATAATTACAAACAAAGTTTTCATTTTTTCTCTTCTAAATATTGGTAATTCAAACTATTATTTACAATTATTTGTACAATATTGTGTAGTGTACGACACTGTTGTTGGACAAAAGTGTCTAAAATGACAAAATTAGAATATGTTTTAACTTATAACTGGATCAACCTGAGTCGTGATTATGGAACGCTTAGACTCGGTATAGAGTGATGTGGAACGCGTTCACATAACACGTAAGAAGAAATACAGGATTGATTGATTTCTTCATGCAAAAGAGAGGCTTGAAACAGGTCCCTGGAATTGCTGCTCCTACTACGCTCCATCTATTCGCCATCGCCGACAGGACACAGAGCAACAGAAAGTTATCGACGCCGCCATATCCAAGTTGACGATGCCAAGAACGGAGGAGAATATTATGATTTCGACAAAAATAATAACAAAGGGTAATGGAGATGGTGTCAGAGCAGACTCCAATAGACCATGAACTTAAGGGTGGTCGTTGTCGGCACATAGAGTAGCGAAGGCGAGCATGGTCTTGCCGTCGTTGTTGACTGCATTTCCTATCGCAACCAATCTGAAGTAGGAGGTCTCGCCTAGTAATTTATAACGAAGAGGTGCAAGGGTTTAGTTACAAGAAAAAGACCAAATTCATTGAACAAAGAATTTAAAATATTTGAAATTCACAAAATCATAAACACAAGGAATTATTTGGACTTTTATCGATTCCTCTAAAATCTCTTAGGCCGGATGTCCTTTTTCTCTACTTCTTTTTATTTACGGTAAAACAAAAATTGATAGTTTTTGATATAGTTATGTGGTGTAATGTAGATCCGTCTTGATATCTTTTTATTTACATGTTATTGCATTAGAGAATGGATATTTTTTTAAATGTTTTTCCCTATATTTTATTTTACAAAAAATGATATCTAACAATACGACTGCTACAAAGCACACATCTCCAAGAAAACCAACGGGTATCTGTGATAATTTGGGTTGGAACACATTTTACTTGACATTTTTTTACTGTTAAATACCATTTGATGTGTTACTTTTATTGGCATTGAAAACATATTACATTATCATAGGAAAACATTTTACAGTTTAATGAGTCTTCTACCTATTTTGTGGGATAGTTAAGACTTAAGAGAATAGATATTTACATGTTATTGCATTAGAGAATAGATATTTTTTTAAATGTTTTTGCCCTATATTTTTTTTACAAAAAATGATATCTAACAATACGACTGCTACAAAGCACACATCTCTGAGAAAACCAACGGGTACCTGTGATTATTTGGGTTGGAACACATTTTACTTGGCATTTTTTATTGTTAAATACCATTTGATGTGCTACTTTTATTGGCATTGAAAACATATTACATTATCATAGGAAAACATTTTACAGTTTAATGAATCTTTTACCTATTTGGTGGGATGGTTAAGACTTAAGAGATTTTATGTGATATATCATTTGTAACTTATCAACGGATCCCCATTAGTATGAATAGTTTATTAGTTTGAGCATGAATGTTCTTATTTTGACATCTTGTTTGAGCCGTTGGATTTATTAGATCTTTTAAGAATCGAGGGTGGGCAAAAATTTGAAGACAACATCGGGAATTCATTAGCAGTGACGTCAACCCACTAATAGCTTGCATTCATGTTGAGATTATCAGCAGTGAACTATGTATAGAAGTTATTATTACAAAAATTAAGTAAATTCACATGATGCTAATCTCCAACATCAACTATCATACATGTAGTTTTTTGATGCAATTTGTGAGAATAATGATGGATATCTTTCTTTAAATTGAGAGCACTTATTGTTGGAAGTTTTTGTGAGGGGATAAACTTTGACAAAAATGATGCAGTGTCAAGAAATATGGGAAACAAAATAAGCCTAGAAAGGGAATAGTTGAAAATTATGTTAACTTATTTTTGGAACCTTTGCTTTTCGATGGACATGGCATCGAGTATCGAGTTTCTGCTTAAGGTCATTTTACATATAGGTTCTTAAGTTGTTTGCCTCCAATTTAATGACATCACAAGGCAACTCTATCTTCCTCACAATAATTGGTTTCAAAAATAAATATTAATAATGACAACTATTTCGTTTTTGTGAGAACACCCAAATAGATTTAGGCCCGCACTTTCGGTGGGAAAGTTGTGGGATTCTGACTCATTAGTGATGAGACACATTTTCAGGTATTTTGGGAGAGACATATTTTTCAAAAAAAAACAATGAAGACTATTATTATATTTTTTGAATAAGTTTTCAATCTAATTCAAGAAAATAAACAAGATTGTTTGTGGTTCAAGAATTGAATCAAATTTACTCAGAGTCTTTAAATCTAATTCAAAAAAATAAATAAAATTGTTTTGTGATTCAAGAATTAAATTAAATCAGCTCAGGGTCATACGGGTCTGTTAATAACAAATTTTAACCATGGAATCATGTATTTTTATTCAATTCTGGTTTATAAATATGAATATGAAGGTGTCGGAGGCGGTGAATTGTAGGCTGATATTGATAGAGATGTAAATAACTTTAGGCTCTAAATTCAAATTATGTTGATAAGATTGTAAATGATTATATAATTATTAATTTATTTATTTTGGATTATTGGATTATCGTCTTGGTTAGGCGGAATTGGCATAATTCTTACTTTTTTGTTATACATCAACACAAAAAATTCTCGTTATCTACCTATTAAATAGAAAGTGTGTAGTGGAGATGTGAAAAAGAGTGAGAAAGTTGTGTACATATTATGAGAAATTTTCAAGAGAAAATGAAAGAGCTGAGAAGACATTCGCCTAACATTTTTGGCTATTCCCAACTCACACCAACCCCAACCTCAACTCAAGCCATATATATAAAGCCTAATTTTAATACCAATCCCAACTTAATTCAACCCAAATAATACAAATTCAATTTCAATACAACCACGTGCCTGAGCTTATTCAAAAGTATAGCTCTATGACTTGTGAAGTCAACCATAATCGAACATTAACCATCAAAGTAGAACATTTTCCTTGTCTTCATCCCCATCTCACTCTTCACCTCAGCACCACATAGAAAATGGGTGTGGAGTGTTATTTGGTGACATTTGACTTTCTACAGGATTGACATCTAAAAATGAGAGGAAGTAGTGAATGAGCAACACCTAAAATATAAGTGTGCAAGAAATTTAGTGAATTTCTATGATTTATGTATTAGTGCAATTGCAGAGTTTAGTAAAAAAATTGGGTTGTTTTACGGGACCAGCCATCTTATTTTCTAAGAAGATGTCGAGAATATCATAATCCCTCGATAACCATGTTTTTCTTTTATTTATTATCTTTTATGTTTCTATTATACCAAAGGTACACGTTTATTAATTCAAAAAACACATATCTTCGTAACCTTTTATTATTATTTAGGTATATTAACAATGTATCGTACACGTACCACCAACATTTTATAGACAAAATCATTTTGAGCTATTTTTTTCAAGCCGGACACTGGATAATAGTGAAAATCAATTCGAGTATGAAAGAAAAAATGTTGGTGTATTAATAGAAAATCATTTCTATTATACCAAAGGTACACGTTTATTAATTCAAAAAACACATGTCTTCGTAACCTTTTATTATTCTATTATACCAAAGGTACACGTTTATAAATTCAAAAAACACATGTCTTCGTAACCTTTTATTATTATTTAAGTATATTAACAATGTATCGTACCCGTACCACCAACATTTTATAGACAAAATCATTTCGAGCTATTTTTTTCAAGCCGGACACTGGATAATAGTGAAAATCAATTCGAGTATGAAAGAAAAAATGAGAATAAATAACTTCAAGGTTTCACCACCAACAATAGCTGCTATGAAGAGGCCGTCAGACTTTAAAGCCAAATGACATTGCCATAAACGAAGATGGAGCTGCGTTAGAGTTTGCAATAAATAAATTATTAAATTGTCATTAACAATAATAAGAACCCAATAATCCTAAAAATAGAACATAAGCAAATGTGCAAAAGTTTTTTGAACCTAAGACGGAATTCTGCTGCCACAACAACAACAAATTATTGCTTATATATAAGATGAACTTATGTTTATGTTTCGGGTCATAGAAAAAATAAAAAAGCACATAGCTAATTATATCATGGCTACAGGAAGATCACTTGTCCAGTGAAGTTCGAGGCAACTTATAAAGACGGAAGATCACTTGTCACAAATTTATAATAAGCCATATCCACAAATTCACAAATTTAAGTTATGAAACTGAATTTTGATTCTTTTTGTACCGTGCACTTGCTAACATTTAGAATGGAAACCAAATTTGTACTGTACCTGAACTTTAAGGAAAGTAGAGTGCACCTTTGATATTAGAGAGTCAAATATTTTCAACCTGCTTCTCAAACCAATTTAGTTTATGAGCTTTTAATACATCATCTGAAATTTTTTAGTATCCACGTATAGACGACCCCCTTTAATTGATACAAGCTGAAACAAAGGACGATCAACCAAAAATGAGCAACAATGACATTTGTGTTGCGAAGCATAATACAAGTTGCCCAAACCAAATCTTCTTTTTGAGTTTCTAAAAATGCATTGGGAGTATTGCTTGATCCACTGTTTTATGATAAAAGTATGTGTATAGTGTATCCCAAAATAATGTAAACATGCACAAGTACCTATCTTATCGTCACAAAAACCATTCTAGGCCCTCCAATACTGCAAAATAATTATGTGTCAAAATTAAACAGAGAAGAAAAATATTATAAATGTGAACGAAAAAAAATACATTATAATTCTTACATTTCAAATCACTAAAGCTAGATAAATTGTGTGATTTGATTTAGATAATAAAAACAACCATTCGATAAAAGTATTAGTCATTGGACCCTTGCCGATAACATTCTAGAAACTAAAAGCAAAAGAAAGATTGAGACAAAACTAAGGCGTGTAACATAAAATACCTACATGTTTGAGAAATTCGTCATGCCAGTTATCAAAACCGCCAATAGGCTTCAATATATTAACATCATAAACCAAAACACATAAATCCGTCCCTCTATAGAATGCAACTCCAAGACTCTGAAACCTCTCTTGCCCAACTGTGTCACATGTCTACAATACCCACAAACAACACTAACCATTTAATTACCCTCTACGACACGTCAACACCTAGTAAATGACATAGAACATTGCAATACAACCGTACTAACAAAATGAACCCAAATTGATCGTAAAGCAATTTTTTTCGGTATTTTCTCGCCACGACTATTATCACTTTATGTAACTAAAATATTAATACCAGAACAAATAATATTGTAAGATAATGAAATACAAAGGCAAAAGAGACACAAAGAAAAATGAGAAACCTAATACACAATATAATAATTGAACTAAAGTGTTCAACTCAATTTAGACATTTTCTTTTAACTACCAATACTTCCAAAATCCATCTATAGTGGTTTTCTCCATTTCAAAAAAAAAAAATTTCATCCATAAACAACATATTGGGATATATGAGCTTATAAGCATGTTCTCATGCCTCAAATATTATATTTAGCCGATACTTCAAATAGAGAAGAAATGAGCAATAATAGTTCAAGATTAGTATTAAAAATCATTTAATGCAAAGTAAGTAACCCACAAAAAGGGATCTCCCAAATCCAGATCACCTATCTTTGAAATCATTCATTTTCAAGTCAAGAGCATAAAAGCAACACCATAATCTCGTGAATTTTATTTACATCATTCTATTCTTAAATCTAAAGGCAATGTACATATAAAAAGCTATCATGGATCTTACAAACCTCATAAGTAATAGTTCAGCCAGATGTGTCTGGTTATTTAAGAATAACATTTGAAATGACCCCATTTGCAGTTAGGATAAAAACAACCATTGGGCCGTTCTGCGAAAAGATCATGATTTTCGAGGACACGTCCTGGAAAATCAAGTCAACAATAAGTACCAATTTCGCTGCCAATTATAAAATTTTGAAGTAATTAAATACATGACTGCAATAAAAGGTGAGTACAATAAAATAAAACTGAAAAACAAATAAAAAGTAAAACTCACGCATGCTTGATAAAAAAAAAATCAAAGACAAAAGTAAGATACAAACCCCCAAAACTCATCTTTGTAACATCATCAAACAAAAATTGGCTTTGCTCCGCTTCCTTCTATTATTGACTTTGTTAACAACCAGTTTGAATTGACCGATCCATGACCAAAACCACAAAAAAGCGGAAAAACAATTAAACTTAGTCAGCAAATTAATAAAATAAACCAAAACCATCATATAAAACTCAGACCCTCCAATGGTGAATCAAGAAATGAACCAGATCTAACCCCAAATTGCAAAAAAAAAAATCGAGCTTCAAGATGAACCCACATGGGAATAAAAGTATGATTTTAGAAAAATATTGAATAACTATTCGCCTTTCCCATTCCATTTCTTCTCACGGTAGTAGTTATGTTTTTTTAAGTAACTGATGGAATGACTTTTTATTCCCTTCTTTATTATCATAAAAATTATAAATAAATAAAAACTAACAATTGCAATCCGACAGATGTCGCAATTTCTTAATGATAGATGTCAATCCAGTCGTTCCAAATAATTTTAAAACTCATCAAGAAGTTTATGGTAGTGGTCTGGATGATAAAACCCTCTATTGTTCTTCCCTGACACTATCTCTAGCATCAAAATACGAAATCAAAAAAATATCGAATTTTATTGGCAAGATTTCATACTCAAGACCAAAACCTTGTAGCTAGGCCAAAGTCAGAAATTTTGGGATTCAAGATTTTAAGCCAATTTAGTGTTTTCCTTTGCATTGGATTTGCAAAAAAAATTATTTATAGTCTCTATTAATATATTACTTTGTGGTTTAAATTAGTGAATGCTATTTTTAGACATAAGAGTAGGTCAAAATAAAGAAGCCGTGCCAGAAACGTAGAAGTTCAAACATTTATTAAGCATATATTCATATACAAGCATCTTTCTGCGTTGAATGCAACAACCCAGCAGCTTCACAAAACTTATATGCTTAAGTTTAGCAACACATATCACCTTATTTGTGAACTCATCAAGTTTTTGGTTTGAATTCTTTGCAAGTCTTTTCACTACTATTTTTCTGGTTCTCTTTCAAAATCCCCTATTACCAGTCATATAAAGATTTCTTTTATAGTTGTTTGCAAGAATTGAATACAAACATTACCTTGTACACGGGGCTAAACCACCCTCCCCAAGCTTATTTTATGTGGAAAAGTTACTGGTAGTTGTTGCTATTGTGGTAGAGTCAAGTAATGGTAAACCAGTAATAGCAAATCAATATATAACTTTTTAATAGAGAATAAACAAGTGGAATGACACATCATTTCTGCAGAAAATTTCACACAATTAGAAATGACAAATCAAATGATGGAATTAATTAACAATCACCAGTACTCAATATATGCGGTGTAAAGAGATTCAAGAAACACTCACCGATAACCATTTTTTGCAGTGAAAAGAGAATCAAGAAAATACCCATTATTTACCGTGAAAAAGAGATTTAAGAATTGCGAATCACTAATCAAATGGTTCGACATGCGCGTCTACCTCCAAAACTCCGCCACAAATCCCCAATCTCATACTCTGACAGCCTCCCGCCCAAAACCGATATGACAACGATGAAACATCTAGATAGAATCAACATCAAATTAATTTGCTTATAATGAGATAATCTCATTTTTGTATCATCATAAAACAGAAATTGGCCTTACTCTACTTCCCTATATTGACTTTATTGACAATCAGTTTGAATTGACCGATCCATGACCAAAACCACATCAAAGCGGAAAAAACAATTAGACTTAGTCAGCAAATTAATGAAATAAACCAAAACCATTATATAAAGCTAAAGACATGTGTTCTAACTCTATCTTTTTTGTTATAACATGCTTTAATAGCAATTTAAAACATAACACACACAAAATTAGTGAATTATTAAAAACAAAAACTCAAAACCTTTAAAACACGATACACATAAAATTAAAGAACTTAGAACACAACATATCACACCAAATTAAAGAATTTAAAATACAACATACACAAAATTAAAGAAGAAATACCTTACTCAAACACGGAAGAAAATTTGAAGATGGAGTTCACAACTTTGTGTTCTTTTTCAAGGTCATCTCCTTCTTCTTCTCCTTCCATTTTTGTAGGTTCGCCTTTGGTTTTCGTCAACACATTTAATGCAAATAAATGACAAAGTATGGATCAAAATATAGATTGTATAAAATTCATGCTTATGCTTTGTCATGTATTCTGAATTTTATTAAAAATATAAAAGTAGAGTCAGAGCATTTCTGTGAATTGTTAAAAACAAAAACCCAAAATCTAAACACAACACACTCAAAATTAAAGAATATAAAACATAACACACACCAAATTAATGAATCTAAAACACAACACACACCAAATTAGTAAATTATTAAAAACAAAAACTCAAAACCTTTAAAACACAACACACACAAAATTAAAGAAATTTAAACACAAAACAACAAAATTAAAGAATTTAAAACACAACACACACAAAATTAAAGAAATTTAAACACAAAACAACCAAATTAAAGAATTTAAAACACACCACACACAAAATTAAAGAAGCAATACCTTACTCAAACACGGAAGAACTGCAAATTGCAATCACAAATCTAAAATACCAGAAGCATCAGATGTACAACACCGCAAACATCCAAGAAAAATCCAACATCCTCATTTATAGCAAAAATAGAGACGAGGAACTACCGGAAACGGTGCCATCCATGCAAGAACAATCCAATGACCGGAATCGTAAATAGCAACATTCTGATTCTCCACCTACCATGTGATTGCTCCATCGAAATTTCCCGAAACACCACTGAAATCGCTAACGTCGATCTAAGATCAAAGAACCCCAAATGGTGAGTGAGGATTTTTCGAGAACAAAAGCGTGGATTTTGGATAAAATCGTATGACTCCACTGTCTCCATCCTCCAACACCCTTGTATTTATATAGAAAACAAACAGGTGCAAGTCAACCGATGTGATTATCTACAACCCATCATCAACAGGCATCAACATGAGCATTCATCGAATCTGTATGTTTGCATCCACATTCACTGAACACAAGAAATACTAAATTTGAAAGTTATTTTTTAAAACAAAACATCAAAAACACGCAACAATTGAAAAAATTTGAGAAGGAATTTTTGCCACGCGTTCAAAAAAGTTATTGTTTTTACATGCCACGTATACAATTTTCATACTCTTTTTTATACACAACAGATATAGATATAGATTATTATTACAAATCTCAACGCCACACGTAAACCCTGCAAAAAAAAAGTCTAGATTGACATGTATATATCAAAAGAATTTATAATATAGTTTTGTATTTTGGGGACGACAAAGGTGATGTGCGGTGGTCGTACTCGCAAGCAATGAAACTCAAGTCGTCGATTGACATGAATAATAGTGTGAATGTGAGGGTCTGGGAGTCCAAAAAGGCAATGGAAACAACTGCACCTCTAACCCCAACATATTACTGAAGATAGAACCTAAGGTGGTTAACAAAACCACTTTGCAAGAAAAAAGAAAAACAGCCGTTCATGCAACCACCAAATCAAGAATCCAGATGTTAACCCCACAAAAAAACTGATCACACCATATATTAAAAATCATTCATATCCAACACCAGATGTCAAACTACAAAGAAGCCATATGTCACACAAGCAGCACTCTCAAACCATTCCCTACCCATTATGTATAAGATAGATTCTGAAAATGCTTTAAACCACATAAATTGATATATTATTAAACTCATATAAAAACAAAAATCTAAAATCAATACATATTAAGAAGTTGCTTGGGACAATCAGGGTAGGGTCGGCTCAATAGTTTCTAAGGCCTAAAGCAAAATTGATTAATAGAATATTATTTTGAACAATTGTTTTTAAAAATGAGCCTCAAATACTTACTTTTTAAATTTTTTTATTGTACTCGGCCCTATTTTTTAAGTGGGCTTAAAACATTTGATTTACTTAATTTATGAACAAGCCGACCCGAAGACAACTCTCATGCGGGACGGAAAGACCCGAAACAAAACTATAAACCACAAACAATCTTTCAAGTCATTGAGAACACAAATGAATCTTTATGATTTTTCTTGAAAGCGGATATATTGCCATATATAATTAGACAATCTTTTCATTGAAATGCATAAGGTCCATTATGAAAGTGACCACATAGGTGGAGGTTTACGCCATCCAAATATTTAATAACAGAAACGTTAGGAAAGAGAAAATCAAATAGAAGGGAAATGAGGAAAAAAATAAAATAAAATAAAGGTAAGGACACATTTCAAAAATTTGAAAAAAAATGGGAGCAATTAAGTCATTTTAAGAAAACTAATGATGCTATTCATAGTGACACAAATTAATATTTTGTGACATGTGAAATAAAAAAAATCTGTAAGTGACCAACATGAGAAAACGAATTCTCCAAATATACACAACGTAAACATACACTAGCTAATATTAAGATTCAAGTATTGTACCACTTAACTAAATATGTTTATAACATATACTTAAAATTTAGCTTATTCTTTTTTGATAAACTAATCAGGAAATCACATAGGTTAATGTTAACATATTCAAATGCAATCGAATTTCCTATAATTAAGATTACTATATTTTAATAATTATTTTTTTAAGATCAAATATAAATTATATTTAAAATTTTAATTGCATTCAACCAAAAATGTGTAATAAAATTATGAGAAAATGACACTTTTGTGCACCCTAAATATACACTTTTATCACTTTCATACTCTACATTTTTTTTTCTTTTTTTCAGTATCCTGAATTATATTCTTGGACACTTTACTCCTAAAATACTAAAAATACCTAAAATACCCATGAATTGAACCAAAATTAAATATGATCCAATTTCAATTGCATAAAAGACAAAATTACGCTCAACTATTCATCAAATTTTCAAGTAAATGCCACTCTCTTAACCTCCCTCCTCCTTCTCGTCCTCCTCCGCCGCCCCTCCTCTTCCTCATCCTCGCCTCCGTCCTCTCCTTCGCCACCGCCAACAATCACTTCGATTCCATCGTCCATCTTGCTGCTCCTCCACCTCCAATTTCTCGAGAATCGAAGTGGTTGTTGGCAGTGGCGAAGGAGAGGACGGAGGCAAGGGTGAGGAAGAGGAGGGGGCGGCGGCAGAGGAGGAGGAGGAGGAGGGAGGTGGAGAGAGTGGCCTTCACTTGAAAATTTAATGAATAGTTGAGGATAATTTTGTCTTTGTATGCAATTGAAATTGGACCAGATTAGATCAGATTTAATTTTGGTTCAATTTAGGGGTAGTTTAGGTATTTTTAGTATTTTAAGAGTAAAGTGTCCCAAAATCTGATTCAGGGTATTGAAAAAAAGAAAAAGAAAAGGTAGGATATGAAAGTGACAAAAGTGTATATTCAGGTGCACAAAAGTCTCATTTTCCCTAAAATTATTTTAAGATTGAAAGAATGTCATCATAGTAGTGAAATAATAGCTCTATGGGATGGATTTGCTTTTAGAGTGAATGCTTAAAATTAGAACTGTCATATTAATTAATGGAAAATGATATTTTTGTACACATAACTATACCATTTTTTCACTTTCATATTCTAACTATTTTTTTTCTTTTTCAGTACCCTAACTATCATTTTAGGACAATCTACCCATAAAATACCAAAAATACCTCTAAAATTGTACTTATTCAATTTTTTTTGTGAAGAGTGAGCTTTATTTTCCCTGGCCAGTGAGCTCCATTTTTTCCGGCAAGCGAGCTTTATTTTTTCGAGCTCACATCTTCTATCTTTTTCGGCGAGTAAGCTCCATTTTTTTCGGCAAGCGAGCTCCATTTTTCCGAACTCACCTCTTTCAATTTTTCTTGCGAGCGAGTGAACTCCACTTTTTTCTTGCAAGTGAACTCCGATTTTTCGTCATCGCCTGTGAGCTGAGCTATCATTCCTACTTGTATTTCGGTTGGATTTCACCTGATTGTTTCCTTTCTCACGACTCTCATGAGGCCACCAAGATTACTTGGAGAAATGGTTCATCCGTCACTCAATTTCAGTACTGTTGGACAATTTATTGATATTGAAATTGAACTGGTTCACTTTTGGATTTTTATACCATACTGAACCGGTTCAATTCTTGTTTTTTAAACCAGTTCAATTTTAAGAATAGTTTAAGTATTTTGATATTTTATGAGCAAGTTGTCTTAAAATAATAATTAAGGTATTAAAAAATGAAAATAATAATAATTGAAGATATGAAAGTGATATAATTAAGTGTATAAAATGTCATTTTCCCTAAACTAATCTATCCATAAAGACTGACCAAGCATATCTTAGACATACACACGATAATTAGGTAAGGGTTTGTCAATAACAAATATGGAGGAACATAAGTACCTGGTACATATCGAAATTAACACCACCTACTCCTTCAATAATACACCTGAACCCCTATAATGTACCTTATATACTGTATTCTAATAGCTTATCTATAACTTAAATATTTGAATGATTGAACTGCTGGGTTGTGGTGTGTGTGGTGAAGCAAAACAAGGGCAATAAGGTAATTTCAAGAGGAGGAATTGTTTTGACCTGGAGAACAACTACAAGTCAAGGGGTAGAATATTTAAGTTGGTTGGGTTGGACTAACTCTATGACCAGTTGTTCGCTTCTCTCGTCTCAATGATACCATTTATCACTATCTTCTTCTTCTTCTTCTTCTTCAACAACAACAACAACAACATAAAATCCCTCTTTTTCTTGATTTATATTTTAAATCACATTACATGTTTCTTGAATTCCCTTTCGGGAAACCATTAAATGTGATTGGGCCTCATCTCCTTTTTTCTCGTCTCATGCTCCTTCCACTCATTCTCAGTCCCTCTCAATCCCAATCTCAATCTTAAATCTTTCTATTACTGGAAAAATTATGGATAGGCGTCGTCGGAAGCAGCCCAAACCCGACACCTGTTACTCCCAAGGTCCGTTTCTTGCTTCCCCTGTCTAATCTCTTTCTGGGTTTTTTTTCTCATCTCTCAAATGGGTTTTTTGGGTTTTTGTGATTCTATGTGGCAGAGGTGAGCAGTGATGAATGGAAGTTCATAAACATGTCGGAACAAGAGGAGGATCTCATTCATAGAATGTACAGCCTCGTTGGAGACAGGTACTATGTTTTCTTATTTAGAGGAAATTCATGACGCCAATATATGTGCGAGGTCCTGAGTTCGAACTTTGGCATATGCAAATTTTTTTCTTCGGATGCAGACAAAAAGATTAAAAGACCCGGAAAAAGAATCTCAACTGATGAATGATTTACTATGTTTCCTTTAGTTAAATTTAGGACTCAAAAACAAAAAGGATGAGTTATCATTATTCTTTATGCAATCCACCGGTCAAAATCGACTCTACCACTCAAATTTGAAGTGCAATTTGGTCCCCATGTGTCCATAAATATTCTTTTATTTTAAGACCATATGGGTTGCACCATTTTTTTCTTTACAGTATATGTGTTGTAGAGCTAATTCATTATTGTTCACATTGCTAATGGATGGGAGATTGCAGGTGGGGCATAATAGCCGGCCGGATTCCGGGGCGGAGGCCGGAGGAAATAGAGAGGTTTTGGTTGATGAGACATGCACAGGGCTTTGCCAATAGACGAAATGAGCTCAACGATTCCTAATGCATTGCATTTCATTCATTTATCGATCAATCTATATACTACTACTGTTATTATTACTCTGTCTACACATTTTTTTTCTACTTGAGGAGTTTAAGTATGTAGCTTGACAAGTTTTTTTGGGTGAATATATATTAAGAACTGGCAAAATGTAGATGTTTATTTTTAACCATCAGTTACACACATGTGTTTCCTTAAGACTTAAAATCTTACACGTAATTATTTAAATGAATAATTTTTTATTTTACGTCAAAATGATTAATACATCTTTAATTTAACATATTTTATCTATCAAAAAGACCAAACGTTCGTCTCCTTTTTCTTCATTTTGTTTCTCTTGTTCATCCATAGCAACTATGTGAGGTAGTGAAGTGTGTCTTCGTCTTCCTTTCTGCTTCGTCTTTAGCTTCATTTGAAAACTTTAAAAGATAAAAATCAATTTCTTTTTCCGCTCTACAAATTTATTATATTGATATTTGTTAGCGTTGAATGATAGATAACTCATGACAATACTAAAATAATATTTGTTAGTGCTGAATGATTGAGAACTCGTGACAATACTAAACTAAAATGAATTAAGAAAGTATACTATAGTTCTAAACTAATATTTCATACTATCTTTTCTCAAGAAACAAATGTAAAATTTTGGTTCTTTGTAACATCAAGATGTCATGCACAATGTTGTAACTTTGTGATTGACAACTTAATGACACACATATTATGGACAGTAAAGCAAACACAGTACATAAATAAAAGACACGCAATATGATTACTCAGTTCGGTGCAACGCCACCTACGTCTGGGGGCACTCTAGCAATGGAATGGTTTCACTATAAAGTAGTCAATAGAACATACAAGCTCTTGTGATTATCATACAAATCAACGACCTATGTTATTACTACAAGCGAACACCAAGACCAGGGACTCCCCCTGAATTCGAGATCCTCTCCCGATTCCACTCTTCGAGCAATCTCCTCTGCCCGTTGCGTTGTCTGTTCTTCAAACAAGAAGGTTCGTGAATCTTCAATCACGCAAGCACAACCTGATTACTCAAGCACTCATTCTTTCGAACAATGAATGATTACATCCAGCCTCTCAATACACTATTCCAACATGCTTAGGAGCTCTAAACCTTTTGCACAAAGAATGAACTACTATAAAAAGGGGAAGAACCAAACTACTAAGGGAACGCTCTCCGGGTTTTATAGAAGCTGCTTCGTCTACATGATATCTAGGGTTTCCTTATCCCTTTAGAACATATCCCCAACGAATTTGAAGTTTCCATATGCTTCTACACGTCTGAATCATACAGAATCAAGCTCAATATAGAATATCTCTTAAAACTGAAACCTTACCAAAATTATCGTCTTGAAAGATGTTGCAACATGCGAGCAGGCATCTTTATATTCGTAGAACTATAGCAATAAGCATGTGAATAGACATCTTTATGTCCACTAAAAATATAGTCAATCTAATCGTAACAACAATCTCCCCCTTTGGTTATTTTTTAGGCAAGCACATCTATGCTTCTATAATTGCAATCAGTTAAATATCATGACACAGAAATATGTCCAAACGACACTCTTCTTCTCCCCCTGATTGCCTAAAAAACTTGCCAAAGTTACCAACTTATTCTATCAGGCAACTTAAATGGAACCACATGAAACATAGAACCTAGAAGTCATTCGAATCTGACACAACAACCTCTTCTTCATTTTCTTCAGAAACATCTTCTCCACCATCTTGAGCATAAGCAGGAACATCAGTATTCACATCTTGAGCCAGGACAAGATCTTGGACTGGACATTCACATATTGTTTTTCTTGTTCCTCGTCAGTCGAGGTTGGTTCGTCTGCCAGATGTCGAGACATTGGCACAAACTTCTTCTACTTTTTTCTTGGTGGTAACTGGCGAGCTCTTTGTCTTCATTTTCTGACTGCTTTGACTTGTTCCTTCCTTAACAGTAGATAACTTCTTTTTCTTCAATTGCTTCTTAGCTGGAGCAACAACGTCCCTGCTTCCTTTCCTTTTCTTAGACATCTCTGTCCTAAGACTTGACAGAGCAACATGATAACACACATTCCCTAATATCTTCTCTTTCACCAACATAAAGTGGACCGGATGATGTTGGAACATCTTCCTCAACATTATCTTGGACATCTTCATTGAAATCTGCATTATCATCTTTACTGACATTTTCTACAACTTCTTCAACAACCTCGTTCTGACCAGGATCTTCTTCCATAGCTTTTTCTTGAGAGCTTTCATCATGAACAGGAGATGGTGTACCATCAACACCAGCATCTTGACCCATACCGGGGTCTACTTCCATCTCTTCGTCGAGAGGAGATTTGGTGGGAAGAGGAGATTCTAGGACATCTTCCCTAACATCCCGTTCTAGATAAGGGTTGTCATCCACCTTAAATAAAATTGTTTCAAATAAAAATTTGTTACCTTTTCTTTACCTGGGCCTTGAATCATCTCAGGCCCATAGTGTCCTTGAATCAGCACAGGGGCCAACACATGTCACACACATACCTTCCAGTTCACAGATCTTTTATTGTTTGATGGAGAAAAGTCCTAACGAGAACCTAAGGCTCCCAAATCAGATGGCATCTAATGGTTTGTGAAGATATCAACTAATTGCTTCTTAGTAGGAATATAGTCGAGTTGAATCTTCTTGTCCTCCACTAAATCTCGCATGAAGTGATGTCTAAAGTTGATGTTCTTGGTCTTGCTATGTTGCACTAGATTTTTGGAGATATTTATGGCACTAATGTTGTCACAAAACAATGTCATGACATCTTGACTTACGCTGTATTCAACAAGCATTTGTTTCATCCATAAAAGCTGTGTGCAACTGCTTCCCGCAGTAATGTATTCTAACTTAGCTGTGGACCGGTGCGATGCAGTTTTGCCTTTTGTTATGAGACAAGGTTATTCCCTAAATAAAAACATCCTCTAGAGGTGCTTTTTCGATATGTTGTGCTTCTAGCCCAATTAGCATCACAATACCCAACCAGTGTAGATGATGAATCAAACGATTACAAAAACCCAAGATTAGAGGTTCCCAATATGTATCTTAAAATGCGCTTGGCTTGAGCGAGGTGACTCACCTTAGGGTTAGATTGATATCTAGCACAGATCCCGACTAAAAAAGATATATTAGGCTGACTTGAAATGAGATAGAGAAGACGCCCAATAATGCTTCTATACAAACTTTGATCCACTGATTCTCCATGTTCATCATTAGAGAGTTTTGCATGTGTAGCAGCAGGAGTTCTCTTGTGAGATGCATTTTCTAGGCCACATTTCTTCACTATATTTTTTAGCATACTTGCTTTGAGATATGAATATCTCATCCTCTACCTGCTTGATCTGAAACCCCAAGAAATAATTTAATTCGCCCACCATGCTCATCTCAAACTCGGGCTGCATTTGTCTCACAAAATGTTGCACCATCTTGTCTGACATTCTTCCAAACACGATATCATCTACATAGATTTGTGCAATCATGATGTTTCGGCCTTCCTTTTTATGAAAAATGTTCAACCCACTCCTCCCTTGGTATAGCCATTCTACATAAGAAATTGAGTTAATCGTTGATACCATGCACGAGGAATTTGTTTGAGTCCGTATAGGGCTTTCCTAAGCTTATAAACACGATGAGGTGAGCTAGGATCGGAAAATCCGTTTGGTTGAGCTATATACACTTTTTTATTTAGGTATCCATTGAGAAATGCACTCTTCACATTCATTTGAAAAAGCTTGAACTGGAGATGACATGCAATACCCGGGAGTAATCTTATTGCTTCAAGCCTTGCCACAGGAGCAAATGTTTCTTCAAAGTCTACCTCCTCGCCTTGAGTATACCTTTGAGCTACAAGACTTGCCTTGTTCCGAGAGATGTTCCCATGCTCATCAGTTTTGTTTTTAAATATCCACTTCATTCCAATGATATTGACATTGTCCGGCTTAGGCACTAGTTCCTAAACCGCATTTCTTTCAAATTGACCAAGTTCTTCTTGCATGACGTTGACCCAATATTCGTCCTCAATGGCTTATTGCACATTTTTGGGCTCAATTTTTGAAACAAAACAAAGATTACCGATCATCTCTCTGTAGTTCACTGGTGCTTTAGGTTGGGTAAGAATTTCATCTTCAATGTTACCAATAACATCATGCACTGGATGGTTTTTTGTATTTTCCTCGAAGTAATTCTTCATTCTAGCACAATTGGGAGTTTTGTGTCAGAGACACTATCTGTGTCTGGAACAATGTCACTCACAATGTCTAGCCATATGTCCTTAACATCTGCCCTGAGATCTGGACTACCCACCACTTGTCCTCAACAACTGTTCTAACATCCGAAACAACATCCGGATTTTCTAGAGTACCTGTGACATTGGGAGTAACTTCATACGCGTCAATAATATTGTTATAAACCTCGTTAGCATCGTTTATGACCACGTTTATGGACTCCATCACGGATCTGGTGCGTTTATTGAAG
>OY987323.1:10545194-10625107 GCA_963920655.1 Geranium rotundifolium
TTTCCTATCACCTTTTTCCCTTTGTAGTTTGTTGTACATAGTTTTAAAGACAGAAAATGTGTCGGATTTTTCATGAATAAAATCTACCCAAGTTTACCTGGAGAAGTAATCAACAGACACAAAAACATATTTCTTTCCTCCGAGACTTTCAACTTGTATCGGTCCCATCAAGTCCACATGGAGGAGCTCCAGGACTCTCGAAGTAGTAAGATGTTGCACCTTCTTATGTGACATCTTGATTTGTCACACCAATTATGACGTTTTTAGAGATCACCTTCTGCATGCTTCTGAGGTTTAAATGTCTAAGCCTTTGATGCCATAGCTTGGCTTCATTTGTTCTGGAGAGAAGACACTGAGACACGGGAGTGTCTGCTGGAGACCAAAGGTAGCAGTTATCTCGAGATCTTGTTCCCTGCATAAGCTTGACTTGTTTCTCATATAGCACAACACACTTTTCATGAGTACAATTTACAAATAGGTCGAGATCGCACAATTGAATAATCCTGAAAAGATTTGCAGTGAGCCCTTCTACTAGCAGTGCCTCGGTTAAGCATGGGAAGCAAGAAAAGTTTAGATGCCCTTTCCCAATCACTTTGGCTTTAATCCCGTCACCAAATGTGACATAGCAGTTGATGCATGGCTTGATGATGGTCAAAAGATTACGCTCGCCAGTCATGTGACGAGAACATCCACTATCAAAGTACCAACCCTTACTGATGGAAGCAGTAAGTGTAGTGTATGCAATGTTAGCACAGTAGGTCACATTCTTCACCCTCCATTCTTTATGTGGAGTGGACTTTTGACGCGATGACATATGCTAGTGTGATTATTGATGTCATGTGTGTTTTCTCCCATAAAGATGATAACAAGAAGGTCGTATGTGGCCCTTCTGTCCGCAGTAGTGACAAACCCATCGTGGTCTGGTGGGGAAGTCAGAAGGATGTTGCTGACGACGTCTCTAAACTTGATTCATGCCAGATGTCTGTGACATCTTGATAAACGTCTGGTTCACAACCTTTTGAGGAACAAATAAGGTTTGAGACGTAGACGCCTCGTGAGTGTACCCCAGTCCTTTCTTGTTCGTGGCTGGTTTACCAACGGTCAAGAGTTTGTTTAAAGTGTCGATACTATAGTTCATCATCCTGATTTTTTTGGTCATATGTTCTAGTTCCCCATTCAGGCGACTGGCTTCTTCCTTTAGGTTGACGATAGTTTCTAGGAGTCTCATCTTATCTTCAGTAAGGGAGAGAATGAGACCCCTCTGTTTCTCTAGAATATTAGACTCTTCCACCCATTTGGTATATAACATGTTATATGCATCAATCATGACATCGTCTGAAAGTAGTTCAGAAGAGTTATAAGTTTCCAAGATCGTATTAGTTTTATCAACAGGTTCAGTATTATAAGATGAAGAATGAGCTGTAAATGCAACAAAATTGCTTATCTGTTCGGAGTCACTGTCTATTTCTTCCTCATCAGATGGGGTGGCATTGTATCTTTTCTTTTGTTTCTTCAAGAAATTTGAACATTCCCTCTGATGCGACCGAAACCTTTACATTCATGGCACTGAATGCTCTTCACTTTTCCAGCATGATCTATACCTCTTCCGCCATTTAGAGTATTCCCAAATTTCTGACCCTTTTGTTGCAGGTTTTCTTTGACATCTTGGGAGACATTCTTCCGAGTCAGTTGGTTGAACCGTTTCATGACCCTGCTACAAATTTTAGCTAACATTGCAATTGTTTCATCAATCTTATCAACAAAGTCAGAATGCACCTGTTCTTTTAGACTATGCGAAGAGCTCTTTAGTGCCAACTCTTTGTGTTTCTTATCCATGCTCGGAAGAGACATCTCAAATGGCATGAGTCCATGAGTTCATCAAATTTAAGAGTATTAAGATCATGGACTTCTTCAATTACGGTGCTCTTCATTTTGAACCTTGGACTTAATGCTCTTAAATTCTTCCTGACCAGATCCTCATCCGTTTTGGGTTTCCCAAAGGAATAGAACTCATTAGCGAGGTCTCTGATTCTTACATTGAACTCAGCGATGGTCTCACCTTCTCTCATGGATAAAGCTTCAAAGTTAGTGGTAAGATATTGAAGTTTTTGCTCTCGAACTTTGGTAGTCCCCTCATAGAAAGTGGTGAGAATTTCCCAGGCTTCCTTTGCGCTTGTGCATGTGTTGATTAGCCTGAACACATTTAGATCAACCCCATTAAATATAGCTTTTAAAGCGCATGAGTTACACAAGGCTGACTCTTCTTCTGCAGGACTCTAGTCCTTTTCAGGTTTGGGATACGTCATGTGTCCTTGGGCATCCACAAACTGAGGAGCTTCCCACCCATGAATCACTGCCTTTCAAGGTTTTGTTGTCAAGTGATTTCATATACGCACTCATTCAGGCTTTTCAGTAGCCAAAGTCCGTTCCATCAAGCACTGGAGGTCTATTGATCGAACCTTCTTCCCTTGAGTTATCCATATTTGGTACGCAGAATTTACTTCCCTGGAAACCACCTATAGGATTAGGAACCCCCTATGATACCAATTGAAATTCTGGTTAGTTGTAACAGCAAGATGGCATGCACAATGTTGTGACTTTGTGATTGACAACTTGCTGACACACAGATTATGATAGTAAAGCAAACACAGTACGGAAATAAAAGATAAGCAATATGGTTACCCAACTCGCTGCAACGCCACCTACGTCTGGGGGCACTCTGCCAGTGGAATGGTTTCACTATAAAGTAGTCGATAGAACATACAAGCCCTTGTGCTTATCATACAAATCAACGACCTATGTTATTACTACAAGCGAACACCAAGACCAGGGACTCCCCCTGAATCCGAGATCCTCTCCCGATTCCACTCTTCTAGTAATCTCCTCTGCTCGTTGCGTTGTCTGTTCTTCAAACAAGAAGGTTCGTGAATCTTCAATCACGCAAGCACAACCTGATTACTCAAGCACTCATTCTTTTGAATAGTGAATGATTACAAGTATGTCGTTCTTGTCAAAACATCCAGGCTCGCAATACGCTAGTCTAACATGCTTATGAGCTCTGAACTTTTTGCAGAAAGAACGAACTACAATAGAAAATGGAAGAACCAAACTGCTAAGGAAACGCTCTCCGGCTTTTGCAGCAGCTGCTTCGTCTACATGATATTAGGGTTTCCTTAACCCTTTAGAACATATCCCCAACGGATATGAAGTTTTCATATGCTTCTACATGTCTGAATCGTACAGAATCAAGCTCAAGATAGAATATCTTTTAAAACCAGAAACTTACCAAAATTATCGTCTTGAAAGATGTTACAACATGCGAGCAGATTTCTTTTTGTTCGCTAGAACTATAGCAATAAGCATGTGAACATGCATCTTTCTTTCTATTAAAAATATAACCAATCTAATCGTAACAACAAAATGTAACCCAATTCAATTAATATCAAAGATTATGGACCCATCATCTTAAAAACCACTGAAAAACCAAACATATATATATATATATATATATATATATATATATAGAGAGAGAGAGAGAGAGAGAGAGAGAGGATACCGCACTTTAAATGCATGAAAAAATATCATAATTCAATTATTTATCATATAAATTAGGAGAAAAAAAACTTTAACTAATAGATAATCACTACTTTATGTCAATCGTGGTGGATAAGAAACTCATTTCTTAAATTATTTATTTGTCTTGACCAAGGTACTTGTTCAACAATATTATTACTGAAAGTATAGAGTTCAAACTCATTACCTAGAGTTGATGAATTCTCTCTTAACACACCACTATTTATACAGGTACTTAATTGTACTAACAATCTTTCAACTAGTATTCTTGTACACTAGGTGTCCGACATAAAAGTACAACAAACATTCTATTAATCTATTAAGGCGATATGAGGTTAAAAGAAATTATATACATTTTTCTTTTTAGAGAATTTCCACATTGACAATATAAATAGTATCACCATTTAAGAAATCTCACTTTTGGCCACTTCAATGATCATATCTCTTCATGCATCATCTATATGTATAATTTAATGTGTGAGATTCATTAATACTCTTCACATAAGTACCCTCGTACATATATTGATTTTTCTGGATTATCACATTCACAATACGATGATCGTACAACCAAGAACATTTTTGATCAAGCTCTATAATTCATAACTCTCATTATCGTAATTTTTATTACGATGTTATTCATACCAGCTTAATCAAAGACCTATCATATTACGTTATTAACAAGTATATGTGTATAATAACATCAAAGTTCATTTACTAATCTTTATTATTAAAACATTATATGTGATCTGCTTAACAATTACGCATAACGATTGAGTCTGGAGTATAATTCCAACATAATAATTGAAATTATGGTTAGTCACAAGGGCAAGATGTCGTACACGATGTTGTGACTTTATGTCCGACAACTTGCTCAATCACAGATAATAAATAACTCACAAGTAAAACAGAAAACACACGATATGTTTACCCAGTTTGGTGCAATATCACATGTGTCCGGGGGCACTCTACTAGTGGAAAGGATTTCACTATACGGTAGTTAATAGTACAACAAAGGCATCAACCGATTATCACACAAATCATTGTCCTAGCTACTATTACTACATAGTGAGTGCCTAGACCAGGGACTCCCCCTATCTTTGAGATCCTCCTCAATTCCACCCTCCGAGCAAACGCCTATGCGCGGGTAATCTCTATCTTCAACAACTCGTGAAACTTTAATCACGAAAACACAGGAACCCAAATCACATAATCACTTAATCTCCTCGAATAGTGATTTGTGAGTTACACCGTTCTTATCAAATCATACAACCTTCTAACACGCCAACCCTGCACATTTAGAAGCTCTGAATATTTTCTCAGAAGAACGTTCAAACTGCTAAGGGGGAAGCTCTCGACTTTTATAGCTGGTAACACAAACCGTCTTGCAGCACCACAAGGGTTTCCTTTTCCCTCGAGAAGTATCTTTCCATTCCAAGACGAATCTAGACGTATCTAGATGTATATTGAGTTTCCTAACTCATAAAGAAAATAATATATCTTACAGACACGATTCTGTAAGATCAAAAGAGGTAACCTCAGAACTTTTCATAAACGTATACTGAAGTAGTCTTATTAGAAGCTGCAACATGATGACCAACATCTTTTTTTCTTTATTAAAAAATAACATCAACTTAAACGTAACAACAATAATCAATGGAAAAGTTGCGAGGAAAACCCCTATAATCATGCACTAAGTAATGAGAAACAACATATAAGCTTTAAAAGTTGTGTAATTGGGAAAAGAGTAGACGGTGTCATAGTACCTTGATACTTCGATCAAGCTGTTTGTTGAAGTGCATTAAGCAAGATAATAGTGTTGGGTGAGTTATCATTCAACTTTGGAGAGGGTGAAGGGTTCAAATAATTCTCGACCACAATTTGTCTTAACTTTCAAATTTCCTCTAGAACAACTAGCATTAAGGATGTATTTATAACGCTTTTAGTAGAGTTGCCTTAGTGGTCAACATAGCCGCTTTCAAGAAACTTATATGTAGCCAACAAGAGGTAAATGTGAATTTTTAGTCGAATATTTGAAAGAGGAACCCGAAGAATGACTACTGACATTTTAGTCATTCTAGTATTTAGCGTTCCATCATAATCAACTTTTAACACTAGATCAAGATTTCTTAATGATTTTAGAAAAATTTAGACCTCTAGTGATTAAAGAATTTATTTATACATAATATTGTTTGATAGCATGAGAGAGCACGTCCAAGATATAGAGCGAATGCATGAGAGAGCACGTCCAAGATAGCACCAAGCTCTGATAGCATATCAGAAGCCCAACCCACATAAAGCTTAAGCTAGTATGTGGAGGCCCATATTATTATATAAGCTGTTGAATAGATTCACATCTTTTTGATGTAGAACTTTAACATAGCGCATTGATCTTTAAGGAAGAATTATTAAGTCAAGAGAACCTCAAGGAAGGTAACTTGTAGGATTAGTTTACTGGTTTTATAAAATCCAGTTTGATTTTATTGATCTTGTGAAGCACGTATAAGTCCATGAGGGAGATAAAAGGATAGAGAAAGGTGAAAAGTGAAAAGTTGTAAAGTTTTCAATACTCCCTCTCAAGTTGGAGCATGAATGGTGAAAATGCCTAACTTGCTGAGAAGTTCATGATAACGACGACAAGTATGCAATCCTTGGATTCAGCTCTATGATGTCATATACGCTCTTTGACTTTAGCTCAATGATGTCTTGCACTCTACGACTTCGGCTCTTTGGCGTCTTACACTCTAAAGCTTCGTATTCATGATGCTTCAACTTTTCGAGTAGCTCGTGGAGCTGGTCCCAACCAAATCCCTTTGTGAGAATTCTCAAACAATTATAATAGTGCAAATTGTTGTACAAACTCCATCTTGTCGAGTAGCTCGTGGAGCTGGTTCTGGACAAGTCTTAAGTTTATATAAAATTTTTTGGGGTGAACAGTACCATATGTGTGAACAGTAACCACACCCCATTTTCTGAATTGTTGTTGGAGCACCTTTCATCAGATCAGACGGTGACACTTACCACGGCTCGTGGAGCAACGATCAGAGGTAGTTCGCCAGAGCTGGCTGAAATAGAGAGCTCAACGGAGTCTCTGTGGGCATACTACATGACGATGTAAATTTTGGATCTGGTGGCGAATTCGGTACATATCGACCGAAATTTCAATTGCGATAACAATCGGTGATTTGTGAGCAACGACTCGGAGGAAACCAGTGGAGATGTTTCCGGCGATGGTACGATTGGCACATAACGACCATAGACAGTGTGGAAGCGATTTAATTTGCCTTGTCTACTTGCTAAAATTAGAAATCATATACAATTAGGTAAAGATAAAATTTCTGAGGTTTATCATATGATTAGTTCCGCTTTGATACCATATAAAGAACTGAAAGATTGTGAATATTCAACTTTATCTTATTGATCTCATGAAGCACATATTTATACAAGTCATCGGGAAAGATGAAAAGATAGAGGAAAATGAAAGGTGAAAGGTTGAGAGATGTAAGGTCTTCAATATGTTTCATTGCAATTTGCTTCAAATTTGTTTCATCGTTTACTTTGCTTGATTTCTTGAAAGGTGAATGCTGGATTTTGGATGATGATTAGTTGTGGATTAAAGTTTTAACTACCTAGCCGAGTCAAGTTGACTTTGGGCCAAAATGAGTCCAAAAGACCCGGCCCATTGTCAACTCGGTTTGAATGGTAAAACCAACCACCCGAATCATTGGGACGGTCGGGTAAAACCAAACCCATAACTCTCTAGCTGGTCTGATAACATTTTAACTTTTTTCTCATCTGACTACAGTCAGTTCGGGTCGGTTATCAGAGGTTGGTTTCAGTGACCGACCCGTAAACACCCTTACTTGCTGCACTACAGAGCCTAACTCAACATACACATCTGGATATTAAAATTTTATGAAGGAAATAAGAATAAATCTGCCAAAGACACAAATATGGAGGTTGGATCTGTCATTTATGGGATGGCCATTAATTTTTGTGGTTACGAGGGGATGATTGGTCTTTATCATGTACGGTCCAAAGCTTAATCAACATTGAATACCATCTGCCAAATTTAATTCTCACATCCGTGCAGGCTATTGGATAGTAACACATCAGATATGCTGCAACATTCATTTTCAATTCCAAACTAAATTACTTTAATCGATACCACATAGGATTATAAAGTCTTTTCTCTTTTATTTTCTTCAATTAATAATGAAAAGAAACCAAACTTTCCTTGACCCAGCATATATAGTCACAACGCTCCTTTATTCATTGGAGTGTTGCTAAATAATTGGGAAAAAGTTGTGAGCCTTCACCATAACCGATCTTGCAAGGACTTTTTGGCTAAATAAGCCCAACCAAGGAGGCTCTTAAACCTATTTTATCACAGTACAGATCAGGCACTTGTAGGATACAATATTTGGGCTCATTTGTTTTAAGCTCTTTTTGTGATTTTTCAAAATTATGCTTGTTTCAATTGGAAATATAGTATGTTTTATTTTGATCGCATCGAACTTATACAGTCAATCAATTTATAAAATCTATACAGATAATATCATCAATCCATCATTTTTATCTCAAAGAAGGCATTAAGTTGAGGCTGACACTTGCGTAAGAATTCTTTTGGTTCAAACCCTATGAAAAGGGTTGGAAAATTTTTATAGATAAATAAAATTTGATATACTTCTAAGAATATCAATCAAGTTTTTCTTTGAAGAAATTTATATATTATATAATATGATATAAAGCAATATATAATATTATAAATATCAATAATCCACCTATCATACACGATAATATTATAATATTGTATAAAAACACAAGATCAATAGTCAAGTGGAACCTTACTTAAGAATGATATATATTATAAATAGAGGACAAATCAAATAAAAATAAGGGCAGAAATAAGTTCGAACCGGTAGAACTTGAGTGTCCACGGGTAAAAGCACAACAATTCTTGTAGAAAGTGGTAGAACTTGAGTGTAAACCATGAAAATGACCATGGTAGAATTTCGTTGTCACGTGTCCTGTGCTGAGACAAATCTCGCCAGATCTTTAGCGATCCAACAATTAGTAGAAGTTCAGACATTCTACCAACTTTGTAATGGAATTCATACCAAGATATATATATATATTCTCAAATTACGAAAACGTCCCTCTCTCCTTGTATCTATATTAATTTTTCAATAAAAAATTGACATCTAGATTATGAACTTGGCTTCCTTAACACTAACAGATGACCGTGGTAGAATTTCGTTGTCACGTGTCCCGTGCTGAGACAAATCTCGCCAGATCTTTAGCGATCCAACAATTGGTAGAAGTTCAAACATTCTACCAACTTTGTAATGGAATTCATCCCAAGATATATATATTCTCAAATTACGAAAACGTCACTCTCTCCTTGTATCTATATTAATTTTTCAATAAAAAATTGACATGTAGATTATGAACTTGGCTTCCTTAACACTAACAGATTTTTTTTGTAACGGCGCACAAACCGCCGTTTTACAGTGCGCCGTTACAGAGCCGTTTGTGCGTCGTTACAGTTTGTAACGACGCACAAACCGCCGTTACAGTTTGTAACGACGCACAAACCGCCGTTTTACGGTGCGCCGTTAGAGTTTGTAACGGTGCACAAACGGTGTGCGCCGTTACAAACTCTAACGGTTGTTTGAAACGGTAACGGCAATATTTGTAACGGCACACTTTAAAATGCGCGCCGTTACAAAATTGATATATTTAAAAAAAAATAAAAATTGGTAAAAAAACAATAAATTGAGAACGAAATAATTTGTAACGGCGGTTTGTGCGTCGTTACAAACTCTAACGACGCACCGTAAAACGGCGGTTTGTGCGTCGTTACAAACTGTAACGGCGGTTTGTGCGTCGTTACAAACTGTAACGACGCACAAACCGCCGTTTTACGGTGCGCCGTTAGAGTTTGTAACGGTGCACAAACGGTGTGCGCCGTTACAAACTCTAACGGTTGTTTGAAACGGTAACGGCAATATTTGTAACGGCACACTTTAAAATGCGCGCCGTTACAAAATTGATATATTTAAAAAAAAATAAAAATTGGAAAAAAAACAATAAATTATTGCTTAGTTTTTAGTTTTTTTCCATTTTTTTTTAAAATTAAAAAGTTAAAATTAAAATTGTTTAATAGGTCATAAATGACCGAATTACCCATTTTAGTCGAAATCGACCGAAACACCATTGAGATGTCATAAATGACCAAATTACCCCCTATTCGGTCGAGATTGACCGAATTAACCTTGAGAGATCATAAATGACTAAATTACCCTAATGTTATCATGCAATTAATAATGGAATCGAGAGAATTTACTCTAATGTTATCATCATACGAAAATACCCTTAAGAGGTATTTTTAATTAATTCCTGAAAATACCCGTAAGGGGTATTTTTAATTCCAAAATTAAATTCATAAATTTAATGTGCAAATTATTGTAAATCTTAAACATATTAATATTCAACATAACAATCTAACATGCAAACTAACAAATCAAATAAATTCATACAAATTCACGTGGAACCAAAAATAACAAATCATGTAAATCTAATAGTTTCATACAATTCCTAAACTAATATTATACAATTTCTTAAAATTACACAAACAATTTTTCAAAAATTTCAACAAATATTCAAAAAGTTTGTTCAACATGCATATTCATAATATTTAACACGCACACTACAAATTATTGTAGAATCTAACATGTAATCTGAAAATCAAACACCCAATTAAACCTAAAATTTAAACCTTCAAGTATATAACTTAGCAAAATATGGAAGAAGAAGAGGAAGAAAGACGGCGGCGGTGGATGGTGGCGGTGGACAGCGGCGGAGGCGGCAGGGAGAGGCACAGAGAAAAAGGAGAGGCAAAACACTGGAAGAAGAAGAGATTTTGGGAAATTATATAATTGGATTTTGTAACGGCGCACATTTGAATGTGTGCCATTACAAAATTAATATGTAACGACGCAATTTGTTATGTGCGTCGTTACAAAAAAAGTTCGCGGGAAGTTTAATTTTCGCGAAATTTGTTTTTTCACAAAAATTTTGTTTGGCGCCACTTTTGTAATGGCGCACATAGCAAAGTGCGTCGTTACAAACTATAATCCTAAATTATTATTTTAATATTGCCGGTCCGATCGTGAATGATTAGCGGTGTTCTCTTGGTTTGATTTTCCTAAAATTTGTACTATACCACGTACCTGTTATATACAACTAATTGAATGGTTTCGATTAAAAAAATATAAATTAATCCACCGAATGTTTGATGATCAATGTGTTTAGGGTTTATGTTAGGTTTTACCCTTCTAAACCCTAAATTCACGTTTTCAACGAAAGTAGTTTATGTTGAAAATCAAGTTTTAATCCAACCGTACGGATTGGAGCGCAATGGATTGCTACTTCATGTGCCAAAATTTCAGTCAATTCCGATAATGTATGAACCTCGATCCAAACCGGTCAAGGTGAAGTCAACTTTGTTGACTATGAAATTTGACCATTTGTAACGGCGCACGATAGTAAAGTGCGCCGTTACAAAACTCACCATAAATTATTATTTTATTCATGTCGGTCCGATCGTGAATAATTAATTGTGCTCCCGTGGTTTGATTTTTATACAATTTGTAATATACCAAGTACATGTTATTTACAACAGATTGAACGGTTTTGATTTTTTTTAAAATATATTGATCTATTGAACGTTGGACGAGTTATGTGTTTAGGGTTTAGGATAGAGTTTACCTTCCTAAATCATAAACTCACGCTTTCAACAAAAGTGGTTTATGTTCAAAATCATGTTTTAATCTGATCGTACGGATTGGAGCGCAGTGTTTTAATACTTGATGTGCCAAAATCATAGTTAATTTCGAGAATGTTTGAATCTCGATCCAAACCGGTCAACCTTGATTACCTCCGTAAGTAAAGGTCAAACTCTCAATATAGACTTTTTTGGGGGGACATGGTATATCGAGTTTAATTTTTTATTGACGTACATGAATTTTAAGTCATTTTAAATGATTATGATAATTTCGTTCTACAATTAGCATATGAAAAGAGAACAAAAAACCGAAATCAAGCGAAAGTCAACAATCTTGACTAGGGAGTAGTCAAGATTTTTGACCATTTGCGACGGCGCACTTCCAAATGTTCGTCGTTACAAAATCTTAGTAACGGTACAAATTAAAATGTGTGCCATTACAAACTAACGACAACAGCAATGGTCCGTTTTCGAACTGTTTACTCCTAACGGTAAAATTTTGGTCAATGGTCAACAATTTTGTAACGGCGCACTTTGGGTATGTGCGTCGTTACAAATTCAATTTGTGACGGCGCACATTGAACGTTCGCCGTTACAAAAAACGTTCGCCGTTACTTAGACCCGGAAACCTTCACTGTCAACTTATAAAACAAGGCAAGAAACGACATGAAGTTTGACAACTCCAACCAATCAGACTCAATCAACCATCCAAGAAACCATGGCTCACTACCAGGTTTCCTTTTACTCAACTCCATCTCTCTCTTCAATGCTGGTTCTTTCCTAGCAAAAGATTCGATTGCCTCACGTAACTCACATGCAGCCTTCAACATCAGATATGTTGAGTTCCACCTGGTCTGGACATCTAGGCACAACAATCTCTTGCTCTCAATTCCCAGCCTTGTCACACATTCTTTGAACTTTGTAATTCTCGCTGGAGAGTTTCTTATATACCTCACAACATGTCTAACCCTCTCAATGGACAACCTTAGCATGGCAATTCCATCGCTCACAATTAGGTTGATGATATGAGCAATACACCTAATATGCATAAACCGACCTCCTAACACATTTGTGGATTGCACATTCATTTTTCGAGACAAGTAAGAAACATCAACGTCATTGGGGCTGGCATTATCTACGGTGACTGCCATCAATTTGGTTATTCCCCAAGAGTGTAGACAAGCCTCGGCACATCTTCCTAGATCCTCACCTTTATGACTGACAATGGAACAGAAGTTGATAATCTTCTTGTGCAATACCCAATCCTCACTAATGAAGTGAGTAGTCAAGGCCATGTAGTTTTCTTGTTGTATGGAAGTCCAAGTGTCCGTTGTAAGGGACATCCTAGGGGATTTCATTGATAAATAAATGCAAGATCTTCTTTTGGAGTTCATACAACTCGAACACATCTCGAGTAGTAGTAGTTCTTGAGAGTACTCTAAAACTAGGGCATAAAACTTTCACAAAAGCTAAGAACCCTTCACCCTCTACAAATGAAAAAGGCAATTCATCGATCACCAACATTTTATCTAATGCAGCTCTACATGCCTCTTGGTCGAACTGCCAAGTGACTATTCCTTTAGGGTCAAAGTGGATTTGGGGCTGCCTAGGTAAGTTTTTTTTTTTCGGGATTGGCCTTACAAGACTTCATATGGGAGTTAAGATTTGATGTCCCATTATCCTTAGAATTAGCCTTAAGTGTATTTCCACACCATGTACACATAGCTCTAATAAGTACCCCATTATCATCAAATATTTTCTCAAAAACACTCCAACATTTTGCCGGTACCCTAGAGTTGGTGGCAGTGTTAGAACTAGAAGGCACACTTTTTGTTTGAGATGTACCAAGAGCAGCTGAAGAAGTGCGAATTTCTTCTACAGGGGCAGAAGCATCACTTGGGTCGCTTGGCAATTCCACACGCTTCCTCTACAAACAGATTCAATCATTAGCCTAAACCAGATTAAATTGAAGGGTTTTAAAAAACAGATTCACCCTAAATTACCCTAATTAAGTAAACAGATTCTCTAAATATTCAAATTGATCTATGCAGAATTTTACTTGTTTTAATTACACCATTACTGTATATTGATATTTCTTTATCAACTATTCTTAAATTAATATTGAGGCTTACTTTTCAGGCATGCACATATTATTATACACAGTATATACAAATTGAATTATATACTAATTCAAACTGAATACAGTATATAAAACAACATGCAGTATTCATTTATTGGAGAAATTATATAAAGTATATACAAACTGAATCATATTATATAAATAAGATTATACAGTGTATAAAAAGATTTTTGAATACAGTATATACAGTATGAATCTGTTTTTTAATACAGTATATAAAAAGATTTTTGAATCATATTATATAAATAAGATTATACAACATGCAGTTTTTGAATTCATTCATTGTTGGAAAGTGGAAACAACCTAACAAGATTGGCATATGTGAAAGCTTAAAAAGATTGGCAAGTAGTAGTAATAATATTCATATATTTATCTGTAATCATAAATATTAAAAGTAGAATTATATACCTTGTTCTTGTTGGTTGGAGAATGTCATGTACTCCTTTCAGTCGTTTGTTGAATTGACGAAGAGTTGGAGAATTGATCTGACATTAGCAGTGGAGGGCTCATGGGCAGTGGTGGAGGGCTCATCGATCGTGAATTCTCTGAATTATGTTCCATGACCTTCAAAATTTATAATTAAAAAACATATTAATACTAATACATAATTCATAGCTTATAAATCAATAGTTACATAATTCTGAGTGAATAAACATATTAACATATTAACATATTAATACTAATACATAATTCAAACTTAATCATAGTCTAATAATTAATTTTACAAGAGCAGAAATTGACCTAATTAAATTAACAATCAGTATATATGAACGAGTACAACAAGGGTTTGAACGAGTACAACAAGGGTTCGAACAATCAGTGATGTTTAATTTGGGTGGTCAGTGATGTTTAATTTGTCTTTAATTGCAAGTAAACCTCAAATTAAAGTAATTTAAAAAACCATATAAAATAAGGAGTGGCTAAACCCTAACATAACAATGTTATATTATATTGTTATAACATTGTGGCTAAAACTCTGAGGATTAGGAACATTATGTCATAAATTATATTGTTATAACATTATGTCATCATAATTCATACCCTACATTTTATTTAAGGCAGTTCTGAAACTCTGAGGATTAGGAAATCAAAACAATGTTACGTCCCTAATCATACATTCATACCCCCATATTAGATACATTACAATATAACTATATAACATTGTTTTGATTACATAGTTAGATAGTTAGATACTGTATCTATATTCTATACTACATATTGATATTGTTATGTAATAACTACATAACTAATAACTAAACATCACTGATTATGTCATCATACTACATAACAATATAACTATATAACTAATAACAAGATAACATAGTTATTTATATATAAGGATATGGGTTGTAATCATTGGAAAACAAAATCTTAAATTGCAAAACGGGGAATAGATATGAGGCGTTGGATTAAGTAACGGATGGTTGGGATTGGTCTGACCTGGATGGCAGTTACTTAGTATTGGCTGAATAATTTTTAGATCATAATTAAATATTTTTTCTGCGAGGGGTGATTTGGTAATTATAGATGGGGTATGGTTCCGCATAAAACGTATAACTTACCGTAGTGGGAGATGAGGTAGATTAACTGAGTTAATCCTTTTCAAATAGTATAATAAGCAGTGTTCTGATATGAGACAAATAGAGTTTAGTAGCAGAGTGTAATTCAAATTATAGAACACTCAGTGTGGGCGAAGTATTGAATCACGAAGATTAAGAGTGCAGGTTTGTTTCATTCGTAATTTTTTTTGATCGGCAATTAAATTGGCCATTAATTTTATTTTTAGCTAGGGAAGCTTAATTTTCATAGATTAGGGTTTTCTTTGGCCATGTTTGTACAAGTTGCTGATGCAGCTCCGATGTTCATGGTTTTTTATACGTTCAAGCAGTGGAGCCGATTCATCGAGAAAGAGGGTTGTAACCGACTGAAGATGATGTGTGGGTGCATAAATATGTGTTCAATTTTTTGGCGAGATGATGTATTAAACTCATGATGTTTAAAATGAAAATATAGATGGTGAAATTTAGGAGTTGAAGTCCCAATGGTTATATGTGTATGTTCCATTTAATTTTAAAGAAATATATGTATTGTGAAATGGAATATTTTGCTTCCAATTTATATTTTCTTGAAGATGCACAGAGTGGTGTAAAATTTGTTTGACACACTCATTGATTATTTTGACACATCTTTGGGTTTTGTTAATATATTGGTGTGATTGATCATATTTAACTCATGAAGCTGAAAATGAAAATTTAGAATGTAAAATATAGGAGGTGAATTCTCAATTACATGGAGATTGATTCCTATGTTATATGTGGTATCTTTCTTGATAATTAATGAAATATTAGCTAGTAATGTCGAATTGGAATACGCTGAAATTGAAAATTTGATTTCTTAGTTATTCGTGTTACTTTCAATAGTGTGAAAATGGATTCCATTTGTATGAAGTTGCACATGCTGAAATTGCAAATTTAAAATGTAAAATATAGGACTTGAATTTTCAATTAAATGGCTATTGACTTCCTTTCTATTTGTGGTATGTTCCATTTATTTTTAATGAAAATTTACTTGTGTGAAATTGGAATACTTTCCTTGACATTTGTATGTTATGAAGTTGCACAGATCTGTGTAGAATTTGATTGATTGCTTTGAAAAATATTGATGATTTTTTTTTTGGAAATTAGTCTGGTTAAGTTAGGAATTTAGGTCCTCCTCATTGATTGGAAAGATTAATTTTCAATAAATATAGGCATGTGTAGCAGTAGTTAAATATCTTTTTCTAGCTCCAACGCAGAGAAATTAATGAATTAACTCTCATTTAAATAACTCTAAATTTTCATCAATTTCTATCGAGAAAGAAAATTGTCTCTCCCAACTCAGTTTTGGCCAACAAAATTTAGTTGTAAAAACTATCAAAACCACGTCTGATTGATGCTAGTCCAATAAACAAATTAAGAATCGCAATAAAAGATCAAAATATGTCGTGAGCCACCAAACCGTAGATCGAGCAAGACCTCCGATGCAAGTCTTGTTTATGTCGCATATCCTCCGAAAATAGATTGGATCGAGAACTGAAAAATTACGCCAAGATGGTGGTTCTGACGGGAAATTGAAATACCTTAAATTTGATCTGACAACTTGAGTTTGATGGTTGACGATAATTAGACGATGTTGAGTGTCTAAGGAGAGATTGTGCTAGTTTTAATTATGGTAATGTCTGATTATAGAGGCTTGCGAGTTCGGTGAGAGTTTTGGGACGAGGCCTCTTGTTTTATAGACACCATGTAAATAACCGTCATGGACGGTTTGAATCTGAAATTGAGCATTTACGGATGTATCCTTTTAATATAAATATTAATTATTCAGTTAATTATAGTGACAAGGAATTGATGTTGCAGTTTTGTTTTGATCAAATGGATGTAATTGGTTCCCCAATTTTTAAGTTAAGATAAGTTTTTCACTGATTGCATCCCTAGAGATATACTATCTTAGATATTGTCATCATAATTCATAACTACAGATATACTTATGTAGTGGTTGCTTTCGTGGATGCAGCTCACTCCAGTCTCCGTCGAGGGCCATACGGTCTCCAGAAAGTTTCCATGCGACTGAATCTGGGATAAGCGCCGTCGCCAGGGGGAATTTGAAGGCAAATTCGAGGTCGAGAACATAGAAAAATTCGAGTATGCTTTCTTGTTGGGCGGTGACGTGGGATGGCCGTGGAGGACTCCAGATCTCCTTCAATTCAGATCTAATTCCAGCTCGCCTGTCCATTTTTCGGCGATTCATAGACGTCGCTCTCATCTTCCGATAGAGCTTCTCATCGAAGACGATGAAGGGGTCAATTCCAAACTGGATTTGGACTGATTCTCTTCAAATCAGCCAATTTGCAATTCAGGTTGATTGGGGACCGCCGAAGGGCTCCCTCTGGCAAGCGAGGGCTCTAGGTTCGTCTCGTCGGAGTTAGTCACCCTAGCAAATCTTCGAGGCCGAGATTCATGCACAGAAAATAGAGATAGTCTTCCAAACCGATTCAGTCATACCGGTTTAAACTTGGGTGGACCAAGATGCATTAAGGAAAGAGGAAATTGTCATTAATTTTTATTTTGTAACGAAACCCAGAAACAACTAACAATGGAACAAAATAAATGTTTAGATGGTGTACAAAATTAGAAAAGGAAGTTTAGTGACCTACTTGAGAATCGAAACATTTTAGATGTACCTAGGCGGAATTATCCCTAAATTATAATTAACTTGTTATCTGGTAGTAATGCCATTGTACCTGTGTAGTTTAAGTAACATAAAATGAACTTCTTTTTTGGATAGATATACTTAACTGCACTTATTATGACACGTTTTACAACTTAGTTTTAGCTTAGTTAATTGCAGTATTTCACACTTTACTATACCATCGTTAGAGGTGTAAACGAGTTGAGCCGTCAATTTTTGCAAGGCTCGGCTTGGCTCATGAAATAAAGTGTCCGGCTCGAGCTCGACTTGTGCTCGAACGAGCTTGTGCAACTAAACTCGAGTTCGACTCGAGAAAACTTAGATAAGCTCGAGCTCGGCTTGACTCGATTCACTTAATTTTCAATACAAATATTCATTGAAAATAAAAATAAATATATAATTCATTAAATATTAAACGAGCCAACTCGTGATTGGCTCGGCTCGATTTAGCTTGTCCAATTTCAAAATAGCTATTCCCCATATTTTTTAAATCAAAAATTAATTAAATATTAAACGAGGCGGCTCGTGAGCCTATTGAAACTTAAAAGTTCAGGCTCGAGTTCGGCTCGTTTATTAAATGAGCCAAATCTTGAGCTCGATTATAACGAGCCCGAACCGAATATTTAACGACCCGAGCTCGATTTGCTCGTTAAAATCTCGACTCGTTTACAGCCCTAACCACCGTTAAGTTTTGTACGAATTTTTTAATAGTGCAAAATGTTTAAATCCCTCAATTATTTATCAAATTTTCAAGAAAATGTCATCTATTAATCAATAAAATCTTAATTTCTCTTTAACTCATTCTTCTTTGGTTCGACAAAATTAAAACAACAAATCCTAGTCCAACACCCATTGAAATTTGAACCAACGTTCAGACATTTGTTCGATCAAACCCATATTACAACAAATTAAAAAAAGGGAAAATGACACTTTTGTGCACCTGAATACACATAATTTCCATTTTCATGCCTTTTTTTTTTTTTTTTTTTTTTCCAGTACCATGAATTACATTTTGGGATACTTTACTCCTAAAATACTAAAAATACATAAACTACCATGAAATTGAACCAAAGTTAAATATGATCTAACAGAGAGAACCGTTCCAATTTTGATATTGTTGAAAATACTAAAATGCCCTTAAATCAGTTTCAAATTTTCAAAACCTACCCTTCTTCCAATCCCCTCCACCTCCTCTCCTCTCATACTCCTATGCCGCCTCTCCTCTTCCTCACCCTCGCCTCCGACCTCTCCTTCGTGGAGGAAATCGAGCTTGGGCGTGGAGGCGAAAAGGGTCGGATCGAAACCCCCTGGGAAGCTCCGTAAGGGCGTCGATGCGGCCAGTGGCGCCGCCGGAGGAGGAGGCAAGGAGGAGGAGGCGGCCGCTGGAGTTGTCGGGGTTGATGGGCTCGGAGAAGGTGCAATTGACGAAATTAAGAAACTCTTTATTATTTAAAAAACATAAACTTTTGATTTTAGCCATGACAAGAACTTTTAATTTTGGTAAGGCATGAATTAACCCCAACAACTCCAGCGGCCACCTAGACAACTACGGTGGCCATTGAAAGGCATCACCATGGATTCCAATCAATAATTTCATGCAGTGGAGCTTTATGTAATCATGGTGATCGAACATAATACTTGATCTTAATGAAAAATTCAGCATGTTTATGAACTTTATAATCTGAAAAATTACCTTTGTATAATCGATTAAAACACAAGATAGTGTTTCTCTATCGAGTCCACACTAGCACAACAATCACCGAAATGATTTTCTCTCAACCTCTTGCTAATGATGCTTTTGAGAAGTATGAACAAAGAAAAACAATAGTGGAAATACAATAGGAGGGTCGGCCAAATGAAGAACAGAAAAAGAGAAAAAAGATGCCAAAATTATATGAAAATAAAGGAAGGGATAATGTGTAATTATGTGAGATAATTAAAGAAAAAATCTGATTTTAAATTTTAAATTCAAATAAAATAATTACACATATCACCCCTTTAAATTCATAATTGCACTCTTTCCCTTTCATGAATTGAAACCCCAAATGGGCCTCAAGCCCGTTTAACTAAATCCAAATTAAAACCCATAAAATTGAGTTCTAATTTTGGTTTAGATAAACCGGTTCAATTTCCTCAACTTGATTTCTTCAACCGTCTGGTTAAAATACTAGGCCAGAAATCAATCGAATCGTTTTCAATTTGACTAAACTGAAAACCGGATTCTCCCAATTTCCATCCATGCTTATTCGTCATGTATTGTGCTTAATGTGTGTGACCCTCTAGGCTCACGAACAGTTGGCAGACTGGTAAAATTACTATTTTACCCTTTCCATCATAAGTGGTCTCTAGCAAGACATTATGACTACCAACGTTCGTGATTATCGATTATTCGACTTAACCTGTTATCGAACATTTCACTATCCTTTTATCAAATCGATATCCAGATTGATCAATAGGCATAAAATCGTCATCCTAATTTATCAATCATTGTTTCTTGATATCTGAGATGACTGAAAACTGATATTAAGGTATCACCTGCACGGTCGTGCTATTCCTTCAGTCATACTCATCAAGTGGCCTAAACGGATATCTTTCTCATACTGGAGTATGAGTGATAAATCCCTCACACACCTTTCGAGTTCACTAATGCAATAAATATCCAAGCCAATCGAAGCCGTTATAACTACCCTTTTACAGATAACGTTAGACTAGGTCAAACTTAGGTATTCGTTATATAGTGTACACAAAGACTCCTTGGTCTTAGAATATAATGAAAAGCTACGATCTGTGAGTATCTCATGACTGGATATATGCAGCATACTCACAATCGGGTTTTCCGATATCATTGACCTGATGGTATCTATGATATAACTCCGGCACGCACTTTACCATGATCAGTAGAGCATGATCACAAGGAGTTAGTCTCATACTGATCGCTTCAGAAGAAGCTTAGCTGATCAGAGACTTTATCGAATGCAATTCTTTCTGATCTATAGTTCTACTATAAGTGGTTACACACATTATGACATAGATCAAATCACATCAGATATACTACTACAACACATTAGTAATATTATGCCTTTTATTATGTAGAAGAATGATGTCCGTTACAATATAGATTAACCCCGACCACTCCAGCGGCCACCTAGACAACTCCGGTGGCCATCTCGTCCTCCTCGCCTCCTCCTCCGGCGGCGCCACCGACCGCATTGACGCTCTCTCGGAGCTTCCAAGGGGTTTAAATCCTACCCTTTTCGTCTCCACGCTCAAGTTCGATTTCCTCCACGAAGGAGAGGACGAAGGCGAGGGCGAGAAAGAGGAGGGAGTGGTAGAGGAGGAGAGGAGCGAGGAGGAGGAGGAGAGGAGAGAAGGTGGAGGGGATTAGAGAAGGGGTAGGTTTTGAAAATTTTGAAACTTATTTAAGGGCATTTTGGTATTTTCAACAATACCAAAATTGGGCCGGTTCTCTCTATTAGACCAGATTTAATTTTGGTTCAATTTTAAGGGTAATTTAAGTATTTTAGGAGTAAAGTGTCCCAAAATATAATTTAGGATACTGAAAAAATGTTAGAGTATGAAAGTAAAAATTGTGTATTAAGTGCACAGAAGTGTTAATTTCCCTTAAAAAGTATTTTAAAAATTCACTAAATATTTATTTTCTCGTTGTGATAGTCATGCCTTTCTTGTTGTCTGTAGTTTCGTTTTACTTCTATTGCAATTTCGGTCAATTTTACCTGAATTTTAAATTCGTGGTAAGAAACACAAAATCAATAGAAAACTATTCTCCAATAGAACATATTTTTTAGAAATTGTTGTAAGAATTGTGTTATAAGTGGGTTAAGATGTCACCAACATTAATTATTTGAGCAAGACTTTAAGTGGATAAAGATGAGAAATGTATGGAAAAATTACTTAGTAAAAGGGAGGAGAAAAGAGTCTCGGGTGATGAAACTTGGTGCAGATTCATTCATTCACACACTCATATTTATACACAAAACTTGGCTATGGGTAGAAGACTTGTACAAGAAAAATAATACATGTGTCAACACCATGGAAGACTTGTCATTTCAAAGTGAACCATGAGAAGTGTCAAACTAGCTATGGCGGAGGTCATTATTAACTTAAAAAGCATAAATGAACTAGTAGGCATATAGAATATTTCACAAGGTTTGAATATTCCACCATTTATAAATATTTCCAGAAAAGCTTCTAGAAAGTGACCCATGAAGAAATCAATTCCAACTTTTGTTCATTTGTGTTCTTCAAATGAACTCCAACTCAAATATATGAACTCCAAAATATATTTCAGAAGTTTAATGAATATTGGATATACTATTTACCATGACATTGTCATCCTATAGAATTAGATTTCCATCATATATCTTCTATGGTTAAACAGCAAATATGATAATATCATTACATTGTATCACATTTTAATTAGAATGTCATGCGATTTAAGTGAACATCAATTGGAGTTTACCGAAATGAATTAGAATGCATCGAAATGTCATTGTATGCCATCAAACTTCTCTTTAAACAATATAAAATGCAAAATAAAATAAAGAACATAATAAAGAGTTGGAAACAAATACAATTTATCAAGGAATTTAAATGGACTATTAATAATTAAAATCTTCTTACAATCGTTAATTCAGAAATGAACTATTGCCTGTGTTTTATACTTTTTATATGCTAGACAACAAATTACTTTCACTAAAGAAATTAATGAAAATATTTATTTTTACAAAGTTCTTTGATTGAAAACATTGACTCTAAGCACTCTATCTCCTCACTACATCGACACCTTCAAGTGAGGGTCTACACGCAGTGGCGATCCAAAAAAAAATTTTAAGAGGGGCAAAATTTTTATCCTGAAAATTTAATTAATTAATTAATATTATTATGTATAAATAAAATAATTACTAAATGCATATAACAAAAATTAATTCGACCTTAATTATTGTTTTTTAGTTGAGTTTGAATTTAACTTTCATGTATATATAATTACAAATTGAGTTAGTGCGCGAGTCTTACAAACTCTAATAGTTTGGGCTCGAGTTTGATTCGTTTGTCAAACAACCCACCATTAGACTTAATCTTTGTATAAGTTTGCTTAAAAAATTCACAAATTTTTAATAATTAACAAATTATTTAATTCATAAAATATAATAGACAAAACAAAAAATTTAATGAAAAATGAAAAAATAACTTAACTAATACAAGAGTTAATAAATTTTTTTTATAACTATAACTAAAAAAGTGAAGAGATAATGAAAGATGCTCCATTTTTCATTAAAAAGATTGTCAATTCTAATGTTTGATCATAGGATTTCATGCATAAAATACAACACACATACCACGAAGCTAAGCAACTTTCATCATTAAGTTACACAGTTTAATAAGCAACTTTTGAACACCAATTACATGCACCAAGATTGTTCTTAGAAGAAATGTAAATGTAAGTATATATTTTTCACTTTTAAACATATTTGGGTGAAAACTCAATGTAGCATTTGAAAAAGGTAGGGATAAGGAGCAAGGACTATTTCGCACCTAACAATCATTTCCACTGTACCTGTTTTGTTGCTTCTTTAACAAGGCCATCAAATTCTATACACCCAAAGGAGAAAAAGAATTGTTTATTTAATTGAGTTGATTTGAATATCAAATAAATTGAAAGGACCCACACGTTTAGATCTGTAAGTAAATATTGGACGAAAGGGAGATGAGTGGTACTGCTTTTGTATGCATTCAATTGGCGGTTACATAGAAACATATTTTAGAATATTATGAAACTTTCCTGCTCCCTCCCACCTTATGCACTAATTTCTTGACTTAAGTGGGACTCCGAAAATGATGTGCTCATGTCTCTACTTAAAAATAGTAGTGCCATCCACTCAATTTTATTTCCAATTTCTCCATATTCTTTAATTTTAATTTTGATTTTTTAACTGAACATTGTATTAAATTTATTGAATCATTTTGTAATTTGAATTCTATAATTCATTTACGAAGATGGTTCAAATCCAATTCAAACCAAATATGAATAATTCATATTCCTTTTACTACAGGCTAGACATCAACCAACAATTTTTGAGTTGGGTAGAGGTGGTTTCTCTTAAACTACTTACCTTCACGAGCATAAATGAATACAACACACTCAACCCTTTGTTAGTGCTCGTCTTCAGCAAATAATACGTTGGAGCGCAATAAAAGCCTTTAACCCTCAACCACCACACCCCAAACCTTGGTCTTAGCATCCACGACCTCGTTTTCTTCATCACAATTTCTCTCATTTTTTGGTCTGAACTCCTCTATGAAGATCACCTATCCGCCGCAAGAGCCTCCTCCTCTCTCATCACAGCTTTACGACCGACCATTCTTTCGCCACCGCCTCCTCTGTCTCTAGCTGACCGCCGTCGTTGTACAAGTTCATGAATATCGACGCTTTTTTACATATTCTTGACAATTCTTAAATACTATCTCCCACTCACCAAGGGTTTTGAAGACTTTTCACATGAAATTTGAAAATTTGGAGATTCTGTGCGCGAGTCATGACAATAGACTCACAACAGAGTGTCGTGACTTCTAGTGTCGTGACTTGCCTTAACGTCTCACGATGCTTCCACTCATATGGTTTGCACCTCACGACTCCTATGGTCACGACTGGGTGTTGTGACCTAGACTGTCGTGATTCCACTCCCGAAACTCGAATCCTTGCACTCAAGTCCTACAACTCACGACTCGAGAGTCACGACTAGGTATCCTGACTCGAACTGTCGTGACTGGGGATCTCCTGCAAGCTTGCCATCTCAAGTGCTCTGGACTCACGACTCGGCTAGTCACGAATGGGTGTCGTGAGTCTCCCTTGCTACTCCTTTTAGCTTCTTTATGTCTCGGCTCGATCTCGTGTCTTCTCCCATAATCTCTTATGCTCAAATATGCCCTTAAAGTGACACATTTTCCTGCATATCATCAATATTCATTAGTGCATGTAATAGTACTCAAACTACCCTAAAATACTCTAAATCGGGACGAAATCGAGTTGATTATGAGAAGATTTGGGGGTGGATATACAAAATCAACCTTCATCACACACCTACAAAGAGTGTGGTAAAAAGACTCAATCATCTAGTATGGATATGAGACCCTCCCTAGGGGTAACATACTGAAAGAATATTATTAAACTTTTCAATGACGCAGCAAAGAATATAAGGATCAACAAAAAAAATACAAGAGGGGGTCCTGGTGTGGCAACTATATCTTCTATTCTCGTCTCTGTACACTCCCATCAACCTAGAAGAAGATACACCTTCAAACACCACCATGATATCAGTGCATCGCAGATATGAGGATTCTATTGTCACTATACTATCCGTCTTCCAAAAAAGAGCTAACCTTACATTACTGCTTACTGGATCAACCCTAGGTACACTTTCTTACACAATTCTTCTTCTTATGCATTTGGTTTTTTTTCTTTTGTTTGGTCGTGTGACCTTTGGTTTTGAAGTCAAGCTTGCATTGGTTGAACCTTGACCCGATTACAATAAGTCCCACATAAAAATAGAAAATCGTGTTACTTAAAGAAACGGGCTCCAATAAGAACTATGTATTATTTGGGCCCTACCGATTCTGGAAGTTCGAATCAACAAATTTGACGGTAGAAATTTTGGATTCTGGAAGATGCAAATAGAGGACTATTTGTACCAGAAAAGGCTACATGAACCTTTGTCAGAGACCAAACCGGAGAAGATAAGTCCGAGCGACTGGACGTTGCTAGATCGGCAGGCTTTGGGTGCGGTGAGATTGACATTGGCAAAAAATGTCGCATACAACGTCATGAAGGAGACAACTACCTACGGACTCTTTAAGACTCTATCAAATATGTATGAAAAGCCGTCTGCATCAAACAAGGTATATTTGATTCGTCAATTGGTTAATACGAAGATGAGGGAGCACGCTAGTGTTACTGATCATGTGAACGAATTTAATACGATACTATCGAGATTAGTGTTAGTGAATATTAAATTCGATGATGAAGTACAAGCTCTGTTGTTACTATCTTCATTACCTGAAAGTTGGTCATGAACCGTTACATCAATTAGTAGCTCGACTGGAACTACTAAGCTATCGTTCGAATGAGTAAGAGACTTGATTCTCGGGGAAGATATTCGGAGAAGGAATCGAGGAGAATTGTTAGACTCTATGTTGAACGTGGAAGAGAGAGATAGGATGTTTGAAAGGGGAAAGAGTAAGGGGCGAGGAAGATTGAAGTCCAGACAGCGAGGAACATACGCTACTTGTTGGAATTGCCAACAAACTGATCACTTCAAGTATCAGTGCCCAAATCTAAAGAAGGAAAGCAAGCAGGACAACTCAGTGAATGCAATAGAGGAATTCGAAGACGATGCTTTGATCTATTGTGTAGAGAGCCCGGTTGAATCATGGACCATGGATTCATGTGCTTCTTTTCACACTACCCCTTGCAAGGACGTGTTAGTGAACTTTAGACCTATGAAAGGAGTAGTTCATCTAGCGAATGATGAGACGGTGGAAATCGCGGGCATCAAAGATGTGAATCTCAAGACTCATATGGGTACAATTTGGACGTTGAAGGATGTCAGGTATGTCCCCACCATAAAGAGAATGTTGATCTCGATGAGTCAGTTATACAGTTTGGGATACAGAATAACCTTTGGAGACGGACAATGGAAGACATCAAATGGGAATTTAGTTATTGATCGTGGTTGGAAGAGAGGAACTTTGTACATGACGGAGATGCCAATGGAGAGAGTTAATGAAATTACTGATGGGTCTGATCATTCAACTCTATGGCGCCAAAGATTTGGGCATAAGAGGGAGAAAAGAATGAAGATGCTAGTCTTCGAAGGGTGGAAAGCTAGAAACGGTGCATCCAGATGTGCATAGAACTAAAAAGGTTTACTCGACAAAAAGAGTTGAAGTAAGGAGATTGAAGAAAGGTTCAAGATCACCCGAATGGTTCTCTCCATCGCCAGATTATTTGTTGTTGGCAGAGAGTAACGAGTCTCGTTGTCACACAAAGACAGTTCAGATGGATGATTCATTTAAGTGGGATTCAACCAAGAACAAAGAGAAGATATCTCTTGAGAATGGATGATTCATTTAAGTGGGAATGCAAGTTGGGAAATAATTTGTATGGTCTAAAACAATCAGTTGAGTGCGAAGACCTAGTGTGCAAGCTAGGAAATAGCTTGTGTGGTCTGAAGAAATCAGTTGGGAAGGAAGACATGATTTGCAAGCTTGGAAATAGCTTGGATGGTCTGAAGCAATCGCCAAGGGAGTGGTACTTGAAGAAAGTCCTTGGATCAAGGAATCGTGAAGATATATTGATCAAGGTGGCTACAACTGATAAGAAAGTCCTTGAGTTAGAGAATCGTGCAGATAAGCTGACTAAGGATGTTACAACTGAGAAGCTGAAGCTCTGCATAGCTTCAGCCGGCCTTCACGGTTAGTGAAGAGAACGCGTCACACTAACTCTAGAGCTTATTACGGAGATCGTTGGGCGTGTTACTGGAGATACATGATTGAGGGTGAAGACGTGTGTAGACAGTCTCCAAGTGGGAGATTGTTGGGTTTGTGGAGACCTTCTTATTTATTTAGGGAAGCCACAATTTCCTAATTGAATTAGGATAATGAATTAGAAAAGAATTCCTAATGTGCAAGGAATTAGGAATTCTAGATCTTTCTTAATTCCCTTTAGTCTTTCACTATAAATACATGTACTTGTAACCCCATAATTATTCATGAGTTGAGAGGAATAATAAGAGAATAGTGTGGTCGTGGACATAGGCAAATTGCCGAACCACGTAAATCCTTGTGTTCTTGTGCGATTGTTCTTTATTTCTCTTGGTTACTTTTGCTAGAGAATTGTTCCACGTTTTTATAAACCCAACACCAAATCCACGATAGTTCCACGAGATTATTCTTATGGCATTGAGGGAGACCTCTCTTATGACCTTACCGATAACACTTCTCGACTTCTTGAACCGTGATCTTCTCACTCCTCCGCATGCTCTTGTATATGACGTCGCTTCGTTCCTAAGCAAGATCCTATCTCCCCTAACACTGCTTTTACCCTCATTGTTTCTCCTTGTCCGAACATCGAGACTCACCATTCTCCTTGTTTCATCCCACTGGTTCATTTTCTCCCATCAACAACCATGGGACATGACTGATGAATTCACGTTTCTTCTCTAGTCCATAGCAAGAGAATATATGGACCAAAACTCTCCCGAGACGTGACAATAGCCACTTTGTCTGTGTTGATCTCGAAGCCAAGACCCGCATTAACGAGAACTTGACAGTTGATTTTTTTCATCTATTGTCGAACGAATCTTGTCTGAATGGAGCAAAATAACCCAGCAGATGCCAAACATAAGGAGTCGCTTATATATAAAGTGTATCCAACCCCAACTTTAACCATGTGTCTCAACAGTTTGGTCACCGTCATTGCTACTTAGACTCATAAATAAGTATGACATATCCCCATAAAATTTGATGGGTAAATCCTAATTACTTACCTCCCAAAGCCACATGATTCCCGTACAACTTTTAGGAGTTCGGTTTCACATAGAGCTGAGCGGTACACCAGATTTTACGATGACCAAACGCTGGTGTTAGTATATGAGTTAAGGCTCATGTTGTGTTATCTTTCCTACTCCCTGTAACCCTAGTAGTATAAATATAGGATCTTGTATATTGAATTAATCATCGAATACGATCAATCTATTCTCAAATCTAATATGGTATCAGAGGACTCTTTATTCAATCCTAAAGGTTAAATCTCTTGCTTCTGTATCGAAGTCTCAATCGCACCCATCGCCATTATCGCACAACATTCTCCATCAACCTACTTCACCGTCAACACCATCAACCTCCTTCACCATCAACACCGGGAACAACAACAAAGCCTCCAGCAGCAGCATCGCCTCTTCACCAGCAGCATCAGGTCTTCAGCACCAGCTGCATCTCAGACCGCCACGATCCAGCAGCGTCTCGCTCTCGGACCGCCACGGTCGCGCAGACAACAACCATCACATCTCGTCAGAACAAATCTTCTGCCTAATCAGCTCACCTCCAGCACGTGAGTCTTCCACGCTCCAGGCTCGGCCCGTCTGCAGCCGTCGCAGACAGTTGCCGCTCGGAGCTTATCACATGCGCCTCCAAGCTCAGCCACGACAACATATCTACAACTCAGTCCAAATCACTTCGCTACCGAGGCTACCGTCACCACGTCCGGCTTGGAAACAGTGAATCCGGCGTTTCTGTGCAACCACTGCTCCGATCCTCCGTTGCACGCGCCGATCCCACGCGCGGTCGCCACCTCCGCGCGTGAACTGCACGCGCCAATCTGTTCACTCGCTGATTTTCAAAAAAAATTATTATTTATTAATTCTGTTTTGCAGTATAACTTACAACACCTATGGTTCACATGATTTGAGATACACTTGTAACTATTGCAAGAGATTGGGACACTAGGTTGCACATTGTCCACTGCGTAGAAAAATATGCGGGCCTTATCTGCTGCATCATTCCAAATATGGTTCTTCTACAAGCATAGCGCGCTCTAGTCCCAACATTGTTACTGATGTCTCAAGTGTTAGTGCACCTCGAAATTCTTGTACCCTTCTCATTCAAGAGATTTATGCACTTCTCGACAAACTTACACCACACATAGTCAGTCAATCTGTCATGTCAGTTAACCCCGGTAAATCCCATAAATCAAATCATTTGGGTATTTCTCACTCCTCGACTCTCTCAGGTAAATCTGGTAAATCCAATCCCTGGTATTATCACTTTGCATGCTTCAATCACATGAGCCTGATTTCTTCCTTATTTTCAAATACTAAACTTATCTCAAATTCTACTACTATTCGTACTACTGATAACTCACCCATATTTTCTACTCATTCTGGTATTGTATCAACACCACATGTGCAGTTACCTGATACTTTGCTAGTTCCGAAATTGTCTCTTAATCTTGTCTCTATGGGTCAGCTTTATGATATGGGTCTTGACATTAAGTTCTCTGGCTCTTCCTTGTCTGTCACTGTGCAGGATCCGAAGACGGGACAAATCTATGGAAATGGGCGTACGACATGTCGTTTGTTTAAGATTACATATCTGCAACTACCACCATCCACATCACATCAATGTGGTGTTGTTCTATTGGCTGATCGTTGGCACTCTCGTCTCGGGCATCCCTCTTCTCAACGGTTAAGTCATCTATTTAGTCGTGGTCTTCTTGGGTCAGTCTCACCCACAAAAACCAGTGATTGTGTTTCGTGTCAACTCGGAAAACATCATAAACTTCCCTTTTCTATAAACGAGTCACGTTTATCTGCACCTTTTGATTTAATTCACTCTGATTTGTGGGGCCCATCGCCTACTCATTCAATGGGTGGTTCTCGTTACTTTGTCATATTTATTGACGATTATTCTCGCTTTACCTGGATTTACTTGATGCAAAATCAATCTGACCTAAATGTCGTTTATTCAAAATTCTGTATCATGATTTACACACAGTTTTCCAAAATAATCAAAATATTTCGTACTGATAATGGGACCGAATTTAAAGAAACATCTTTTTCTAGATCTAATTGACTCCCATGGAACTATTATGCAAAGGTCTTGTCCAGGTACATCTGAACAAAATGGTCGTGTTGAACGCAAAAACCGTCACATTATTGACTCTGTTCGAACGTTGGTCATCTCTGCAGCTTGCCATGAACAATTTTGGGGTGAAGCTGCCCTCACGTCTGTCTACACCATCAACAGAGTCCCCTCTCCTGTCATCGGAAATAAAACTCCTTATGAATATCTTTATGGTCGTCCTTCTAACTATGACCTTCTTCGCACTTTTCAGTGTGTGTTTCGTTCAGCTACAGCCTCACGAACGAACTAAACTTGAGCCGCATGGGCGTCTCTATTGTTTCATTGGGTATGTGATCGAACATAAGGGGTGGAGATGTTGTGATCCTATTTCAAAACGTCTTCGCATATCTAGACACGTCACTTTTTGGGAACACAAAATGTTTTCGTCCATGTCTTTGTTTCACGTGTCTCAATCAATCTGTTTCTTCTCAAATCTTGATATCGATCTCTTTCCTGATGATTTTGAGGGATCATCTTCTGAGCTAACCCCTTCAGCTACTCCAACACCTCTTGTCCATGCTCCTCCCATGGATACGGTCTCGCCTGAAGATCATGTGCTTCATTCCCGTCCTCAGAGACAAACACGACCACCGTCTCATCTTCAAGACTACCAGGTAACACTACACAATCTCTCTCGAGTCATGTCCACTGCTATGTCCATCTACGAACCTCGTACATATCGCGAGGCATGCACTAATCCTTTGTGGCAGCAAGCCATGACTGAAGAACTTTGGGCGCTTGAGAAAACTCGTACCTGGGAACTCGTTCAATTACCCAGCAATAAATCTGTAGTCAGTTGCAAATGGGTATATAAGGTGAAAACCAAGGCCGATGGGGCTATTGAGCGCTACAAATCTCGTCTCGTTGCAAGAGGATTCTCTCAAGAATATGGGATCGATTATGAGGAGACATTTGCACCAGTTGCCCGTCTCACGTCAGTTCGAAGTCTAATTGCAGTTACAACCGGGCGAAAGTGAAATCTTTTTCAGATGGACGTCAAAAATGTCTTTCTCAACGGAGATCTTACAGAATAAGTCTTTATGCAACCTCCTCCTGGGTATGAGCATCCGCCAAACACGGTCTGTTGCTTGAAAAAGGCTCTATATGGACTCAAGCAAGCTCCGAGGGCGTGGTTCTCAAATTTCAGTGGGAAGATGTTTGATATTGGCTTCACCTCAAGTCCATATGAAACCGCCTTGTTTGTCAAGAAGACTTCCCGTGGTCACATCCTGCTTCTGCAATATGTGAATGACATGATTATCATCGGAGATGATGAATCCGGTATCTCTGACCTAAAGTTCCAGCTCAACAAATATTTTGAGATGAAGGATCTCGGCGAGCTCACATATTTCCTTAGTCTGAAAATCTCATCGGTCTCTTCAGGTTATCACTTATCTCAAACTATGTATGCAACTAACCTCATTTCTCGAGCAAGCTTATTAGACAGCAAGATTGCTTCCACTCCTATCAAGGCAAACGAGAAGCTTACGCCTTCCGATGGGAAACCTCTCCAGGATGCTACATTGTATCGACAACTTGTAGGCAGCCTTGTATATCTCACCGTTATGCGTCCAGACATTTCCTACGCAATCCACATTATCAGCCAATTCATGAGTGCACTGCGAACCACGCATTATGAGGCTGTCCTCCGAGTACTCCGCTATGTACGAGGCACTCTATCTAATGGTCTTCATTTCTCGTGTGATACACCTATGGTGTTGCAGGCATTTTCAGATGCAGATTGGGCTGGCGATCCTACGGATCGACGTTCTACAACGGTATATTGCTTCTTTCTCGGCAAATCTCTCATCTCTTTGAGGAGTAAGTAGCAGACGACAGTTGCCCGTTCCAGCACAGAGGGCGAATATCGTGCTCTTGCCGACACTACCTCTGAGCTCCTTTGGCTTCGATGGCTACTTCATGACATGGACATTACTCACAACTCGGCCGCTTCTATCCATTGTGACAACTGGAGCGACATTCAGATTGCTCACAATGATGTATTTCATGAACAAACCAAGTATATCGAGAATAATTGTCACTTCGTGAGACATCACCTCACACATGGTATTATCACTTTACACGACATCTCCTCAGACAACCAAACTGGTGACATCTTCACGAAGCCTCTACTTCCAGTACGGTTCAGTGCATTAGTTTCCAAACTCAATTTGAATCATCAACCTTGAGTTTGAGGGAGCGTGTTAATGTATGGGTCAAGGCTCATGTTGTGTTATCTTTCCTATTCCTTGTAACCCTAGTAGTATAAATATAAGATCTTGTATATTGAATGAATCATCGAATACAATCAATCTATTCTCCAACCTAATAGCTGGCGTCACCATTCTAAAGTGGGTTTGCTAGAAACAAAAAACTCGATTCATCTGGACTTTTGTATGCGAGAGAAATAGTCCACTTTTTAGTACAAAGGAAAAACCAATTAGATCAATAATTTTTTTCTTTAATTAGAGTTTATGAGATTAGTCGCATAATGACAAACTAGAACAAATTTAATTTATTAAGGCGAATTCAATTTAATTTAATATTTTGAATTTTTTCTCTTTCAAAAATGGCTCATACAAATTTTAAGGGAAAATTTCTGATCACTACCTTTGAGTATGCAACTTTTGCATATCACTACCATCACTTGATTTTCGTTGCACGTCACCACTGTATGATGTCATTTAATTGTATCATCCATCATAGAGTTAAATTTGATTTAAAATGTCCATAATAACCCTATATTAAAAAAATAAAAATAAAAATTTTGAACTTTTTCTTTAAATTTTTTATCTCATAAATAATAAAACACTAATTTCAATTATAATATTTTTTCAAAAAATTGGTTTTTAAAAAATATTGAAAATAAAAAACCAACTCGAACAACGTTTTTTTTATTTTTAATATATTTTTATAAATTTTTATTTAAAAAATTATATTCAAATCATATTTTTATTATTTATTCCATAAAAATTTGAAAAAAAAAGTGAAACAAATATTTTTTGTAATTCTTTAAAATATTTTTGTACATGGGTGTTTTAGATATTTAATAAAACTCGAAAATGAAATATTTAAATGACTAAAATACCTTGTATTTAAAAAAATGAAAAAAATCATTTCTTTAACTTACTTTTAAAAAAATAAAATTTATGGAATAATAATAAAAAACTGATTTGAATATTTTTTTAAAAAAATTATTAAAAATTAAAAAGGTTGTTAAAAGCAATATTTTGTTTTTATATTTTTTTTGAAAAACCCTTATTTTAAAAGATAATAATATTGAAATCAGTGTTTTATTATTTGTGATAAAAATTATTTTTTGAAAAAAGTTCAAAAGATATATTTTTGAATTTTTTTTATTATATTGGTATTATGAAATTTTACATCAAATTTAACTTTGTGATGGATGGTGCAACAGAATGACACCATACAGCGGTGACGTGCAATGAAAATCAAGTGAGGGTAGTGACGTGCAAAAGTTATATGCTTAAGTGTACTGACATGTGAAAGTTGCATACTCGAGTGTAGTGATCAAGAATTTCCCCTTAAAATTTTTATGAGACACTTATTTATTTGAAAGAATTTATAAAGATTAAAAATTGCGGTATTAAATCATTTGTACTTTATCGAATCTATAATAATGTGTTTAAAAAAATAATACTCAGAGGCCTTTATTACAAATCGTATAAAATATTATATAAATGTAATAATAATGATATAAGTGAATATAACATTTTGTTGATGATTGGATTTCTTTTGTGGAATTATTCCACACGCGCATACTTATCTTGGGACAATTATCCAATCAAAGATAATCACTATATTATAATCAAGGCAACAAACAAGGTCTAACATCCTGAATAACGTCATAGATTGAATATAAATTGAATGATTATAATCTAACACTCGTCATGGTGCTTAAATCAAGTATCTTCAACAAAAACTTAGAAATGAATATAGGGAGAGAGGAACACAAAATCCAAGACCCACTTGATATAGGGATCGAAAAGCATGAATTGTCCTAAATCTGTATGCTTCAATCCTTGTAGCCTTAATTCACTTGATAAAGATGGATGATAAATTAGTTTCAAAGTAATCTTTCACACCTTCAATGAAAGCAGAAAGCTTCAAATCTGATTTTAAAGTTGGGGAAAAATGGTTAAAAGTTTTTTTTTTTATATCATGTAATCTTTCAATACGTGATTTAAACTCACGTGTGAAACTCTACCACTTAACCCTCTAATTTTCATTTAATGGTCATGATTGTTTCTTAAGTTTGTTCTTGAAGTTATGATTTTCATTTGATCATGCTTCTAAATAAAATAATAATACTATTAATTAAGATACATCAAGAACTGTGCTGAAGACCTCTTTTGTGGAGAAGGTAGCACTAATTTATTACAACAAAACTAGTTAAACTCTGAATCACTACATAATTCAAGCTCAAATATTTAACCAACCCAAACATTGTGAAATTCACCTTTATAATTTAATGTGACAACATATTATGGTGTACTTATTTATGTCATGTAATATTGAGTGCGTGGGTGTGTAAACAAAAGGAGAGGTCAAGAGCACGAGGTGTGAGTAGAGTGGGCAAAGGTGTGTGAAGAGCTAAAAGGAGCATTATTATGATTGATATTTACAAGAGAAAGTCAAGAGCTCCTGCTTTGAATCTTCAAACCCTCTTCCGCGTTGCTTCTCTCTCTCTCATCCCCATTTATTCTCTTGAACGAGTCAATACCATCTTCTCTCCCTCTCTCTATATATACACAATACACATATTCACCTCCTCATCTCCAACACAGCCAATGGTCGTCTCTCACCTTAAACAAGAATAATGGAGAAGAAGAGGAGCGTGAATTGGGGTCTGGTGGAGGAGCTAGCTCACGGGAAGGAGCTGGCTCAACAGCTCACCAACCATTTCATCAACCCTTGTCCCGATTCTCCCCATTCCCTCCTCTCCCAAATCCTCTCCTGCTACGACAAAGCCATCTCCGTTCTCACTTCTGATTCCACCCCAAATGACCATCTCCACAAGAAGAGGTACACATCAAAAAGACGTGAATTTGTTCACCAGCTGATATAACAATCTGAGTCTTCACTTATTAGTTTGAGCTTTTAAGTGTATTGAGTTATAGGTCATAAACGAGTTAATTCTTTGAGAATATCATATGGCGTTTTGATATAACGTTTTAAAATACAGGAAGACAGTGACGAAAGAAGTGAAAACGGTTTGCTCCTCCGCGGCGGGCACAGGGCTGCTCCGCGACGGCTATTCGTGGAGAAAATACGGCCAGAAGGACATCCTCGGAGCACTTCATCCCAGGTTTCACATCCACTCTCTTTTTTAATATTAATTATTTCAGTTTCTTCCTGTCTTTTTTATGTTTATAAGGAATCTTGAATATACATAAATTGTGAATCATGCTATACACAAACTGAAAACGACCGCATATATACACAGCTAATAAGAATTGTTTATTTTTCTTTTCACATGCCAATGGTGGGCGCTCAAAACAATTAAATTAGGTAGGAGACAAAAAAAACTTTTTGAGTTTTTGTAGTTGAGTTGAGCTTATCCAAAGGCACAGAAAGTTGCAACTTGCAACAAACTTAATAGTAGAAATGTTTGGTTCACTCCCCCTACCCATCTTTCTATTGTCCTTGTTTCGTACACATTCAACCAAGTGGAGTTGCCACTAAACATGCATCTAACTTAATTTTGTTATTAATATTAATGGGTTGCCATTTTTATATTAATACAAGTTGATCAGTCCATTATTATTTTTTACTATGGTTCATCTAAAATTTCAGATTTATTTTTTATCAAAGTATTTCATTTATTCTTTCATTCAAATTGAGAGACAATCATTTTACTTAAGCGTACATGATGGGTTGTTTCTACGAACAACAACTTGCATTCCGTTTGATGATAAAAAATTTGAACTATGACTTGACACTGTGGAGAGAATTTTGAAGTAAACCCTTAATTCTAAATTCAATGACAAATAATATATCAAAATATAAAAATAATTTGCATAAGATATAATAATTAACGAGATCTAACAAGAAATAAAAAAATAGTTTGCATAAGAATTTGACCCTGAGTATAATACTATTTAACCCCATATAAAACTAAAAGAATAATTCAACATGAATAGTCATATTTGAATTAATTAATATTATTTCCGTCTAGAACTCTACAATACTGCACGTGTTAGAAACCAGAAATGATTATTATTATTGAAAGTTAAAGTTATTGCAGAAAGTTGCAACACAGTTCACACTCAAATCTATCTGATTTTTGAAGCTCTTATAAATATCTACTGTTGCTCCAATTAATAACTGACACAACATTTGTAGCTACTTTTTGGGTCTCTTTAATTAATTAATTTTTCAAAACAATAATGCAGAGCCTACTACAGATGTACTCACCGGGACTCTCAGGGTTGCTTGGCCACCAAGCAAGTTCAAAAATCCGACCACGACCCGACCGTTTTCGAGGTCTCTCACCGCGGTCGGCACACCTGCGTCCAGTCCACGCGCCTCGCCGCCGCGTCAGCGTCCGAAACGACCAACGAACCAGATCAACGGTCACAGGTCGCTGATCTAAAGGTCGAGACGCAGAACCTAAACGACGCCTTCGAGGACGACATTTTGTCATCGTTTTCGTTCCCCTGCGACGACCCGATTGGCTTGGACGATATTTTCGGGTACTCGCCGGCGTTTGTGTCTCCGGCGACCTCCGGTGGGTCAAACTACTTCTCGGACGTCACCGTGTCTGCCGGAACATCGGCCGCGAACTCGCCGGTCGGGGACTTCGATTTCTCGTTCGACAACCTTGAATCATTTTCCTTTGACTTTCAGAACCCTTGACCATGAAAAACGAAAATAGAAAATTAAAAAATAATGGTGGTGCAATTTACCGAATTGACCCACTGCACTTATTGATCCTAGTCAGCATTGTTGGGGGAGAAAGATCGGCTGTGGTGCTGACGCAGAGAGCTGTTATCACTAGGAAGAACGTACGTGTAGAGAGTAAATAGAGTTGTGTTTTGCCAAATGTGAAATTCTTTTTAGACATTCAAATGTTGTTAATGTTTAAGATTGTATTACTGAATTTAATGGGTTATTAGAAGTAACATACATGCAGTGTCTATTTACTAATGATATTAATCTGAGTTATATAAGGTTAGCTACATGTAGAAAAAAAAACGAAAAAATTTGGTGGGACTATATCTCAACTTGAACACCGAAAACGAGAAGCTAACAAAATCGCATATAAACATGGTTCATTCACAAATATAGTAGTAAAAAATTGATGAACCAATACGATCACAAATAGGAGGCAAAACGACTCTACCTATTTAGCAACATGCAGAGCCGCAACCTCCACCTTGACTGGATAGGGAAACCTCGTGGTCCCGCTGCTAAATGCTTTAAACAGGGTTACTCGATAACTCGGAGACAAATCGACTCAAACCAGTTAGCATAATGCAGAACCACAACCTCCACCTCTAATAATTCAAGAAACCCCGTGATCACAATGCATAACGCATTAAATAAGCTTTCTTGATCAACCCTGTGATTAATATCCTTACTACAACGATCGATATCTCTAGAGGAATCATGAATATTTAATAATCCAAATCCTCCAACCTCTTCGTGGTTATCAAGATCAACCCATCGACGGTAGACTCCTGATCCCTCCCAGTACCAAGCCATCAATAAGATATTGAACAATGGGAAAGCAAACCAATTAATAGTATGCATGAAAAAACCATCTAGACGGAGATCGGATTCCGTTTTCCAAAATTGCTCTCCCAACTGACCACAGTCGTCAACCACCGGCAGAACGCCTTTTGCAGGGTCGCCCATGACGAACCCTACCTTCCTGTCCCCGATTCCGGTGAAAATCGGCAACAACTCGCGAAAATCCTCCATCAAAGCACTCGAAAACGAACAAAGCTCACCGGAACTGTACACATCTACCAACACCGGCGCACAACGGGAAATAAAGCCACAGAGGCGGACGCTCTCAACTTGAGAGAAAAAACCTACATATCTGCACCGAAGACGCGCCAAAAAACAACTACACGCGACATGAATCTCTTCTGAGACGGATAAAGGGTTAAACCCTATGTTACTACGTTTAGTATTGGCATGTTTTTCAACGTAAAGTCAAGATGTCAGACAACATGTTGCAACACAGTTAGTGCGACATGATACTCGCAGTTATAGGCAAGATATCAAAGACTTCCTGTTTTACTCACAAAAGATGTGCGCGCGAAGAAGTCAAAGCATGAACGAATTAAGGCAAGGTCCAGCTAGAAGAAAGACACGCAAGCAAGAGTTAATGAAGGCGGCAACGCCAACTTGTCACTTTCCAAGAAAAGCAAGGCGGTAAGGGATTTCCTAATCGGAATAGGAATCCGATTAGGCAATGTGGGTTGCTATAAAAACAGGCGCTACCCCCTTAGCAACTCAGTCCTTTCTCTGTGCTAAATTGACAGAGCTCTTAACCGTGTAAGATGAGCGGATTGAGAGGTTGGTCTATTTACAGAGTACGCTTTCGATTACATACATCAAGTCGAGGAGATTTGAGTGTCAGTAATCTATTGGGTTTTGTTCGTGATTGAAGACTCACGAAGAAGTTTGTCGAAGACAACGCAACCGAGCATAGGCTTGCTCGAAGGGTGGAATTGAGACGTTCTCAAAGACAGGGGGAGTCCCTGGTCGAGGTTGTTCACGGTGAGATCTCTAGTAGCTTAGGACAATAGCTTGTGTGATGGCTAGTTGATGCTTAAAGTTGTACTATTGACTACTGAATAGTGAAAACCTTTCCACCGGCAGAGTGCCCCCAGACGTAGGTGCGGAGTCACCGAACTGGGTAAACATATTGTGTCTTATGTTTACTACTTTACTATTTACTGTCCATAAACTGTGATTGAATAAGTTGTCGAACCAAACGTTACGACATTAGGTTCGACATCTTGTCCCTGCTACTTAACACAATTTCAATTGGTATCAGAGGAGGCACCTTAAATTCTTAGGTGATTTTCTGCAAAGACTCTGTGTAGCTAATATAGACTTAAAGAAAGGAGGATCGATCAATTGACCACCAGTGCTCGATGTAATTAACTATAGTTATTGGAAAGCATGAATGTGTGCCTTCATAAAATCTCTCGATAGCAAGACATGGAAGGTTGTTGTCAATGGCTGGGAATAACCTCATTATGCTGATCCTCAAGGAAATCAAACTGATCTAAAACTTGAGAAATACTGGAGCAACGAAGAAGATGAAGCAGCCCTAGGTAACTCTAAAGCTCTCAATGCTATATTTAATGGAGTAGACAAGAATTTCTTTAGGCTTATCAACATGTTTACTAGTGCCAACATAGCCTGGGATACTCTTGTCACTGCCTATGAAGGAACCTCCAAGGTCCGAGAGCGGAAACTACAATATCTCACCACTAATTTTGAAGCTCTCTCTATGAAAGAAGACGAGACCATAGCTGAGTTCAATGTACGAATCAGGGATCTAGCCAACGAGTCATACTCATTGGGTAAACCAATGACTGATGAAGATTTAGTCAGAAAAACTCTTAGGTCTCTAACCTCTAGATTCAAGATAAAGATCAATGCCATAGAAGAATGCCATGATCTAAAAATTATGAAATTCGATGAACTCATGGGATCCTTTATGATCTACGAGCTCTCCCTACCAACCATGGAGAAAAAGCATAAAGGCGTAGCCTTCAAAAGCTCCACTCATGCCTAGAAAGAGCCAGTACCTTCAGACTCTGACAACGATATTGACGACACTATTGCTATGCTCGCCAAGAACTATAATCGAGTCATGAAAAGATTCAACCATATGTCTGGAAAGAATGTCTCACAAGATGTTAGAGACAAACCGAAGCTGAAGTTTCAGAAGGGTGAGAACAAAGAAGGCAGACGAGGCGAAAAGGCAGAAAGAGGGGTTCAGTGCTTCGAATGCAAAGGCTATGGGCATGTGCAGAGGGAATGTGCTAACTTCTTGAAAAAAAAAAAGAAGGAATACATTGCATCATTTTCGGGTGAAAAAAAAAGAAGAAAGTGACACAGAACTAACAAGCAACCTTGTAGCATTCACTGCCCACACATCCACTGAAGCCATGAAGAAATCTACCTCGGATGACGAGTTATCAGATGAGACTCTCAACAACGTATACAATGATTGGTATGTCAAATGGCTTGAAGACTCTCAAGTCATTAAGAAACAGAATGCTATCAATGAAGACAAGACTAGAATTCTCGAAACCATCATTAATCTAAAGAAGGAAATAGCTCATCTAAAGGGAGAACTGGAGCACATGACCAATTCCATCAAGATGATGAATCCAAGCACTGACACCTTGGACCAAATCCTATCTGTTGAAAAATCAGCATACAACTTGGAAGGACTTGATTACTCTACAGGAGCTCCAACATCAAAGACCACTTTCATCCCTTAAAGAACTACAAATCACATGTCTTAACAGATGTCTTAGACATCCGGTAGAACTCTGATTCGGAAGGAACATCATCATGACAGTCTAAAGAAAAGAAAACATAATTGGACATGCCATTACTGTGGACAGAGAGGTCACATCCGACCATTTTGCTATCACCTTTATAAAAATAGCTCTGTTAAACGCAGGACTTCTAAAGCTCAAAATCGAAAAGTATGGAAGGGGAGAAAGGTACATCTCTGATACAGGGGTTACTACGGAAATAGGTGCAACGGTTAGGTTTGAATTATTTTATAGTTTCTTGAGAGTGAAGTTCGGAGGTTCGAATAAAGAGACTAGAAGCGAAAAGAAATAATGGGTTAGGAGTAGAAAGTTTAGGGTAGGGTTTTGAGGAACACAACCGCCACTTAGCCGGGGATAGGCTAAGATAAGGTTTACACCACACCTAGGTTCCTCGGCCTAAGTGATAAGTAAGAAAATAAAGACACAAATTTTTGATAATTTTTCTTTACTAAAATCTAAATTTTATAAAGAGGCAAAGCCCCTTTAAATACATATAAGTAGGAAATAACAACTAGAACTAGAAAAATCAATAACTAACTAGGATAATAGGAAATTTGAAAAACAAAAATTACTTGCCTTGCAAGCCAATTATTATAGAAACTAAATACTAGGAAATATAGAAATTAGAAAACTAAGGTTGTTGAAACTATGTGCTTAAATTAATCCACGTGCTTGAGCTATAAATATTTGGCTCATGTATTTGACCTAACTCACACGCTCCTGCATCAATCTCCAACCTAAAATACAAAAAGAATGACGGGTGAATGAAGTTCATTATAGGGCTAACGTTGCTTACAGCTCACTAAAAGCCTCTACCAGTAATGATTGGTACTTCGACAGTGGCTCCTCTCAGCATATGACTGGTAATAGTACATTCCTTACTACTTTGACACCATGCTCAAACTGCTTTGTTACCTTTGGAGATGGAGTGAAAGCCCTTACTAGTAGAAGGGCTTACTGCCAATTTGATAAGTATCAGTTAACTCTGCGATCTAGACCTCGAAGTCTAATTTACTCGCAACAAGTGTGCAGTAATGAACACTCAACTAGAGGAACTGATGACTGGACTTAGGTCACAAGACAACTGCTATCTATGGTCTCCAACAGCAGCTCATTTATCTACTCAATGCCTTATATCCAAAACACAAGAAACCAAGCTCTGCCACTAAAAGCTTGGACACATAAATCTAAGGAGCATGCAGAAGATTCTATTTGAAAAGGTCATCATCGAAGTTCCATATTTAAAGATAATTGAAGGAAAAATCTGCGGGAAACAAGTCAAAGCGTCACACAAGAAGGTGCAACATCTTACCACCTCCCGGGTTCTAGATCTTCTGCATGTAGATCTCATGGGACCTATGCAAGTTGAAAGTCTTGGAGGTAAAAAATATATATTTGTATGTGAGGACGACTTCTCAAGGTACACCTAGGTTGAGTTTATTCGAGAAAAGTCAGATACATTCTCTGTCTTCGAATCCCTATGTGGAAGAGTTCAAAGAGAGAAAGGAGAAAATATTGGCAAAATTGTGAGACTCAGAAGTGATCATGGACGAGAATTCGAGAACATAAGTTTTGCAAACTTCTGCGATTCTGAAGGAATTGCCCATGAATTCTCTGCTCCCATTACCCCTCAACAGAATGGGATTGTTGAAAGGAAGAACCGAACACTTCAATAAATGGCTAAAGTCATGATGGTAAACAAAGACATCTGTACACGCTTATAGGCTGAGGCACTCAACACGGCTTGCCATATTCACAATCGTAATTGTGTCACCCTCCGTCCAGGTACCTCGGTAACACTTTATGAAATATGGAGGGGGAGAAAGCCTAATGTCAAGTATCTTCATATCTTTGGTTCAATATGCTATATTCTGGCTGATAGAGAACCCTGAAAAAAACTTGATCCTAAAAGCGAAGAAGGAATATTTCTCGGATACTCTACAAACAGTTGTGTTTATCATGTCTTAAACAAACGAACCAAAACCATGATGAGTGTATAAATGTGGTTGTTGATGACAACATTCCTGAGATGCCTAACGACGATGAAAAGGATATCCCGAACACTCCAGATGTCAGACAAGATGTCAGTGACAAAGCATGCAACTCAAATCCAGAAAACGAAGCTAACATCAGTCTTAATAAAGAGGATCCTTACACGACATAACAAAGAATCCCATCTAGAAAGGTTCAAAAGAATCATCCAGTTCAGGACATAATCTGCGATGTTAATGAAAGTGTGCGCACTCGACAAAAGTCAATGAAGGTGTGCATAGTCACCGAACTGGGCAAACATATTGCGTCTTCTGTTTACTACTTTACTATTTACTGTTCATAAATTATGATTGAGCAAGTTGTCGAATCAAACGTTACGACATTAGGTTCGACATCTTGTCCCTGCTACTTAACAGTATTTCACCCTAAATCACCACTCTGCAAAGAGCGGAGCGCAATGTATTTTAAGAAAAAATTTCACATGACACTCCTTAAATATAGGCGAGTTTCACTTAATCCCCATTAATTTAAAAAACAACTTATGAAGTCCCCTAAATTTGAAAATGTTTCAATTTACCAATTTCTATTGAACTTTTTAGAAATTTTGTTTTTTGTGAAATAACCAAAATACCGTTGCGGTAAAAAAACTTAGAGTAAATATATAAAAATGATTTTGAACTTTCATTCTATTTTCTTTTACAAAAACTAAGGATAAAAATAACGGAAAATTCAAGATAACCCCTTTTAACTATACGCGAGTCTCACATGAACCCCTTTAAGTACAAAATCAATTTGAGAGGTGCCCAAAATATCAAAAAGTCCCACTTTACCCTTTTTCGTTAACTTTTTAGAAAACACTGATAATTTTTTGTGAAATGACAAAAATACTCTTGTATCTGAAAAATTAAAATAAACAAGTAAAAATGATTTTGAAATTTTTTTCTAATTTTCTCGTTGTACATAATAAAAATCTGTTAGTAGTAAAAATAATTTTTTTTAAAGTTTTTATAAAAGTAAAAAAATTTTAAATAAAATTTTGTTTTGAACAATTTTTTTTTATAAATATCTTTTTTTAAAATAATTAATACTAATATTTTTTTTATTCTTTTTTTTGTAAAAAAATTGAAAAAAAGAAGTTCAAAATTATATTTATTTATTTTAATTTTTCTGATACAATGAAATTTTCGTCATTTCACAAAAAAATTAAGAGAATTTTTAAAAAAGTTCATGAAAAAGGGTGATGTGGGACTTTTTTATACTTAGGGCACCTCTCAGATTGATTTTGGACTTAAGAGGGTTCATGTGAAACACGTGTATAGTTAAGAGGGGTTATTTGGAATTTTCCCTAAAACCAATATCTTAGTATTGTTTAAAAAAAATTTCCTATAAAAATTATAAATAAATCAAACCGATGTTTAAAAATCACTTTTAGTTTTTTTAAAAAATCTTTTTTACTACTAACGGAATTTTTATTCTCTATATTTTTTAAAAAGTTCAAAATCATCATTATTTAGTTTAAGTCTTTAATACAAGATTATTTTTGCTTTTGAAAAAAGTTAACATAAACTTTTAAAAAGTTAAACGGAAAAAAGTAAAATGAAACTTTTTTAATATTAAGGACTCCACGAATTATTTTTGAACTTAATGAGTTATGTGAAACTCTCTTGTAGTTGAGTTGTCATGTTAAATTTTCCCTATAATCTTTTTATAATTTGATTTATGTTAGATGCTCACATTTTGAGTTTGTCTATTTATAGAAGGGATAATTTCTTATCAATATGCTCAAGTTTGACACATTTTCATTTTCATGTCACTATAGTGTACTCTTTTCAGTGTCACTTCAATACGGGAAAATATTTTTATGTATCATTTTACCCTAACACCGTTAAACCAAATGGAAAATATATTGTTTAACTTTCAAATTTTATTAAATGTCAAAAATACCCATGTATTTAAAAAATTAATTTTTCAACCTTTTTTTAAAAAAATATTTTTTGTGTGGAACAAACATTAAAAAATGATTTGAATATTGTTCTTTAAAAAAATAATTAAAAATAAAAAAAACGTTGATCAAATTCGTATTTTATTTTTATTGTTGTTTTAAAAAGTAATAATATTGAAATCAGTTTTCAATTATTTATTTCATAATTCTTTTTAAAAAAAGGTTAAAAAGTTTTTTTTTATATATTTATTTTAAAATTCTAATACGAGGGTTATATGGACATTTCATATCAAAATTAACTCTGTTAAAAACGGTGACACTTAAAAAATCATCGCAGTATTAAAGTGACACTCAAAAATATTTACCATAGTAATATAAAAATGTATCAAACTTAACCGTAGTGATCATGAATTATCCCTTCATAAAACAATAAATATAAATATAAAAAGCTCCCGTTACTTTTGTTTTCAAAAAGAAGAAGATGAAGTTACTTTTAGGGAAAACTCCATTTAGTTACTCCTAAGTTTGGCCGAGTTTCACTTAATTCCTCTTAAGTTTAAAATCCACTTGTGGAGTCCCCTAAGTATGCAAAAGTCTCACTTTACCCATTTTCAATTAACTTTTTTGAAAATTCTGTTAACTTTTTGTGAAATGACGAAAATACCCTTTCATTAAAAAGTTAAAAATAATAAATAAATATTATTTTGAACTTTTTGTTTTCTTATTTTTTTTACAAAAACAAAGAATAAAAATATATTTTATTATTAATTTTTTTGAAAAAAATTCATAACAAATTTAAGAATAAAAACGATGTCTAAAAATAATTTTAAATTTTTTAAAAAAAAATTATAAGAAATTTTATTTTACTACTAACTGAATTTTATTCTTTATTTTATACAATGAAAACATTATATAAAAAAGTTCAAAAATAATTTTTATTAATTTATTATAATTTTTCGATAAAAAATGGTATTTTCGTCATTTTGCAAAATAATTAACAGAAAAAGGGTAAGGTGAAACCTTTTCAAAGTTAAGAGACTTCACAAGTTGATTTTGAAGTAAAAGGGTGTTAAGTGAAACTCGGCCAAACTTATGAAGAGTTAAGTGGAATTTTCCCGTACTTTTAAGTTTTAATCCATGATATCTTCAGTTAATATTTGGGAAAATGTCACTTAACACCTTTTAAGTTTGGCCGAATTTTACTTAACTCCCCTTAACTTCAAAATCAACTTGTGAAATCCCTTAATTTTGAAAAAGTTTCACTTTACTCTTTTCGGTTAACTTTTTTTAAAATTTTGTTCTTTATTTGTAAAATGACAAAAATACCCTTTTATTAAAAATATATAATAAATTAATAGAAACAATTTTTGAACTTTTTTATATAATATTTTCATTGTATAAAATAAAAGAATAAAATTCTGTTAGTAGTAAAAAAAAAATTTTTAAATTTTTTCTTTAATTTGTTTTAAAAATTTAAAAATAATTTTTAAACATCGTTTTTTTATTTTTAAAATTTAATACAATTTTTATAAAAAAATTAATACTAAAATATTTTTTATTCTTTTTTTTTGTTAAAAAATAAGAAAACAAAAAGTTCAAAATTATTTTTATTTATTATTTTTAATTTTTTTTAATGAAAGGGTATTTTCGTCATTTCAAAAAAAAGTTAGCAAAATTTTCAAAAAAGTGAAAATGGGTAAAGTGAGACTTTTGCAAACTCACAAGTTGATTTTGAAATTAAGAGGGGTTAAGTGAAACTGAGACAAACTTAGAAGTAGCTAAGTGGAATTTTTTCCCAATATTTTAATTTGAATTATATCTGTGTAAATGATGATTGATATCAAATCTCTTTCTCCTACTGTTCCTGCCTCTTTCAAATATGGGCTTTAGGGGCCCAAATTCACATTTGGCTTTACTGATATTGTTCTTTAGGAAAATCACGAATACTTTTAAATGGAATTTAACCCGACATTATACTGAACAATCAAAATAATAAGTGATAGGACAAACCTCGGATCATAGTCTCAGCTACTGTTAGTTAAAACGTATTACGCTAATTCGTGAGCTATGAAATCACAAGAAGAGTTGCATAAACGACTTTCCCTATTGGAACCTTCAAGAATGTTCGATTCGACACGTTTTGCATCATGCAGAGTCACGGCCTCAACCTCATACGGATGGAGAAATCCCGTAATACCATTTTAGATTACTTTAAACATAACTCTATAATATTTATGGAGAACAATCAACTCGAACTTGTTAGTATCATCCATGGCCACGACCTACAACTCATATGGATGGAGAAACCCCATAAACTCTCTGCATAACTCATAAGACCAGTTTCGCCGATTAACCTTACGATCAATGTAGCAATCACGGGTCTTTAGTAAACCAAGTCTTCACAGCTCTTTGTGATTACCATGGTCTGCTTATCGACACCAGAAAACTCTCGATCCCTCCCAGTACCGAGCCATCCAATATCGATTCGATATTGGGACATCATACCCTGCCCGATCAGATTCCATTAACCAGAGCTTCTCTGCCCAACCACTTGTGACCCCCTCTCGGACCCGTCTTCCGTCACATATAATATCAAAATAATATCCTCCTAAACTTACCATCGCCAAGTCCCGTCAACCTCTTGCCTACTTACTCGGTCACATTACCAGTTGCAGGCAACCTGGGGAGCTCCGTCCAGGCCTCCAACCACCTCCACGAAACCCCTCCCACAAATTCTTGCACCCACAAAACAACACTGGGAAACCTTCCGTCCAGACACGGTGAGACCAAAATCGTACACCGAAACCTTCTGTCCAAGATAATAATAATTATTAAGTGAAGAAATTAGGGGCGTTCGAAAATAATACAACCGAGCCGAAAAATAGTTTAACTAAATCGAAACATATTGATTTGGTTTCAATTTACAAATAAAACCCGATAAAAATCAAATTAAATTGAAAATTGATTAATTTGAACACGTGGTTCATTTTTAAGTTATCCAATTTTATTAATTGGGCTTAAAAATATTAGGTCAACAAAAACAAGTCAATCAATAAATCAAAATTCGCACAAAATGTGAGAATTTCATGAAAATCGGCACAAAGTAAATCCAACCGAAAACTAATAAGTCAAATAATAAGTAAAAACGATCTAAAATATGAGATTTTCATAAAATTAGGTTTATAAAAATCCGAATCAAAAACCCAAAATCATACTAAACCAAATTTCGTCAATTTTTATTTTCTTAAAATCGATATAATCGGTACTATTCAAAACTAACTCAAATCTAAACCGTAAACCCCCTGGAAGAATGTATTTTTGGGATAAATTAATTGACAGGAACGTGATTAGTTGCAAGATAATCTCCTTTTTCCTCAGCCAACAACACCATATATTTGTAGAATTAGGCCTATCATGTCATCACATCACATGTACTTAGTTGTGAATGCCTTGTTAGTTTGTTGTATCTCGCTATCAATCGACTTAAAATTAGTTCCGTCATTCACATGGATAGCTCAATGTTCCACTTCATATTTTCTTATGTTTCTTTTGGAACATAATATTTTTTTCACATCAATTCAGATAGGGGTGGCCACATTTTCAACCCGGAATCGAACTGCTAGAACCGACCGACTCAAACTTATTGGCTCTCAATATAGAAACCAAATCCGGAACCACTATTTAGAAAATGGTTCAGTTTAAGATCTAGTTTCGGTTGGTTGAGTTTCAGTTCTACTCGATTAGAACCAATTTTCAATCTTAAATTCATGATCTGATTTAGACAAAACTGAGTTCGGTTATTAGGAATTTTTTAAGGGTTTAGTGAGTCATAAATTGATAAAGATAACACCAAGGTTATCGAGCCGCGGGAATATATCGACCATCTGACAAAAAAAGAGATTTGGCGAACTCGAGAAAATTGTAGAAAGATCGCGGCAAAACGCGTTTTGTAATATATATATATATATATATATATATATATATATATATATATATATATATATATATATATATATACTCATATTTATTATTTATTAAAGACAAAACTAATGATATTTAATCATTTTTAATATCAAACTTGTCAATATCACGAAGTTCAAACGTGAAGTTAAAAAAGATGAGCAAATGGGGGTTTGAATTTTTGTTGTTGTTTATTAACTCAGTTTCAAACCAGAATTAATTAGATGGACCAAATAAGACCGAATTTGATCAAACAAGACCGAAATAACTGATTTAAATTGGAGTAGACCAGAATGAATTGATTAGGACTAGATTAGCCAGTTTGACCGATATTTTCACTGATATTGGCCGTTTCGCCTCGAAAAACTTACAAAAACCGATATATCACTGGAATATCGGTCGGTATCAGGGATATCCATAACACTGGACACACGAATTACAGAAGTGTGAAGACGAATACGAGACTGTGACGGAGTTTGAACCAAGAGTTAGCTTATCTCTCTCTCTCTGGAAAAAGGAAGCCAAAAATCTATTAACCAAATGTGAGAAAAAATTTGCCCAAATAGTGTGTCTGGTGGAGTGGAACGGTTATGTGGTGGTGTTAGCATTTAAGAGTGACAAATGTCTTGGCAAACTGGTTCAGTTTTGAATCGGTCAGTCATGATTCATGTACTACTAAATTGAAATCGATCCGATTGAATCATTCTCTCAAAATTATAAGTAAAAGTAAAACTGACTAGATATCCACCGTTATCATTTTTTTAGTTTAGATCTTGGTTCAGAATCGGTTCGAGTTCTAATTTCCCACCCACAGCTAATCTCACAATTGTCCTTGATTTCCCATATTATAAGGCTGATAATTATTTTGGAAGTCCTGCAATCCATTCCATTGAATAATCATTTAACTTATTGTGATTGGGAGTACAACTAAGACTTTTCACCTATACACAAAATATTCCAAGATCATACTTTGAATACTAACACAACCAAACAGCAAACCGTAGGGAATTGACTTTAGGAGAGAATCTTCATCATCATCAACTTTCTATAAAAATCATCTCTTTTTCACAAAAAAATCTATTTGAAAAGAGCGCGTATAAAATTAAAACTAGGGATAATTACACTTTACCCCTGCTAAAATGATCACTTTTACGTTTTACTACAATTAAAAAAAAAATTTATATTTTACTATCGCTAATTGCGTTTTTTTACACTTTACCCTAATAGTGTTAGATTTTGGATGAAAATTTTCATTTTATAACAAAAAGACCAAAATACCCTTAGGGTTTTTTTTCCTAAATAAGATCAACCTCCACTCAAATCCGGTCAGACCCGGTTTAATTATTAATAATTCAAATAATATTAATTAATAATTAAAATAATAGTATTTATTAATAATATATTGAAACTTTCGAATTACATGACTCTCTCATACGACTCCATTTCAGGCTTATAGTGTATCAAATCGAAGAGAATCGAATGATCAACAACTTTAATGAAAGATTTATTTATTAATACTTAATATTATTTTGATATTTAATAATTAAAAAATATTAATTATTAATAATATGATGAAACTTTCGAATGACATAACTCACTCATACGAGCTTTGTTTCGGGCTCATAATATATCAAATCAAATAGAATCATAAGTTCAACAATTTCGAAGAAATGAGTTTTTGTCCAAAATTCCATCCAACGACAACAAGTTTTTTAATCTTTAAAAAAAATTCGTCCAACATTTATCAGTGTTAGAGCAAAATGTTAAAAAAGTTATTAATAATTAATAATTTATATTTTTGGTAATAATTATATATCATGTAAAATTAAATCAATTATTAATAATATATAGACAAATACTTCTTTCTTCAAAGTTGTTGACTTCCAATTCTCTTTGATTTGATATAATATATGAGCCCGAAACAAAACTCGTACGAGAGAGTTATGTTATTTTGAAAATTTCAATATATTATTATTTATTATTATTATTATTATTATTTATAATTAGTATTATTATTACTATTAATTGATATTATTTTAATTATTAATAATTAATTTACTTTTAATTTTAATTATTGATAATTTATGATTGAAAAAATGATTTACTTTTATTTTTATTGAATAATTATAATTAATAATAAATTATTTTTTATTAATAAATATAATTATATATTATTAATAAATATTATAATTTGATGAATAATGGCATCAATTTGAAATTTTGATGAATAATTGAGGGCAATTTCGACTTTTTATACAGCATGAAAATTTTCCATCCAAAATCTAACACTGTTAGTGTAAAGTGTAAAAAATACGCAATTAGCTGTTGTAAAATGTAAACATTTTTTTCAGTTGTAGTAAAATGTAAAATCGGTCATTTTAGCATGGGCAAAGTGTAATTATCCCTTAAAACTAATATCATTATTAATCACTACAGTTTACTTTATCATATTAGGTGAAATAGTACGATATTTGATCGTGTGATTAATATTTTAAGTCAAGATATAGTAGTATAAAATTCACATTTAATAAAATAATACAATCATTAAAAGTTGGGTAATCTCAGTGATGTATTATTGACATATACTCATTCAACTTACATATCTTTCACTATGTTAAGTTTCAATTTATTTTGTTTTTAACTCAATATTAAAAGATTAATGTTCTTCTTTGGATACATGTAAATCATTTCTCACTTTTCCTAGCTACCTCTTAATGTACGCCCATTTTTTCCGACCAAAAATCACCAAGTACATGAATGAATAATCAAAGAGATCATGAATAGACTCTTAGTTAAAAAGAAGCTCTTTTTCTTTGTTCCCTAGGTCTCTCTACACTTCATTTCCCATGTAGAAAATAGAGAAACAACATAAATGAGCTCTATTCCACCAACATATATACTTGATCCGACATGCCCCATTCCACCAATGTCCTAGTCCTCCTCCGATTTGATTCAGATTAGTTTATAAGTTTATCAAATTTTAGTTTATTATGAGGACATATACTTTTAATTAACAATTTAAATCATTTTAGTATTATTGTAATTTCATTGGAAAATTGTAAAAACTCTCATTACATTTTTATAATTTTGTAAATAGTATCCCTTCGCTATTTTTATTATAAAAACTTTATGTTAGTATAAATCCGTTAAAAGTGATTAAAGTTTGAAAATACGTTCAATTAATTTTCATCACTTTTGCAAAATTTCTATATATAATTGGACTCTCTGTATACATTTTTTGTCAGCAAAATCTCTCTTTATATTATTGCACTTTTGCGAAAATTTTATGTGTACAATGTTAATTTTTTATTTTAAAAACTGAAGGTTCAAAACCTCCCGATATCTGGAAAAACCCCAACGAGTCAAAAATAAGGATTTTGAGAAATCGTTGTGAAATCGACAAAACTCATTATAAATTATACATAATGGATACTTCTGCATACCTCTCCATAGGTATACGTGATTACCACTTACATCTCCCCAAAATATAAAGACGTTTTGAAACCCCCCTAACTTCGTTATTGAAATAAAATTTAGAAATCTGTAAAAAAAATTATTAATATTTCAACACTGACGGATATCACTACGTTGTGGCCTGAAAATGTGTCTTATTGACCACCAATAGTATTTTTTACCCTCTAACGACAGCATAGCACATATATGTGGTGGTGTACACAAAATTTCTTTAGAGAAGAATATTATAATATTTAGTGCAATACTCGATTTGAATAATTCATCAAACTTAAAAGGGTGTTTTTTCTTGCTATAATGGATAGTTGATTACATTGCATAAAGCATAGAGGTTGTACAATCTTTTCAACCCAATAATCCATGAAATCATTGAGGTCCCAACTTTCTTCATCTTGCATTTTGTCTTTTTCTTTTCAGTGATTGTTCCAACCTCTTATATTTAGCTGTGGCTGTGGGCTTATCCTTATGTCAATTCAACCCACCTACTCCATCACTCACTCACCTTATCATATAAATATATCTTAAATATTTTCCAGACATTTATTCATTTATATGGTACACAGACACTCTAATAATTGAAGGAAATTGAAATATGGTGCACTAAGATCATTACAAGATGAAAATAAGACTGTAATTATTAATGGGTACTTTTCCACTTGAGAACAACTTGGGAGAGAGCCTTTGTGGAGGACCCGTCCTTGCTAAGGACTTGCGCTGCCGATTCCTTTAGCTCCTTCATGCGGTTTCGTAGCTTCTTCCCTTGCTCGCCTTCCATCAGCCCCTTCACCACCTTCGCCACCTCCTCTCTTCCCACCGTCCCGCTTTCCCCTACCTTGGGCCGTATCGCCACCTTTATGTCCTCCGTTAACATGATCGCGTTCATCTTCTGCTCTGCGTACAGCGGCCACACGATTAATGGCACGCCGTTTACTACGCTTTCTAGCGTTGAGTTCCACCCGCAGTGCGTCAAGAACCCTCCTGTGGACTTGTGGGCCAGCACCTGGGCTTGTGGTGCCCAGGACGGCACCACGAGCCCCTGGCCCTTTGTTCTCTCTAAAAAGCCTTGTGGCAAGAAATCGAAACGGTCGCTGTTGTTGGTGTTGACGCTGAAGAAAGTGGCGTTGGCGGTTTTGTCGTTTGGGGTGCGCACCACCCATAGGAACTTCTGCTCGCTCAATTCGAGGCCATTTGCCAGCTCGATCAGTTGGTGGGACGAGAGGGTCCCACCGCTCCCGAACGAGACGAATAGGACGGAGCCATGTGGCTGCGCGTCCAGCCACATGAGGCAGGGGTCCGGCCCGTCCCCGCTGGTGTCCGGGTCCACGTTCACCAGCGGGCCCACCGGGTAGACGGGCGGCTTCCCGGGTCTGGTTTCCTGGAGCGACTTGACCGCTCCGGGTTCCAGCTCCGGGAAGCTATTTACCATTATGCCATCGGGCAGGGCGTAGCGCTTTGTGTGGTGGAGGAGCCACTTGTAGGCCTCGTTGGCCCGGTCCTGGACCGGGTCGAGGAGGTCCTCCCCGCGGAGGGGTATGCAACCCGGTATCTGAACCGGGTTGGGCATGTCCCGGAACTCGCAGGCAACGACCTGGCGGTCGAGCTCCGGGAGGTAGAGGAAGAGGGAGAGGGCCATGGCGGTGGAGGGGAAGAAGACGAAAGGGGAGAGGGAGAATTCCCTGGCGACGTCGAAGGTGTCGGTGCCGAAGAGGTCGACGACGAGGGAGAGGAGGCGGGTGGAGGAGGAGAGGCCTCGGAGGGAGTCGCGGAGGGAGGGGAGGGACCGCCGGACGGTGGCAGAGATGACAGTCTCGACCCTGGCGTCGAGGGGGAGGTCGGAGAGGGAAACAGGGGGGAGGAAAACGTGGCGGATGGCGGAGGGGAGGGCGGAGAGGACGGAGGACATGGCCGGGGAGGGAGGGCCGGCGGTGGGGACGAGGAAGGTCACGGCGAGGCCGTGATCGTGGACGAGACGCTTCGCCAGCTCCACCAGGGGGATCAGGTGCCCCATTCCCGGCGACGGCAGGATCGCCACGTGGCCGATATTGTCCATTTTGGAGGGCAGCTTCTTAATGAATCAACCTCTTCTTTATGGTTGGTAGGGAAGGGAAAGGAAATGAAGAGGGACGGAGGAGACTGCTTGCCTTTATATAGATCATCACTTCTTGCAATTTTCTAAGCCTTGGTTTATTTTATTTTCTAATTATATTTTAGTAATTATTTCAATCATGGAGATTAGTTGAAACAAAATGGAAATAGTGGATTTGAATTGCTAAATACGGGAATGACAAATTATTTGGGATGTATTAATCTGTCACTTTCAATACTAAATATAAAGAAAAATAATGGTGGTCATTTGGTAATTATGGTGAGAAATTCAGGATGTGTAGGGAAGGTGGGACCACGAATAAGGTTGATTTTTCAATTATTTAAAACGAGATTCTTTTGGGTGATGTAAAATCAACGTCAGGCTTATGTTGGCACAACTTTTGGGTTTCTGGTACCCGCTTTTTTCTTCTTTTCTCCACGTCAATACGAATAATCAAAATCAATGCTTCATTATTATTCAGTTTTAATCAAATAGTCAAATTTTGATTCGAATGTCAACACCCACAAAAAAAAATTTTTTTGTAATTTCATTCTAAATTAATATAATGATCTTTAATTTATATCATATGTCAATTCATTATAACAAATATATGGCAATTTGCGTATTCAATGCAAATTTGAAAATCCATTAAAGTTTTAAATTGTCAAATGATTAAAGATATGGAAAAATAACAACCCATTAGAGTTGTTCTTCCCAATTTATACCTTCTATGTTTCAGCTTAGGATATTTCCTAATTTAGTAATTAGTTATTGGGATAATTTCAACGAGCATCCCTAAAATAAGCTAAATCTCACTCAACATTCATTAAAATTATTTGTCTCACTAGCACCCTTTTAAAATATGTAAAAATTTCAGTTGAGTTTTTCTATTTGATTCCATCCATATCTGTCAAAAATTGAATTTAAAAACACAAAAATACATTTACATTCATTTTAAATTTTCAAATATTACATTCTCTCATTCTTTCCAAACCATCTCTTTATTTTCTCACAAACTCATCAAAATCAAGATGGGTATCCAACAAATTTCAATTCTACAACCATAGATTTACCTTTGTGTTTACTAATTTATGTTGCTAATCACACCTCAACCATGAGACTCACTCCTCTACTCCACCGACTCATCTCTCAACTCTTCTCCAAATTAGTAACATATACAATTAGTGCACACACATCCAAATCCATGTTTGTAGAGTTAGAATTTGTTGGATACCCATTTGGATTATGATGAGTTTGTGAGAAAATAAAGAGATGGTTGGAGAAGAAAAGAAGAGAGATGAAGGTAACATTTGAAAATTTAAAATAAAAGTAAGGGCATTTTTGTTTTCTTAAACTCAATTTTTGAAGGACATGGATGAAATCAAACGGAAAAACCCAACTGAGATTTTTGCGTATTTTAAGGGGGTGCTAGTGAGACAAATAATTTTAGGAGATGTTGAGTGAGATTTGGTTTATTTTAAGGGGTATTTGGTGGAATTATCCCTTGATTATTTTTTTTGAAGGGAAATCGAATTTTATTAATTAAATAGCAACTAACCCGTCATCAAGCTGGACAACTGAAGCTACAGGTTGGGACAGACCCCTTACCATAATCCCAGCTACTGTTAGTTAAAACAAACATGATCAATTCGTGAGCCATTTGATTACGAGCAAAACAAAGTACATAAGTTTTGATAAAATATAGTGCGCATCATTGTTCGCTATTGATTCCTCCAAAATTGTTCAGCTCGACCCGTTTAGCATCATGTAGAGTCACGACCTCCAACTCATACGGATGGAGAAACCCCGTGATCTTGCTGCGTAATGCTTTACACAAGTATCTCTGATAACCCCAGAAACCAATCGACTCGAACCAGTTAACATCTTGCAGAGCCACGACCTCCAACTCATACGGATGGAGAAATCCCGTGATCTTGATGCAAACCAACTTAAACCAGCTTCATCGATCAACCATACGATCAATGTGGTCATCGCGAAATTCAAATACTCCCAGCTCATTGGGTGATCAACCCATCGACACCAGGGACCCCCTGTTTTCTTCAAGTACCGATCCCAATAAGACACGTATTGAATCTTGAGCAAGCTGAGCCCCCTAGTTCGGTATGCTTGCATGAGTCTGCCCACCGACGCCAGATAACTCATGTTCCCTCCTAGTACCGGTCTACCAACCAACCAAAAGCAAAACCCCCTAGCCCTTCATGCTCCACCGTCGCAACCCAGGCCTGACCCATCTGCAACTCCAGCCTCACTCGTTTCAGCCCATCCCCAAACCACCTGACGTCACCTCCATCAAAATCTGATCTACCACTCGACCACGCCTCCATCAGACTTAGATTTACCTTCACATGAGCTCTTCTCCTACCGCCGTACCACGCTGACGTTGACGCCAGTACCACGCAGACGTCGACACTCATAGGAGATCGACATCGCGAGACTTCGCCCAATTATAGCGAAACAAACCCTAAGAGAATGGTACATGCCGCCGCACCAACGTTATATCTCTTGATTATTTGTACAGATGATTAAGCATTTAAGTTTTTTATTTTTTTATTTTACCAATTATTGATTAATCATTTATTACGTTTGTATAATTTTGATTTTATAAGCAAGGGCACCCAATACAAATTAGCAACAAATCAAGAATGATATATTGTGTACCCTAAAAAAGAATTATATATTGACTTAAAATTACAATTGTTACAACTGTCTAAAGTTTTTTAAATAAGTAATTCAAACGAGTTCGCCTAAACAATCATGTACATTTTTTAGACAAAAAGGCATATGGTCATCCAAATCAAGGACTAATTTCACTGAACTACCCTGACTTCAAAAATGAATACTCGAATATATTGAAATATTCAAAATGTACACATGTTGAATATTGTGATGAAAACTGTAAATTTTAAAATAGAAAAACAAATTTGGCTAGTTTTCAAATTTTCAAAATCATGTCACTCATGGGTGTTTGGGTTTTAGGTATTAGAGAAGTGTCGCTGGCGCCAAATTCAACCTCCGCCTATGGGCTCTGGAGGAGGAGGAGAAGAGCTTCAACATGTGAGTGGCAGAAAAGAAAAAAGACAGGGACCTCATGGGAAAAATCGACAAATTAAGTATGGGGAAGAGAACTAGCCTCACAAAGGAGAAGGAGGAGGAGGAGAAGAAGAACCACCACCATTAATGGAGCTAGATGGGAAATTTTGGGTCTAGCATAAAGTTGTATGGTTTATGAGAAACCATGATAATGATACTAAAATCGAGAAGCGATGAGGTTGTTCTTGATTCACGGAGAGCCCAGTTAAGCCCCCTCTTGCTTGCGAAATTGAATAATTTCAAGCTCTTCAGTTAAACCTAACAACCATAAATCCCAAATACACGACAATGACATGATTTGAAAATTAGAAAACTGACAAGGGGAGTTTTGTCTTTTCACTTTCAAAATTAACATTTTCCATCCAAATATTTAACGGGGGAGAATTTATGATCTCCTAGTGTACCTTAGTGACCCAAATTTTAGTTAGAGATGGTTACGTGAAAACGGTGTATAGTTAGGGATAGCTATATGTATTTTTCCCTATGTTTTGTATACATATTTTTTATGTTGTAGTTTTGTAATTGCGTATTTACAACACATTTTTGTAATCATATTTATTTTTCATATATAAGAAATAGATCGGACATGGATAAAAGTATAGAGAGCGAGTGAGGCGTACACGATGGAAATGACCAGCTTCATCAACTTTGTGAAAAAAAGGATAGACAATATTGCGTGGATCGGTTCAAGTGTTTGTGTGTGAAATGTAATATTTGCGTGCACGATATGGGCATCATTTGTAATCGTTTAATAAAGAAAATGTTTCCTTATATCTTATAACAACCCCACTGTACAAAATATTTGTTGGCATAACCTTAAAAACACTGTTACAAATTTTTCCATCAAACAGAAGACTAGGATAACATGCATGACTTTTGTCGACTTCGGAAAATAGATTTGTACATTTTCACATCCTTATGCATACACATTAAGCTACACAACGAGAGATAATAAATTGAAAGCAATTGAATTGTCATTCATATAATGCGATGTATTTTTCCACAAGTGCAGTTTGTACTACGGAGGGCACTCAAAAGACATAGAATGTCACAATTGTGGAGCGAGTAGGTACGATACTGTTGAAAATTCATTTATTGCGATGAAGACGTTATGTTACTTCTCACTAACGTCATGATTGCATTAATTATTTATGACACCCGAGACGACTGAGTAGAAGTGATGGCATGACGAGCGGAAAAATGAGGACTAGGGTATATTAGCACACCCCTCAATTGAGTAATTAGATTAAGTTTGACATGACCTACCCAGACTTTTAAAATTATATTTGGAACATTTGCGTCACCTAAGAATTGAAAGGTTCCCTCTATTTGGGCCGACTTAGGTTATTGCATAGTTGTAGATCGAGCTAGTACAAATAGTCGAGAATTGTGACATACTTAGTATCGAGGTATTTAGGGTTAACACAAAACTGGCAATGCTTGCAAATAATTATAGTATTGTCAAGGTAATGTATGAAGAGATGTGATCTGCGGACCCGTAAATACTCCTTGGCGAAAACTCGACGACCCGTAGTTATTTTTGAATGTGTAATTCAACGACATTATGCTTAATTTCAATCATGTGAATTTATTTTTTTTGAAGGTAAAAGCGAATTTTATTAATTAAATAGCAACTAACCCGACATCAAACCGAACAGCTGAAGTTACAGTTGGTGAGACAGACCCCTAACCATAATCCCAGTTACTGTTAGTTAAAGCAAACATGGTCAATTCGTGAGCCATTTGATTACAAGCAAAACAAAGAACACATGTTCCGATATTGGGTAGTATGCAACACCGTTCGCTAATGATTTCTCCAAAGTTGTGCAGCTCGACTGGTTTAGAATCATGTAGAGCCACAGCCTCTAACTCATACGGATGGAGAAACCCCGTGATCTTGTTGCAGAGTGCTTTACACAGGCATCCATGATAACTCTGGAGACCAATCGACTCGAACTAGTTAGCTTCATGCAGAGCCACGGCCTCCAACTCATACTGATGGAGAAACCTCGTGATTTTGCTGCAGACCGCTTTAAACCAGTTTCCTCAATCAAACATGCGATCAATATGGGAATCGCGAAATTCAAATTCTCCCAGCACATTGGGTTGAACCCGATCAACCCATCGACACCAGGGACCCCTCGTTTCCTTACAGTACCGATCATAATAGGACATACACGTGACGTATTAAATCTTAAGTAAGCCGAGGCCCCCTAGTTTGGTGTGCTTGCATGAGTCTGCCCACCGACGCCAGATAACTCCATATCTCTCCCAATACCGATCTACCAACCAATCAAAGCTGCCGGTTCCCACGTATTGAAGTTTAAGCAAGCCGAGACCCCCTAATTCGGTATGCTTGCATGAGTCTGCCCACCGACGCCCGATAACCCCAGTTCCCTCCCAGTACTGATCTACCGTCGCGACCCAAGCTCGCCCCACCTGCAATTTCGTCCTCAACCCCACTGCACTCGACTCCATCCCTGCCATCCCACAAGATCTGCTTCCTTCACTTCCAGTTGTCGTCACAGCTACCACCGCAAGACCCGGAATTGTCGTCGTACTAGAAGCCCTCACAGGCGGAGCCGTGCCGCCTTGAGACATCATCGATTTTCGACGAACAACCCAAATCGCCATGGGCGAATGATACAAAATGCATAGAGAAGAACCCATGTGAATTTTTTTATTTTTGGATTAATTAAAATTTTTATAATTTAACATTTTTGCCAATTTTATCTTAAGGGGCAGTGGACCTATCAAGGTACGCCGTCCTTATAGTATGACATGCATTGTAATTACATCATTGTTGTAGAGACATTAAATCAATTAAGTATATCATTACTGCATCGACAACTTGCCCTGATTTGTCTACCGCCCTTATGGTCACATTATTCCTTCAGGTTGGCTGTGAACGACGTTAACTTCCCGACGATATGTGCTTCCGTTAGTATGATGTCCTTGTGTTAGTGGCGGCAAATTGTCATTATGCTTAACCAGAACATTCGTATTCTCTACATTCAACCAATTAGAATTCAAATTTCAAACTTCTTATAAGATTGCACTTGGCCAAAACAAATTCATCATTTTGATTTAGAATGTGAACCTTATTAATTGAAACTCATTTCGTAAAAATAAATAATGAAGAAGAGAAAGTATAATAATTTTAGTATGCAATGTAAATATAATACTTATTTTTTTGAAAAAATAATAATTAATAATACATTCAAATTTTCATTAGTTGTCGTTAACGTTATTTTGGCAGGGTCAATGATACAGACTTTGGAGTTTGATTGTTTATTTTGATCATGTGTGCTGTTAATAAAGACATACGGCACGTGATAATTGGCCCTTTGTTCATGCACTGCACATATATATACATACAACGATGAGTCATATACACTAGAAAACACATGAATCTAGCGCAACAATAAATGACAAAATTAATGATGACGGTATCATGATGAAAACATGAAGGAAGATCGTACATGGACATTTTGTGCTTGCGTTAGAACTTTTTTAACAACCAAGGGATATTGTTTGACCAATTAGTTAAGCACTTAATTTGAATCCAAAGATTATATGATTAAGTCACGCGCTGTATTATCGTCTTCAAATACAATTTATTAATTAAAATTTAAATGAGTACAAGTGTTGCGGGTCCGAATGTGACTTCACAATTACACTTCTGACCCGCATTTGAGCACCGAATTGTCCTCGTTTTGGCTTTCTAGAGCCATTAATTTGGTACTTTTGATTATGTGTGTTTTTAACATTTTGTTGGTGCAAGGCACAATTAGAGCATAATTGGAGCTGAAAAATAGGTTAAAAAAGTTCTGCACAACAGCTGAAACTTCGCGGTGGTGTAGATTTCTCGTCCGAAGTTCGATTGGGGCCCATAGTTTGTCGATTTGAGCGGATTGTGAAGATCTAATCGATTGGTGAAGATTTCAAGTGGTCACGATCGTGCCTAGGTGAGGCACAATCGTGCCTAAATGAATTTTTGGCCGAATTTTGCTGGAAACTTACAGAGGCGAGGCACGAATTGGGTCACGATCGTGCCTAGGTGAGGCACGATCGTGCCTACCAATGCAAGATTGTGACTAAGGCGCGAAAATGATTTGTAAAGTGCATAAATCAGATATTTTGGAGGTGGGGGAGTTGAGCAAAGACCAAAAACGAGTTGAGGAGGAGAGAGTTGAGTTTGAGAGCTCCAACCTCTTCTTCTTCATCAAACTTGAAGAGTTCTTCGTCTCTTCCTGACACTTTGGGAGTTTTGGAGTGAATTCCACTATAGACTCAACCTTTGGAGTTAGGAAAGGAAGCTTTGGAAAGATTCCTACCATCAAATCCACCGAGCTTGAAGATCCATCTTGCTCAAGAACACCAAGAGCAATTTCTATCCCTATTTACTAGTTTATTTTGATGTTGTTGTTTGATTTTGTTGATTGTATGATGATAGTTGGATTGAGCACCATGGTTGAGGGCTAAATCCCTTTGCCATGGGTGCTAGACATTTGTGATGTGATTATTGAGGTATTAGTTCTAGGATTGAAGACTTTGTTGTGTGGATTGTTGTTTGAATGTCTGTATTGTTTAATTGACGCTTTACAATATATGTTTGAGGAGTTCTATCTGATACCGAAAGGGAAGGAATGGAATCCGGACCTAGAATCCACCGAGGGTTGGAGGTTCAAGATCGTGTCTTGACACCTCGGATCAACCTTTAGCTTATTATTGTCGATCTAATACGGTCTCGAGTTGTTCTCAATACCGAAAGGGCATGAGGAGATTCAGGATTAGGCTAACCTCATTACCGAAAGGCGAGGTCGGCACTTAAGACATAAGCTCAACATTAATTTCGATCCAAAGGAATTAAAATTCGCAAACTTATTTACATTGCTAATTGTCTAGCACCCTAGGCATTTTACTTCCATTGTTATAATGGTGTTGCTATTTACTTGTTGGTAGTTTACTAAAATAAATACAAACACTCAAAACAACCTACGACCCTCATTAGTCCCTGTGGATTCGACTCGATATCTTACCGGTTTATTTGTACTTGCCGCGACCGTGTGTTGTTACGCGAGAGAGGGGAGACTATTTTTTCCTCTCAACAACAAGTAAGTAGGGGTATAAATGAGCTGAATCGAGACTTATTTTGACAGGGCTCGACTCGTGAAAAAAGTGTTCAGCTCGAGCTCGAACGAGATTATGCAATTAAGCTCGAGTTCGGCTCGAAATAAAATAGACAAGCTCGAGCTCGGCTCAATTCGGTTCGTTTAAATTTCAATATAAATATTAATACAAAATTAAATAAATAATAAATGAGCCAATTCGAGATTCGCTCGACTTGATTCGACTCGTCTAATTCTATTATAGATATTTTAAAAATATATTAATACATATATAATACTTAAATATTAAACGAGTTGGCTTGCGAGCCTATCAAGTCTTAAGAGGTTACGTTCGAGCTCGGCTCGTTTATTAAACGAGCTTCATCTTGAACTCGAATTCGATTTGAGCTCGATTATAATGAGCCCGAAATGAATATATTTAATGAGTTGAACAGTTTGGTAAAAACTCGACTCATTTACGCCCTTAGTATAAATGAATTTTAAATATATTCATATTATTAAATAGTAACGTATTCATGTATTCTGAATGAAGAAATTTCAATATATATTATTTCATTTACAAACATATTCAGGATCTTACATATAGGATCCTATGTTTCATTTTGTCGATAAAGAATTTGAAGAAAGAGAGAGTTATATATCCATCGAGGAAGGAAGGGGTCAAAATCATGTTCATGTGCTTTAATTCTTAAAAGTGAAATTATACAGAGGATGGAGAAATCTTACCAGAAGCTTAATATAATTCGTCATATATTTTGGTAATTACACTTGAAAATTATGAGGTCAAAACAATACGCAACAGAAGCATCAAACCATAACCATAATTCCGTTCTAGACCTAACAAATTACTAGACTTAACGTAGCAAGGGATTTCGAAAAACAACCTTTGAAAATCCGGCCGAATTGCTGATGAAGGCGTTACCAGTATTCATACAGTCACGTTGTTCTTCAAAACTTGAAAATTGAAGCCTGCTAGAACCTATTCTTCTCTCTGTGTTTGAGCTTTGAGTGTGGAGAGAACTGATTGGGTATAATCATTAACCGTTCCCAAAAAGAGAGAACGCTCATAAATAGGTTACGATTCGGTTCACGCTCGCTGAAACTTCGTTCCATGATCAGCGACACTGTAGCGTTTCGATTAGCCACGGACCCTGCCACGGGGCGGTGACCAATCTTAACCACACCGTGGCCCTTATCAAGGTGCCACGGTCCGTGGCCAATTCCTTGGTTCGACCACGGGCCCGTGGCCAATTGCTTGGACACGGTCCCGTGGTCAACCTAGCCATGGAGAACCTATCACCCGCCCCGGTCTAGCCATGGTTTTGCCACGACCCGTGGCCAATAGCCACGGTCCTTGGCTCTTTGCATTTTCTTTCCTTTCACCCATATGCTCCTACACGCTTCGGGTCGTGTCTTTTGTGTGTGACCCTATAGGCTCATGTCTCGGTTGGCAGATAGGCTTGAAATCTCATTTCAACCTATCCATCATAAGTGGCCTCTAGCAAGACATTATGATTACCCAACGAGCATGATTATCGATTGATTCGACTTAATCATATGTCGTCTATGTCATTATCCTTTTATCGGTATATATTCCGATTGATCATAAGGCATAGAGTCGTCACCCTTATTTAATCAATCACTGTTTCTTGATATGTGAGATGACTAAAAAATGATACCCCGTATCATGTGCATGGCCATGCGTTTCTTTTCAGTCATACTCATCAAGTGACCTAAACGGATATCATTCCCATACCGGAGTATGAGGGATAAATCCCTTAGCCGTCTTTCGTATCACTCATGCAGCCCGTCCCCGAGCCAATCATAACCGTTATGTATATCCTGTTACAGATAACGTTAGGCGTATGTCAAATCTCGAATGTTGACTACATAGCGATCACAAAGACCCCTTGGTCTAAGGATACAATCACAAGCCATGACAACTGAATATCTACATGACTGGATTTATGTCGCATATTCAGGTCGAGTCATCCAATATCATTTCCCAAATGATATCTATGATCTGACTCCGGCAATCCCATCACCAAAGATCATTAGTAGCGCGTGATCATATGCAGTCATCCTCATACTGGTCACTTCTTACGAAGCTTAATGACCAGGGACTCATTATACGTGATTCGTGCAATCTACATTTCTACTATTTGTGATGATACATTCAATGATATAGATTAAATCACATATAACATATCACTACAACACAATAGTAATATGAATGTCAATTATATTAATTGCAAACAGATGATACAAACTATCACATACTAGCTTTTTATTGGGTTAAGGCACAAATTTAACACACATAAGTACAGACAACTATAATAGAATTTTGAGGTAAAAATACCAAAATACCTTCAGGTGTTATGATTTGAAATCAAATCGGTCGGACTAGTTCAAATTTAAAATTGGTTTATATTTATTTAATAAATAAAAATATATAAAAATATGTCTTCAACTTTAGTTCAACTATTCAACTCTCTGAAATATCAAATCGAAGAGAATTAGAAGATCTAAAACTTTGAATAAAACATTTTTGTTTATATATTATTATTATTAATTAGTTATTTATATTATTATTAATTATTTTTAATTTAATTATTAATATTTTTTGTAATGATTAATTATTAAATAATATAATGAAACTTCTAAATGACATAACTCTCTCATACGAGTTCCGTTTCGGGATCATAATATATCAAATAAAAAAATCATACGATAATCTTCAATTTGATATATTGTGAGCCCGAAACGAAACACGCATGGGAGAGTTATGTTATTCAAAAGTTTCATTAAATTATTTCATAATTAATCATTACAAAAAATATAATATATTTTTATATGATAAAACTTAATTAATTTATTAATAATAAAACAGTTTTTGTAATAATAATATTATAATTTTATTTAATAAATATTATGTGATTATTATTTTAATTAATAAGATTTCTAATGATTATTTAACAATAATAAAATGTTTTAAATTTGAACCGATCATACCAGAATTGAACCGGTCTGATCAGTATGATTTTATATTAGAACTATCGAGGGTATTTTGGTATTTTTACCTCAAATTTCTGTTAAATTTAATCTCGTTAAAGATTAGTGAGACAATATGATTTAGGTGACTGTAAAATCGAATTTTGTAGTTAAATGTACATATCTAAAAATGACGTATAGTTACGTGGAATAATCTATAATCATCATGTTATCTTTGGTTGACGGAGACAAATCAACGCTCTAAATTGTTGACTTATTGTGGTTACTTAAGTGCATGCGTGTTGAAATTGTAGTACAAGTCTTTGCTGTGAGGTTTAGTTTGACGACAACTTATCGATGATAACAATTATGTGGGTTTAATTGAAGTTTTGTAGTGGCACGTAGGGTTTGGAGTTTTGTATGTGGAACATATATATATATATGCTTTAATTGAATAAAAAATATTTAAATTTTATCAGATCTTAAGTATTTTGTATCTTGGATGAAAATATGCTTCATACAAGTTCTACAATTCTCATCTTCGGTTTCAATTAAAATAAAAATATGTATATTGTCCACACCACAGCCATTCGTAATTTCTGCCATCTTATTATAATTTAACTATTAGTTTTACCCAACCTAATTGTTTGAGCATATTTAACACTATTTATTGTTTGTTTGTTTGTATTTCTTATGCAATTATTGGTGGTCGATGGGCTCCAATCATGTCCGACCACATTCTAGAATTGTATAGAATACGAATTATTAATAATCTGCACTATTTGTATTTCACTGGCTTAGGTAAGAGAAATCTATATTATGCTCGTCCGAAGTTTGGAGTAACTTTTTACGAGTTATTATAAATTTGCTAGTTATGCCGTACATTACATCATATAGAGACGCAAACCTTAAAAAAACATCAAAACTTCATATGTAAATATCATTTTCTTACTCATCCTCGTCAACAAACAATATTCTTGTCATTATATTATGGACATAGCAGCACAGTATATATACTCACAAATCCTCTATATATTTGTTAATTGAATGTTGCCTGGTATACTAACAAATCCTCTATATATTTATTAATTAAGTGTTGCCTTATGTTCGATCTATTTCATGTCCTCGGTATTTCAGGAATTGACTTCGTAACTTCGAAACTGAATGTTAACGTACAGATTAGACCATATATTATTTTTTTTGAAAGGAAAACAAATTTTATTAATTAAATAGCAACTAACTCGACATCAAGTCGGACATGTGAAACTACATATGGTGGGACATGCCCCTCACCATAATTCCAGCTACTGTTAGTTAAAACTAACATGGTTTATTCGTGAGCCATTTGATCACGAGCAAAACAAAGAACAGAAGTTTCGATAATGAATATTACGCAATACCGTTCGGTAATGATTCCTCCAAAGTTGTTCACCTCGACCCATTTAGCATCATGTAGAGCCACAACCTCTAACTCATACGGATGGAGAAACTCCGTAATCTTGCTGCGGAATGCTTTACACATGCATTTCTGATTATTAGAAGAGAGACAATTGGTATTGTATTCGATGATCTAATACAATGTACAAGACCCTATATTTATATTATTAGGGTTAGAGGAATTAGGAAAGAGTCCTATATACAAGTTAGGAAAGTTAGGAAAGAGATGTATTTTAACACGCCCACTCAAACTCAAGGTGGAGGATTCAAATTGAGTTTGGAAACTAACAAAGTGAACCGTCCTGGAAGAAGGGGCTTTGTAAAGATATCAGCAGTCTGTTCGTTTGAGGGAACAGTGCGGAGAGCGATAGTGCCCTGCGTCAGATGGTGTCTAATAAAGTGACAATCATTCTCGATGTGTTTGGTGCGCTCATGAAAGACATCATTGTGAGCTATTTGAATGGCGCTTCGGTTGTCGCAATGGATAGAAGTGGCAGAATTGTGAGTAATGCCCATGTCTTGAAGTAGCCACCAAAGTCAGAGGAGCTCAGAGGTAGTGTCAGCAAGAGCACGATATTCAGCCTCTGTGCTGGAGCGGGCAACTGTCGTTTGCTTCTTGCTCCTCCAAGAAATGAGAGATTTGCCAAGAAAGAAGCAATATCCTGTTGTGGAACGTCGATCAGTAGGATCACCAGCCCAATCTGCATCAGAAAAGGCATGCAACACCATAGGTGTATCACATGAGAAGTGAAGACCGTTAGATAAAGTGCCTCGAACATAGCGGAGTATTCGAAGGACAGCTTCATAGTGGGTGGTTCGCGGTGCACTCATGAATTGGCTGACAATGTGGACTGCATAGGCAATATCTGGCCGTGTGACAGTGAGATAAACAAGACTGCCTACAAGTTGTCGATATAATGTAGCATCCTGGAGAGGTTTTCCATCTGTAGGTGTAAGCTTTTCGTTTGCCTCTATGGGTGTCGAGGCAATTTTGCTGTCTGACAAGCCTGCTCGAGAAATGAGGTTAGCTGCATACTTAGCTTGTGATAAGTGAAATCCTGAAGAAACTGATGAGATCTCCAGCCCAAGAAAATACGTGAGCTGGCCAAGGTCCTTCATCTCAAAGGTTTTGTTGAGCTGACTCTTCAGGTCAGAGATACCTGATTCATCATCTCCGGTGATAATCATATCATCCACATAGAGTAGAAGCAAGATGTGACCGCGAGAGGTCTTTTTGACAAACAAGGCGGTGTCATATAGACTAGAGGTGAAGCCAAGATCGGACATCTTCCCACTGAATTTTGAAAACCATGCCCTTGGAGCTTGCTTGAGTCCATACAGAGCCTTTTTCAGATGACAGACTGTGTTTGGCGGATGCTCATACCCAGGAGGAGGTTGCATGTAGACTTCTTCTGTGAGATCTCCATTGAGAAAGGCATTCTTGACGTCTATTTGAAATAGATTCCACTTTCGTCCAGCTGCCACTGCAAGTAAACTTCGAACAGATGTGAGACGAGCAACTGGTGCAAAGGTTTCCTCATAATCAATCCCATACTCCTGGGAGAATCCTCGGGCAACGAGACGAGCTTTGTAGCGCTCAATGGTCCCATCTGCCTTGGTCTTCACTTTGTATACCCATTTGCAACTGACTGCTGACTTGTTGTCAGGCAAGGAGACGAGTTCCCAGGTACCAGTTTTCTCTAGAGCTTTGAGTTCTTCAGTCATTGCTTGCTGCCACAAAGGATTAGTACATGCCTCACGGTATGTACGAGGTTCATAGACGGACAAAGCGGTAGCCATGACTCGAGAGAGATTGGGTAGCGTTACCTGGTAGTCTTGAAGGTGCAACGGTGGTCGTGTTTGACGTTGTGGACGGGTTAAAGGCACAGGATCCTCTGGCGGAGCTAGATCTATAGGAGCTGCTGGCGGCGGGTCTGAGATACCTGCATGGGAAAACTCGAGGGAAGAAGAGTTCATAGGAGTATCAGGAAAAAGATCTATGTCAGGATTGGAAAAGAATGGGATAGATTGTGCTACGCGGAAATCAGACATAGAGGAGAACATTTTGTGTTCCCAGAAAGTGACATGTCGAGATATGCGAAGACGTTGAGATAGAGGATCCCAACATCGATAACCTTTATGCTCAATTCCATACCCAAGGAAGTAGCAGAGACGAGCACGTGCTTCCAGTTTATTTCGCTCATGTGGCTGTAGGTGGACAAAGCAGACACTTCCAAAGACACGAAGAAGATCGTAAGGAGGAGATTGACCATAAAGACATTCGTAGGGGGTTTTATTTCCTATGACTGGAAATGGAACTCGATTGATGGTGTAGACTGCTGTGAGAGTAGCCTCCCCCCAGAAGCGCTCAGGGAAAGCAGCAGATATAATCAAAACGCGAGCGGTGTCAAGAATGTGTCGATGTTTACGCTCTGCACGACCATTTTGCTGAGAGGTAACTGGACAAGATCTTTGCATGATTGTGCCATGAGAGGAGAGAAGATCCAAAAAAGATGTTTCTTTATATTCAGTGCCATTATATGTGCGGAAGATTTTGATGACTTTGAAAAATTGAGTTTGAATCATGTTAGAAAACTTTAGATAGATTTTGTTCAGATCAGATTTGTGATTCATCAAGTAAATCCAGGTAAATCGAGTATGATCATCAACAAAGATAACGAAGTAACGTGCACCCCCCATAGATGCAATTGGAGATGGTCCGCACAAATCAGAATGAATAAGATCAAAAGGTGCAGAAGAAATATCATTATTATTTAAAAAAAGGAAGTGTGTGATGTTTTGCTAACTGACAAGAAACACAATTACCAAGTTTATTCGAGATAACACCTAAATGACCACTAGAAACTAATTGATGAAAACGTTGTGAGGAGGGATGACCAAGACGTGCATGCCAGATATCTGCAGAGATAACAACACCACAACGGGATGGAGATGAGGATGGAACATGTAGATTTGTGAGCTCGAACAGACGTCCCACCTTACGGCTTGTCCCATAGATCTGTCCCGTCATTGGATCCTGCACAGAAACAGATGAGGAAAGACCACTAAAGTTAACATCAAGACCTGAATCACATAACTGACTGACCGATGCAAGATTCAATGATAGCTTAGGGACAAGTAATGTGTTTGGTAATGTCACATGAGGGGTGGACACAATACCAGAATGAGAGGCAGTAATAACAGAATTATCAGCAGTGTGAATGACAGGCGACTGATTAATGGGTGTGATTTGTGAAAATAATGATGAGGATGGACTCATATGGTTAAAGCATGCAGAGTCAAGATACCATGGTTTGGAAATACCTGACGCAACAGAGGAGGACGAGGTATTACCAGTGTGTGCAGCAATTAACTCTTGAATCTTAGTGAGTAGAGTGGACATATCGAGAGATGTGGTACCGGGAGAGATGGTTGAGGCCGCAGTGTTGACCTTTGTTCCAGAATTCTGAGGATAAGAACCTCGTGACGTCGGTCCTTGCGACTTCTGCCATTCTTGGGAGTAAGAGCCTCGTGATGGCCGGCCTTGTGACTTCTGCCATTCTTGAGAGTAAGAGCCTCGTGGCGGCGGGCCTGTTGACTTGTTCCATTCCTTATAGTGTATACCTGGTCGTGGGCATTCAGATATATGATGACCCTTTTGTTTGCAGTAGCAGCATGTCGCATTGGAGCTCTTTTTCTTGTCTTTTGGATGACCAGCAGTAGAGACAGAAAGAACAGAATCAGCAGGGCGGTGATGTGACATACCGGTAAGGCGGGCCTCTTCAGAAAGTAGCTCAGAGACAACTACTTGGATCATGGGGAAAGGATCTCTGTGTAATAGCGAGCTGCGAACAGGCTCATACTCAGCTCGTAGACCAGTAAGAAATTGGTAGACCTTGAGACGATCATACCATTGGGAAAAGATGGCTGAATTATGTGCATCTGTCCATGTAGGCTCGGAGGCGGCTTGTTGATCCCATATTGCTTGCATCTGGGTAAAGAACCCATCGATAGATTGTCCAGGATCTTGTTTCATTTGACTAAGGCGGTTCCACAGCTGAAATTGATGGACAGTATCTTTGGTAGAGTATAGATGTTCGAGATTCAACCAGACCTCCCTGGCAGTATATCAAAACGATTCATATGAGTTTTGATAGTAGGAGTGGAGGTGTTTCGGAACCATGTGAGAATTTGATGATTTTTGCTGTCCCATTCTTCAAAGCGTTCTATGAAAACTGCTTTAGCCTCGTCCTGTGTTTGGACAGGAGCTACCTCATCACCAGATACATATTTCCACAGTTTCCTGCCACGAAGAAAACTGGACATCTCTTTAGCCTATATCATATAGTTAAAACCATCAAAGACGGCAGAGATTGGCCTAGAAATCTCAAATTTGTCCATGGTATTTTAAAAATTTTGCAGAGAAAAAAAATTAAAACTGAATTTTGGAAAATTTTGATGGCGGCGCGTGATCGGGAAGCGGCGGCGCGTGGGCGAGCAGCGGCGGCGCGTGGAGGTCACGCGCGGTGGCGCGTGGGGTTCACGCGCTTGCCGGAAAGAAAGAGGCCGGTGCAGAACGGCCGGTTCCGTCCTCCTGAGACCTCACTCGCCGGCGGTGAGGTCTGAACTGGCTTCCTTGGTGCGAAATCGGGTTCCAAAAACCCGATCTGGTCGGAGGCGCATGGGACGCGATTTGGACGACGGTGGCTTACGGCGGCAGTACAGAACGGCCGGTCTTGATGAGTGGAGGAGTTGTGTGCTGGCGGTGAGTGATTTTGATCAAGGATGGATGCCGACGAGGCGACCCGAGCGAAAACAGAGGCTGCGTCGTCGGTTGTGTCGTCGTTGAAGAAGGCTGTGTTGATGTCGATAGCCTGCGTTGATGTCGATCCGGCCGAGCTCGTTGGTTGCGTCGTCGTTAATGGATGATGGCTCATGTGCTTGCAGAATCGGGTACGTCGATGGACAGGTTCGTCTTCTTCAAGCACGCCGAAGACGCCAAGCTCGCCAGGGACGCGCTGCAAGTTGTTGAAGGGAACGTTGTCGTTGCTTGCAGAATTGCTTTGGCTCACGAGCTTGCAGATTGGGTTTTGTTGAGCTTGCAGATTGGGTTTGCTTGCAGCAATTCTTGGTGATGCCGACCAAGGATTGTTGGTTTGATGATCGAATAAAGAGAGTATTATTGCTCTGATACCATATTAGAAGAGAGACAATTGGTATTGTATTCGATGATCTAATACAATGTACAAGACCCTATATTTATAGTATTAGGGTTAGAGGAATTAGGAAAGAGTCCTATATACAAGTTAGGAAAGTTAGGAAAGAGATATATTTTAACACTGATAACCATGGAAACAATCGACTCAAACCAGTTAGCATCATGCAGAGTCACGTCCTCCAACTCATACGAATGGAGAAACCCCGTGACCTTGCTGCATAACGACTTAAACCAGCTTTCTCAATCAACCCTGTGATCAATATGGGCATCGCGAAATTCAAATCCTCTCAACTCATTGGGTTTAACCGGATCAACCAATCGATACCAGGGACCCCCCGTTTCCTTCAGATACTGATCCCAATAAGACACATATTGAATCTTGAGCAAGCCCAGGTTCCTAGTTCGGTACGCTTGCATGAGTCTGCCCATCGAAACCAGATAACTCCGGCTCCCTCCCAATACCGGCTTACCAACCAACAAAAAGAAAAACCCCCAGCCCCTCATGCTCCTCTGTCGCAACCCAGGCGCGACATATCTGCAACTCCAACCTCACCCGTCTCTGCCCATCCCCAAGACTATGCACGTCCCGTATGACCGTACTCGCCCATAATACAACGATAACTTAAGTCGAACCCGAATCGTGCTGAAAGGCTCACCAAACACGAGAATACAATTAAGAAAATGAAAAAAATGATTTTTCTTAATACATGAGCCCTCAGTGATTATATTTTCAGAAATCTCCAAAGATGAAGAAGAAACTCTCCAAAATACTCTCAATGAAATAATGGTCGCAAGAAAAGTGGCTGTCTGTTCCTCAATCCCTAGACCATTATGATTATGTAGTAGTGAAGGATTTCCCCTTGTCATGATCGTGACACTCTCGATAAGCTTTTCAAACAGTGTCGTGAGTGCAGCGTGGTCCCCTTACAAATCTCTTATGTCACGATCGTAGCAACGATCGTGAAACACTTTTTATCTTCTGGTCACGCTAGTGTCATGCTCTGTAACCATATCTCACTCCGCAATTGCTCCTTGCCACGCCATATTGTCACGATTGTGAATACGATCGTGACAGGCCACGAGAAGTTGGCCAACTATTGTCACAATGACCATCACAATCGTGTTGAGCATCGTGACAACCCTTTAAGTTCAAATATTGGCATTCTTGGCTTGCAAGCAATGCTATTCCACGCTTCAAAAATCACAAAAATGTATTCAAATTTTGCACATCATCATAACAAGCCAACCAATGTAAATCCGAACAAAAACGGCTCTAAATAGCTAATACGAGAGCAAAATGTGCAACAAATGTAAAGTTTAACAGAACTAAACGGGAACGAATGACCTCACGTCAGCAGCCATTATAGTGCATATCAAGTTCATGTTTAAGTAAAAATGTCTAAATCATATGTTTGTCTGGTAATACTTTTTTTATTACACTGGTTCGCTATGTTATGTGGATAATTTGTGGCCCGCAACATACATTGGACATGAGAATCATTAATTATTTCTTGTGTTAAGGTGAGCGAAATTTCTCATTTTGATGTTATTGAGTAGATTAATTATCCATTTTTTCATTTATGCCTTGCATTTTGTTACCGTTTCATGTGTGCATCATTGCATCATTTTGCTTTTCATAACTAACTTATTGTTCCACAAATCGTTGTTAATCTATTTCAGTACTTTTTGCAGTCAAATTGACTTTTGATTTGACGCTAATTGGTACAATGTCTAGGGACATCTCCAACCAGACCCCAAAACTCTACTCAACATATTTCAATCAGTCCCGTATTCTTAAAATTCCTTCCCCATTTTGGGATCCAGCTATAATGAGTCTCCATATTTGAGGACTCATTGTAGCAGTCTCCGTATTTTTACTAAATTGAAACTCATTGCCCGTTAAGATATTTCGAGTCAAATTTACAATGTTGTAAAATCTCCGACTTATCTAATTAATCCCTAACTAGCCACCGATTAATTTTTTTATAAATTTTGACTAATTCATACTAGTCGTGATTAATTCTCTATAATTTTTAATTAATTAATTAATTATTCAATTCAATTTATTTTTCAATTAATCTCCTATTACCCCAGGAAGACCCTATCCGCGCCTAGGGTTTTTATCAACATTGCAAATTTAAGTTATATTAAATTAAAGAAGCTTCTGCGGGAAATGATCAAACCTTTTGGTTTTGACCGGCATAAAAAGTTGCAAACTCAGGGCAAATATAGAAGATTCTTGTGGGCCGTGTGAAAGGGAGCGTAATATGGGCCAAGGCCCGGCCCATAAAAGCATATAAGTTGAGTGATGTCCCTTGTCTTCATTAATCATTACACAATCGGGTCGGCGAAGATGATATACAGGAAATGGAGCCTGCTGACCGGACCCGTCGCCATTTTGGGTTCCGTCGTCGGATCTGTCGTCGTTGCCCATTACCTCTTAGCCCAGAACGTAACTTCTTCTTCCTCCTTCTCCAAACCCTAGCCTCTTTTTCTTTTTAATCTATCTGTTTGTTTTTTTCCGCATATGAATCGTTTTGTTTGATTCATTTACTTTGTGAATCATGATTGAGCCTGTATCGGGTTAAATTAGGGAGGTGTGGATCGTTAATTTGTTCGTAGAAACTGATCGCTCTTGGTGATGTTTCAGTCTTGAATTGAAGCTAAATTAATCCATCTTATTTGAATTGGACCCAACTTAGATCGTATGATTTGAGATCTGTATGTTTTGATTTGACCCGTCTTCCTTGAACCATGTCATAGTTCCATAATCTGGATTCCGTTTTCGGAGTGGTCATGACTGCCTCCATCGGATTATTGATGGAGATGTAGAAATAAGCATTGATGAATTGATCTTTGGATAAACGTGCTTATTATCTTTATTCATCACAACCAATTAAAGGGAAGAAGATGTAGTAAAATACATTTGATAAATGCATTCCTTCCATATTCTTCATGTCTATCGAAGATGTAGCTTTGCAAGTTTGAAGGATGGATGGGTTTTTTTTTTCATTGATTCATACTGTGACTTTGAATGTGATTGATTCCTTCGATCCACTTAAGGCATCTATCCTCCTCGTAATCTACCATACAAAATAAATTGTTAGTTCTATGTCTAGTCTTTTTCTTAATATTTAATAATAATCTGATTCTTTTAGCTTTCAGCACATGTAGCTGTTGACACCTGAAGGGGCTTGTATTACGTCAATTAATTGCTGTATTCTGTTGGTGTAACTTTGCTAACTATTGTGAACTGACTCTCCCATTTTAGTAAACTATCCTGTGGTTGTTCTGTTTGTTCCAAATTTACATGTCTGAAGTTTTGTTGGCATTTGTTATTGCAATAAATTTGGGTAGTTTACATGAGCCAATAGTGGGAAGAGAAACATAGAAAACAGACCTCTAAGGTTATTTCTTTCTTCTTTCTTTGTTCTTACTATTTACTATGCTTGCAAGTAGCAACAGAATTTACCACATGTACATGGTACATTATTGCAATGTTCTAAAAGACGCTAGGCACTAGTCAGGTGGATAGGGACTCCGAGGATGAATCGGATTAGTATATATCTATTTTATTTTAAAATTTTATTAAATAGTTGATTCTACATATACAATAAACATATGAATTATACTATTGAAAAACATAAATATTTGTTACATTATGTCCTTAAAAATAATAAAACTACCCGTTAGCATAAATTATTTTAGCTTCGTATTTTTTGTTAATCTGCCTAGATCCATTTCACTGACTTGAACTGCCCCATTATATGAAATCGGTCGGTATTCCTTGCCTATGCCAGGGCCTAAGGCTCTATCAATGTTGTTTCATATGGTATAAAAAGGGGATATGCTCATAAATTTTACTTTTAATACCCAAAATTCAAATGTTCTGAATGGTGTTAAACTATTTCTTATAGTCATAGTGAAGATATATCTTTGCCACGTGTATCTCATATGAGGTAGTTATCGCTGCTATTCAATGATTGTTGACATTTTCTTTCTTCTTCACGAATTTCCATGGCTTTGCTTTCTCAGTTTTTGGTACTTAACCTAGTTCCTTGTACAACTACCATTATCACATAGGTGGAGGTTCTCTTGTAACAAAAGATTCTTATCCCATTATTTATTTTTAGGATCTTGTCAATCACATGTAAGTTGATGAATGGGATAAAGGAGAATGATTTACTCAAACAACTCACTTGCATATTTCTTTCGGAATTTCAGGATCAGTTCCCCAAGCCTGAAAAGAGCAGTGCAAATACGCAACCAAGGAGCAAGTAGAAAGGAGAAAGTTTGCAATTTGCTGGCACTTGATTTAAACATAATTCTCGAGTACGTTGTGGCTTTTTAAGTTTCAAGTTACAGCATGGGACATGTCCCTTTTTAACTGTAGTTAATAAATGTTGAGTCTCTGAATTATCGGAAATAAAATGACTGTTTTGTATCCTGTTGCTGAGAGTAAAAATTGTGAAATTATAATGGTTTTCAGGTGACACATTATTTCTGCTTTGCAGGGTAATTTCCATCTCTTAACAACAATTTCTAATTTCGTTTGTAGGGGGTTTGGGTCAAATGAGTTGTTTTTTTACTTGCACCCACCCTTTCTAATAGGGATAGCTAAATAACTTAAACTCATTGGAGACTCAGGACCAGGATGGGTTGGACATGTTCGAGTCTTGAGATGGTCTATGGTGCATTTTTTAGGGATTTAGTTGGATCGAGTTGGGATTAGGGTGATCATGCCATGTCCCGCTCTACTTTTGATTATTTTTTTCATTTTTTGAAAATTGAAAACTAGAAGTAAAGTAACTACATCAAGCCTAACCGTCTCAACGAACAGCGGCGGGACAAACCTCTCACCATAGTTTTAATCCGTTTGATCCAAAGCATATTTGGCTAGTTCATGGGTTGTTGTGTTACAAACTCTAGATACAAAGTTAATCAAAACATTATACCCTAATCTACTAATAGTACTATGACAATTCTCCAAGATACTCCTTAATTGACTATGCATACTCTTATCACCCGGGATACCTTCCGCTACTCGGGAAGATAAATGTCTGGTAAGAAATAACTAATCATATTTAAAAAGGAAAAGGTTGTGAATCCTGACGAGAATATTACAATGAAAAGGTTGTGAGTACCGACGAGGGTTCTAAAGTGAGAAGAGTGAATGATGTAATTTTTTTTCTTAAAAAATATTTGATGAATTTATTGTTCAACTTTTTTAAGTAGATGATAAAGATCTTAAAGGATGTTGATTTTCCAAATTATTAATTTTTAAATAAAGTTTCTATTATTTAATTAACTATATTTACGTTTTTTAATGTTGAGATGTGAGAATTTGAGTAATATTTTTTTTACATATATATTTTAATATATTACATTACATTTTATATTCTAATGATCAATTCTTGTAAGAACATGTTTAATGATTGTGTACATCCAAAAAATGGTAGGAAACGAGCAGAGACGAAGTACTGACATTCCGCTTCAGAACTCACTCAATTTTCTTGCCCAAGATTAAAAGTATTTTCTATTTATTTATTGATGATCTAAATATGAAAAATTTTGTGGTTAAGATTTTGAAAAATAGTGTCATCCAAATATACACACCTACTATGTGACAGTGACTTACAAATGAAACAAGAATGGTAAAGATGAAAACAGATTGTGAAACATACACTCATTTCAATTTCCTCCAGAAACCAACCTTATTGCAAAACCTATAAAGTCCGGTCTTCAACTTGTTGGCCTTGTCCTTCCTTTCCCTTACCACAATTCTGTTGGATCCGAATGGGGCGGTGGTTGATCCAGCAGCAGCCTCCAGCGACGGCACATTAATCATCACATGCCTTTCAAGAAGATGAGAGAGTGAGACCAATTCATAGGAGTCATACAGTGGACTCCCACAATCCCATATTGCCAATGACCCATCTTCTTCATCTGTTTTCTCCATCTGGGTTTTTGATCTTCAAGGTTCTTGATTGATTGTATGAGAATGAGAAGATATTAAAATGAAGGGCCAACATGTTTTGTCTTTGTGCTCCCCAACTACACATATGTATGTTCCTGACTTTTCAAGCCACCAAGGCTCTTCTCAAATCTGTAGCTTAGCTTTTGGGACTAATCAAGTCGCCTCAATAAGAGTAAATTTGTCTTTTCAATGGAAAGGACACAGATTTGTTGGTTTTTAAATTAGTTGTTGAGTCAACTAGAAACGTTATATAGTGCGACGTGTAAGCCTGTGCTTAGTTATATGTATAACAGTTCTCAATTTTGATAAATGATATAATTAAGATCAATATGTCATTTTTGTACTAAAAGCGTTATAAAATCGGTTAATGTGTTTCTTTCCTATAATCATCATTAGTGTAATGGTTAAAATCGTTGATTTTGATCTTAAGAAACACTAGTGTGTTACACCAGACTATTCGTAGTACTATTATTTTACGATATAAAATAGAAGTGTATTTATATATACAATTTTGAACCCCGAAAAATTTATTGACTAAATAAATATCAACTTGTGATTATCTTTACCTAACAGAGTTTGAATTGAAGTATAATAGCATAAATAATCAAACATATATATTTTTATTAAATATTTAAAAATTAGCCAAAATATTGGATTTCATCTGTATTCAATTTGGAAGTATATGACTTTACGCCTATCATTGTATAAAGAGATAATGACACATTGTTACACTTAACTATAGTGAAATGACACTTTCATACCCTAACTATTTTTTTTTCTTTTTTGGTACATTGACATATTTTTTGTGACAACCTATGCTAAAATGACTAAAATATCTCTGATTTAAGAAATTAGAATAAAATTGGTCCAATTTGATTTATCAAACCAGATTTGAAATAGTTCAAATTTAATTTTAGATTTGAGAGCATAATTGTAATTGCATCTTAAATATAAACCAAATTGAACACAAGATAAACAAAATTGACTTAATTCAATTTTTGATTTCTTAAACCAAGAGTAGTTTATGTATTTTAGGCATTTTAGAGATAGGTTGTCACAAAAAAATTGTCAGGGTACTAAAGAAGAGACTAAAATAGTTAAGGTATGAAAGTGTCATTTCGCTATAGTTAAGTGTAACAAAGTGTCATTATCCATTGTATAAATTTATTTCGAAGTTAAGAACTTTAGGCTTTTTTCTTATATGGATTTATAATGTTATATTGTAACTATAATGGTGGTAGAATAAGCACCTCAACCAAATAGATAAAGCCTAGGTTTTTGTTTAAAAAACAAATTAAATAAAGTTACCCAATGACATGCATACCCTCTAATTTGATCTCATTTTCGGTACTTGATAGGGATGTTCAGATTTATTTCGGACCATCTGAGTAGAGTCGATCCGAATCGAACTGTCGGTTATGAGTGCCAAACTAGACAATTTTGGATGAAATCGATTCGGTTCTAGGCAAATTAATGATATAACAGCTCGAAACATTGTTTTAGAACCCCTAAACCGCCAGTTAATCGTGAAAACCGAACATCTATGAACTAGTGACGTGACAACCTTACATTGGCTGATTTGAATGGTATAAATGAACCGGTCAAAGCAGAC